>VCCN01001169.1:433358-475218 GCA_006491835.1 Architeuthis dux
ATTCCTCCTCTTTGGGCATCTCCAAATTATACACAATATTTATTCATGAAAAACATATTCAAATGTACATAAATATATCTACAAGGTTTTGGTCATGGAAAAGAAAGAATACTCCTAAAGATACCAAGATTTGACTGATGTTTACAGTTATTAAAGAATGTCACAATGATTATTGCAAAAGTTTTAGTGCTTGATGCAACATTTAAAAAATCTGTGGAACTGGATTTCAATAAAACTTTATTTTCTTAATCGATGATTAAATTCATTTATTAAAAGATTTCACTGTTACCTAGTTAAGTTTTAGTACTTAGTAAATACTAAGCCACCACTGCACATACAATCAGGCCTTATGAAACAATTTGTCACAGCTCTAAGATAAGGAGTTTGCAGCCTTCAAGTACTTTTCTTCAGTTGTCCAAAGCAAAATAGGTAAATCACAAAATATCAATGTACTGATCCCAAAGTTTGAAGTGAATAATAGCCATTTTGTATACTTTTCAGTCATAATCAAGCAGGGGCGGATTGGGCAAAATCCTGGTGGGCCTGTGCCACCTGGCACCTAGTCTGTAGGCCAGTGGTTCTCAAACTGCAATTATCTCCCAAGTGTCCTGCATAAATTTTTCCAAATACAGAAACATGTATTTCGAGCCTTGAACGTGTCCAGTATGGGTATTATGTCTGCCCCACTTCTACCACAGAGTTGCTAATGTAGAGGTTTTGTCACTAGATTTTGTTTGATCTCAATCTTTTTAGCCACAGATGAAAGGGAAAAGAGATTATGAGTTTGTATATCAGTATGCTGATATAAAACAAGGTATATTTCGACATGTCTATCGGGGGATCAAGACAAATTCTGTGTCCAGACCTTGCTAGACACCTTAAAATATGATGAGTATGGCTGGGAGGTCATCGACGACTTCAGAATGGTGGCATTTCTAATTGGTCTCCAAGGCTGTTTTACCAAGTTACCCTGCTATCTTTGCCTTTGGGACAGCAAGGACACCATGGTGCACTACCAAAGGTAGGACTGGACACAGCTGCCCAAACTGTATGTGGGATGAAAAACATCTTGGGAGCATCTGGTTGATCCCTGGAAAGTGTTGATGCCACCACTGCACATAAAATTAGGCCTTATGAATCAATTTCTCACAATTCTAGATTGTCTTATGCTAAGAAGTAAGTGGTTTTAATATGCAGCATTTGTTCCATTACTAATCACTAGTAACCTAATCAACCAACTTCGATCCAAAAATATGATCAGCTTCTACACCAAGACCAAAAAGGATAGGCAGTATGCAGGATCTTGGCCTTGTAGCATTGACAATGGCATGTCCAATACTTGCTTGTTTCAGTGGGTACTTTATAATGTTCCCAAGAAACAAATTCAAATATTCTGGGAGCCACTCTATGCCCTTTTCACTTGATTCAATTTCCTCTTTGGTTGGGTATTGCTCACAGTTGAATTTTGCAGAGCGTATGTTATTAAGCATCAATTTAGATGCCGTAAGAATGATTCGTTTTGCTTTATCGTTTGGGTTACTTTTTCGATTGGCAAACCACTTATCATTTACTAGAAATTATCTTAAAGCAAACCTGATTTTCCAGCTGCTTCAGTGAAAACAATGTGCTCATCATACTTCATTTTCAATTTGGACATTTAGCCACTTCTGAGAGTAAACATCATCATCTGATCCCACAAGTTCTATCATTTTCCAATGTATCTCTGACATTGAATATATCTCTGCCTCTGATTCCAGCCATTCACAAACAGTATCAATGTGTTTTGGGCCTATGCTGCTTACTGGTCTTCCAGGAGTGCCTAGATTGCTACTTTTTTTGTTGATTTTCAGTGAAAATCGTTGAATGCAAGTGGTGTGATAACATGTTTCTGTTGCAACAAGATCGGGGTAATCTAAAACTCTTATATATTGTCATTTTTCATCATCTCTCTCATCACATACCCTGGTAATGTGCACACTTTTCAAAATGTATTGTGATCTGGATGCTTACGCTGCTCAACACCTGTTTCTGCACAATATAAGCAGTTATTTTTCCAGTCAAAATCTTTTACATTTGATCTTGTCACAACATTTGGGATTTTGGTGAATGTTGGTGGTGGTCTTGTTCCTGTGCATTTCAAATCTCAAGTCCTCTCATTACAACTGTTAAGTTTTTATGCTTAGGTTCTGGATCACAGCATTTGACACAACAATCTTCATCACATATGTAAGGCTCTCACTTGTGGAAGGATAGTTTGCCATCATGAAGAAAAGTTATCTGTAAACAAAATAGTGGAAAAACTAAATAAATTCAGTGCATTAAAGCATAAGACCAATTTATTTAATGTCATCAGCAAAAATTGCTGTTTGGTCAGCTTTAATCTTTTAGGAAATCTCAACCATACTACCCTTATACTTAAGCACCTTTAAAAACCTTTGCCCAAAAGCCTCATAGGGAGGCATTTAATATGTTATTCCCCATAAAATTGCGCTTCTAATGATACCAAACATGACTCATTAGGAATTTGTTCCGGGTTTGCCCATCTTTTGGGCTAATCCGCCCAGACTATATGGAATCTTAGACCTTAAGATTAATGGTCTGCGAGAGAAGCTTGAAATGGTTCCATAGATGCCTATTTTGGCTATCATTTTTAATGATAAATAATTATCATTGTTATTTTCATTAATATTGATGGTGGTGGTGATGATGGTTGTGGTGGTGATAAAAATCATAAAATGACATTTAAAATTGCTGCCAGTTACAATTGTTTTCAGATCAATTATCAGCGATGGATATATGATATTGAGGGCATAATTAAATTTATTTACCATACATAGTCTTATTTTTAGGGAGTGGCTGGTCTTGCCTTTGTACTCTGCCATACCTGCCTGGAATATTATGCACGCAGTTCTTGGTCATATTTTCTTTGGGGTTTTTATTTTGGTGAGATATCTGCGAGTGCATGTAATACTCAACAGGATACCTGCACAGAGGTTAATGGGAGGCAATTCCAAAAACACATATACGCAAAAACCAGGTGTGACATGCATGCCTCCCTGCAAAACAGACACTCCAGGAAAGCCGGAGTCTACACAGCTGAAATGTTGTGGAAAATAAACAGCAAAGACGAGGAAAATTGTCCAACTAAACCACATACAATGATTAAAACACCCTGTCTAACAGGATTAAGACGAATATTTAAATTATTATATTTGATTTAATCATGCTTGTTTGAAGAACAGTATATAAACTCTACTTCTAAACTGAACAGGAAGTATGTGATATGTTGCAGTTCACTGAAACATACACATACACTGAGTTATTATAATTGCAAATAATACATAGATCTACCATTTACATTAAAACTAGCTCTTTTTCATTCACAGATATCAATGGAAGTGGAGAACAAATGAACCTCTGTAATGACCATACATGAATATTGTGTGAAGAAACAGTAATCATTAATTCAATGGTGAATACAAGAATCAGAAAGAAAAACCATATTCTTGCGAGGTGGGTGGAACAGCATTTTCAAGAAATTCAGTTACAAACACACATGCAAACACACACTGGAAAGAAACCATATTCTTGTGAGGTGTGTCAATTTGCATTTTCACAGAATTCAACTTTGAAACGACACATGCGGACACACACTGGTGAGAAACCATATTCCTGTAAGGTGTGCATATCAACATTTTCACAGCGTTCAAATTTGAAAACACACATGCGTACACACACTGGAGAGAAACCATATTCCTGTGAAGTGTGTGGATCAGCATTTTCACAAAATTCACAATTACAAACACATCTGCAAATGCACAATGGAGGGAAACCATATTCTTGTGAGGTGTGTAGATCAGCATTTTCATACAATTCAGCTTTAAAAGCACACATGCGCACACATACTGGAGAGAAACCATATTCCTGTGAGGTGTGTGGATCAACATTTTCTCAGCGTTCAACTTTGAAAACACACATGCGCACACACACTGGAGAGAAACCATATTCCTGTGAGGTGTGTGGATTTGCAGTGTCAGAGAATTCAACTTTAAAAAGACACATGCGGACGCACACTGGAGAGACACCATATTCTTGTGAGGTGTGTGGATCAGCATTTTCACATCATGGAAATTTAAAAACACACATGCACAAGCATACTGGAGAGAAACCTTATTCTTGTGAGGTTTGTAGATCATCATTTTCATACAATTCAGCTTTAGAAGAACACATGCGCATACATACTAGAGAGAAACCATATTCTTGTGAGGTGTGTGGATCAACATTTTCACGGAATTCAAATTTGAAAACACATATGCGCACACACACTGGCGAGAGACCATATTCTTGCGAGCTGTGTGGATCAGCATTTTCACGAAATTCAACTTTAAAAACACACATGCACACACATTTGAAAGAAACCATATTCTTGTGAGGTTTGGGGGCCCGCATTCTCACCGAATTGCAATTTTAAAAGACACATGTGCGCACTCACTTGAGAGAACAATATTCTTGCTAAGTGTGTAGATCAGAATTTTCACCGATTTCAAAAATTCAATTGCATATGCTGGGTAGTCACCATACAATTCTGAAGTATGTGGATCATCATTTTCTTGTAAAGTGTGTGGATTGGCATTTTCAAAGAGTTCACTTGCAAACATGTTAAAGAGCAACCATGTTCTTGTCTTGTATGTGGATTTTCTATTTCAAGGACTTCCCATTAAAAAACAAGCAAACATGGAAACACACACTAGAGAGAAACCATAATCATATAAAGTGTGAGAATACACAGGCTAAAACAAGAAAGTGATATTCTTTTGAAATATGTTTTTTATTTTCATACAAAATGTATTGGCTATGATTGCTCATTCTTTAAAAAGATTTTCATATTGTTTGTCCTTAAAATCAGTATTTATAGTAAATAAAATGAAAATATTTTATACTTGGAAAATAACTAATTTATCATCTCAGCATGATTAACCATTACTGATTTTTTACTAGTATTTTCTTTTCATCTTAATTTTAGCTTTTAGGTGATAGTTCTGAAGTACACTGTTTGGTGCTACTTGGACATGTGTTCAGTGATAAACCAGTGGTCATAGAATGTTTTGATCATCAGACACCCTAGCGTGTGTGACTCAGCTGGGGGTGATCAGCTCCTGACTTATGTCCAAGTGCCATGTTCGTCCACGGAGTCCCCCCCCCCTCTGTATCCACAGCCACTGCGGGGCACTTTCTGCAGCCTCCAGAGTGTTTTGGTGGCTCTTCTGCAATGCAATCTGCTCACTCAAAGGAGTTTGAGTGTTTGCTGTAGTGAATGGCCAGCAAAGCCCTGGCTCACATCAGGCTTTCCAGTTATTGCTCCAGCACTCAGATACAAGTTCTGCATATAGAGCCCTTTTTTGAAAAATCTCATTGTCCTCTTTGATTCTGTCCTCCCAGGAGACAGTAAGTTCCTGCAATACCACTTGCTTTGAAGACTCTGATGGCACCCATGGCTTGGCAGAGCTGAGTGGTTGTGATGTTGTCCAGGAACTTAACCTGCTTTCTTGGGTCGACTCAGAGCTGCCAGTAACGAGCAGTAGCTATAACCCCTCCCTAAGAGAGCGTGGCTGATGTTGTGCCTTTTCCCCAGCTCTGACGAAGCTGATGGACTGTTTAGGGGCATGTTGATGATAGAAAATAATAATGAAAAATTGGCAATGGTTGACAATGTTTCAACATAATTACTTATTGTGACTAAACTATGGCAATAAAACATTTAATCTAGCGTTGCAGATTTTTTCACCTCATTTCCCCTCTGAGAAAATAGGAATTGCTTAAATTTACAAGATTTTAAAAATATTCAATGAAGTAATTTTAGACAAACTTGATTTTTAAAAATGTTTTCATTTTACAAGTAATTTAATTTCTTTTTAAATTTGTAGTTAATAAGATACATCTCTTCAGTAACTGTTTTTTTTTCTTCAAAATTATTCATTACATAGTGGTGCTTACTTGTTCTCAGGTGGACAAAATATATGTTGAATGTTAAATATTTTAGGTTTGTCTTTATGTTAATTAAAATTTAATTCCAAAATGTAAACTCACTTAATTCCTATAATTAAGCACACATTGGCCTTGTGCTGTCACATTGGAATGATCTTCCCATCTAGAATGAAAAGGGTATGTTGCTGATTACATTTTGAAATATGAGATACGTTTGTACATTTTGAACCGTTCTTTTCTATATTTTATATCCAATAAAAGATTTAAAGTACATTTTGAGTTGTCTTTTGATTTGAAAGAAAATATGTTCAAATCCGTTGCCCAATTTTGTTATACCTTAAGAAATTGAAATCTGTTTCCATAATTCTTATGAAATGATGAAAAGACATTTTGCAATAAAGTCTTTTTATGTTTCATATAAAATGGAAATATTTACAAATGTATTGTGAAATTTGAATTTTAAAATTCTGAGCAAAAAAAACAAAACTTAAAAAGATGGTTGTCATTGTAAGTTTAATACTAATTGTTGTTAACAGTCATGAAATGTGCAAGTACAGTTGTATTAAAATGGAGCTCACAGTTTAATGCATGTAAATTCTTTTTGCATAAACTTCTCACCACCAATTGATGATGGTCACTGCATATGGATTTATACTTTTGGCTTCATTTTACAAACATCTGATTTATATCCTGGGAACATTCTTTTGTTTGTTGCTCTCGCAATGAGTTATGTCTCCCACTGTCAGGAATCTTCTGGCCATACTTAAAAAAATTCATTCACAACAATACTCCTGATTCCAAGTAAGAATATGGTACAATTCTCCAGTCACCAAAGAGCTACACTTTTGCTTGTGAAAGTGGCATTACTATGGATAAGTTAACATTTCCAGAGACAAAATAAGCATACAAGACAATATTTAATGTTCGTTTACAGTGAATGAGCAACGTGAAAGGATAATAGAACTCATTATTGCCAGTACTCCTATTGTGGATTTTCAGAAAGAACTTCTGAGAAAAGATGCTAACCTGACACTTGAAGGTAAACTTACTATATGTAGAGCATACAAAGTTTCAGACTCACGTGTTAGACAGCTTAAGACTATGCATAATATCGGTGATGCTTACAACAGAGCCATACAAGGTGTGAGAACTTTGACGCACCATGGTAAAACCAAGAACTGTCTCAACTGTGGGAGCAATCATACCTTTCGTCGTGTAGCTTGCCCTACATTAGGTCCAACCTGTCAACAAAATGGCGGAAATTATAGTTTAAAACTTTAAATTGACTTTTAAGAGCACAATTCTACGTTGAAGTTTTTTTTTCTTTTTTCCGGACACATATTTGGACCTTATTCTTTCTAACAAAAACAAGAAAAAACTTACAAACAACAGTTTTTAAATTTTAATTTACGTTTTAAAATGTCCAAAGTGCGCAGAAATACCTACAAGACAGATATACGAAAATCCGTCTCGTAGTTTTCGTGAGAGGAAACAGCCTGTACACATCGATGCTGTGTACGACAGTCAACACATGGTAGAGCAATTTGAAAACCTAACTTTTAGTAGCATCCAAGTATCACTTGTGTCCCAACAAAGGGACGAAGCCTTTGCACTCGTAAACATCAAACTATTAAACAGACCAGATATCCACAACCTTCGGCTCAAGGAAACACACTGCCAGTGACTACATTCCGCCGGGTGTTTTCAGAGGAAATGGACGCCAAAAGATTTCCAGACAGGAAAGTTCAGTCAAGTGGAACAAGACTGACGACATACAATGGAACGCCAATCAAGTGCTACGGCAGTATCGACATTCCTTGCAGGTACAGCAACTCCAGCTGCCACAACAGTACATTCTACATTGTGGATGTACAGGGACCAGAAGTCCTAGGATTACCATCATCAGAACAACTGCAATTGGTAACCCTGCACTGTACTATAAATCAACAGAACATACAATACACCAAAACAAAGACACCAGAGTGGATGACCATGTCAAACACTTTCCATGTCGTTTTGACAAGATTGGCTCCATGCCAGGAAGTGTGAAACTTTCTGTACATGAGAATGTGCAGCCTCACGTTAACCCGCCTAGGAAAACCCCAATTGCAATGAGAGATGCAATAAAAAGGGAGCTCGAAAACATGGAAACAATTGGTGTTATCAGAAAGGTGACAGAACCAACAGACTGGGTCTCAAATTTAGCCTACTCACACAAAAAAGATAGTCTACAAGTCTTCCTCGATCCAAGACACCTGAACACAGCACTCAAAAGGCCGCACCACAAAATCCCAACGATTGAAGAACTAACACATCATTTTGCAGGTGCCAAGATATTCTTCAAGCTTGATGCTACGGCTAGTTACTGGTCTATTCACTTAGACAAAGACTCTCAGTTGCTAACCACATTTCAATCACCATACGGCAGATACTGTTTCCAGAGACTACCATTTGGATTGAATATATCTCAGGACATTTTTCAACTGAAAATGGATCAGATCCTGGAACAAGTCGATGGTGCAGTAGGAATAACTGATGATGTTGCGGTCTATGCCAAATCTGAAGAAGAGCACGATAAAGTCTTGCACGAACTCATGCAAGTAGCTACCGAAAACGGTCTTGTCTTCAACTCAGTGAAATGCAACATGAAATCTGAAAGTATTTCCTTCTTTGGCATGATATATGGTGCAAATTGTGTCAGTCCAGACCCAGAGAAGATCAAAGACCTGAGAGACATGCCATCTCCAACATGCAAGAGAGAACTACAGGAATCTTTAGGTCTTCTTACCTACTTGTCGCCATTCATTCCGAACCTGGCCGACAAGGCATCCATGCTGCGAGACCTACTAAAGAAAGAAGCAACTTTTCTGTGGGAAGAACACCACAATCAATGCTTTGAGAATCTCAAAACAGAGATTAGCCAGCACTCAACCCTTGCATATTTCAGCACAACCGAGATGCCAACCCAGCAAGCCTGAAAGGACTTAAAGCTGCACTGATGCAATGGCAGACCGATTGCTTATGCATCGAAATCTCTATCAGATACGGAGAAACGTTATGCTTGCATAGAGAGGGAACACCTGGCAATTGTGTTTGGGGTTCAAAGATTTCATACACACCTCTATGGTCGTCAATTCAGGGTACTCACCGATCACAAGCCATTGGTTATGATACTACAGAAACCACTGACCAGTGCCTCCCCCGAGACTACAACGCATGCTGCTCAAACTACAGGGATACCAAATGCACATAGACTATAAACCTAGAAAAGATATGACACTACCAGATACGCTATGTCGTCTACCCAGTACCAGGAACAACGACACAATTGACTTAGACGTTAGAGTCGATCTGGTGAGATTCAGCAAGAAGAAACCAGAAAAGATCCTGTACTTAAACAGTTACGTGAAGCCATAGTAATTGATTCAGTCAAGGAACTACCACATAAAATACGCTCCTACTGGCATTACAGAGTTAACAACGGTAACATAATGAAATGATCAAGAATTTATATTCCAGTCACACAACAACAGATTATATTGGACCAGCTCCACTACAGCCATCAAGGCATCGAAAAGACACGTCTAAGGACTAGAGAAGCAGTATATTGGAACGGTATCAACACTGATCTGTGTGTCAGGAACAGCCAAAAGAAACATTGCAACCATACGAGATCCCTAGTCGAGCGTGGGAAGTTGTTGGTACCGATCTTTACATTTTGGTGATTATGAATATCTAATAATTGATGACAGGACAGTGTACAAGCAACATGGTCGTATCAGCAACAAAGACATTCTCAGAATATGGTATTCCCACAAGGGTAATAAGTGACAACGGATCACAGTATTCAAGTGATGCATACAGAGAATTTTCTCGACAGTGGCAGTTCGACCACGTAACAGCATCTCCAAGGTTTCCACAATTAAATGGTTTTGTAGAGAGACAGATCCAAACTGTCAAGAAATTATTACATAAGGCAAAGCAAGCGTGAAGAGTTAAAGTACCGTCAAGAACAGCAGGAAATATATCATGACAAAACGGCACATGATCTACCACCATTGGTACCAAGACAACCAGTGTGAGTACTAGACCAAAATGGACACTAGCAACCAGTTACTGTACTGACAAAATGTGCAGAACCAATATCCTATATCATAGAGTCCCCAGATGGCTCATGCAAAAGACGCACCAGAGATCAGATACGGGATAGCGGAACAATCACACCTAAACATGTCAGGCTCAAGGACCCTATTGGAACAGTCACACCTAAACATGTTCGTTTCATGGATCCTATTGCCTCAACAGACCAACTACCGTCGTGTGAGGAAGGAGTAACTGGTGAAACCGACAGTCATAGCGCGAATACGCATATCCCAAGTGCTATACCTAAATTCACCAGCACGAACAGTGTCCCAGACCAAAAGACTCCAGTGTGTAAACCAATACCAATCAGAAATGGCCGTGAAGTACACAAGCCATTAAGATACAGAACAAATAATCACTAGTTTGTAATGATCCAGTTTCATTATTTATAAGTTTATTACACATCCACACTAACATATTAAAATGCGCTTAACAAATAACTCTTTCACTTACAAACTGTTTCACAGCAAAATAACTTTTCCTACACTAGGAAGACAATGCCCTGACGAACAATAACAAATGACAGTTATCTTGTTTGATTAGAAAGAAAAGAAAAAATTAATTTCAACATAGTTAGTTTCAACTTTAGATATTGTATCTAATCATATTATTCAAGAACACTCATTTGAATTTTGTTCTGGAAATTGCACACGTAACTATGATCTTTTCATTGGTAAGGGTGATGTAGCAATATCAATAGAACTACTTCTTATACACATGGACGCATGTGTGATCAGCAGCGCATGAATAGATATATGCCTAATCACTTAGGTTTCCTGTAAACAACAGACCTGTAACGTACCTATATCCACAATGAATAAAACCATATCAAACAACTACAACCTTGTCATACATTTAATCTCTACAAAATTCATGAACAAGTAGACCAAAATAGCCCATTTAATACATATCAATAAGTAGCCCCAAATTAAATAGTCAATTATAAAAATGAGAAAAACGAGCACTTCATGCGGCCAGATATATCGTTTTTGTTTATCTTTTGAAGTGTGAATGTGTAAAATTGTGAATTCTGGATGGGAGAATACTATTTTATATGTGTATATTTTTTTAATTCCTCGGTTGCCTTAGGGCGCACCTAGCTACTTTTTTGGGCGCACCACTGATGTAGACAAATAGGAGAGACATTGAGAGAAAAAATATTCGGGCACATAGTGTGCTCTGGAATACTGGGGTACCGTGGGAACCTATTTATTAGAAACATGAAGTAAGTTTTTATGAAACCTCATGAGGAACTCTTTCAAAGAAAATATGTCGCTAATTTTTCTATGTTCTTTAACGGCGGCCATTTTGAAATTCAAATGGACGACTGTGAATGTACAATTCTTCCGAATATAACTAATAGGCCGGGGGCCAGCAGGGCCTACCGTGCACCCCCCATGATTCTACATTTAGGGTACCAAAATGTTCCTTAGGATGTCCTCTTTCAGAAAAAATATGTTCCCACAAAATAATTTTCTGTATTCACTCCTGTCTGTCTCCACAATATCTCCAAAAGAATTTAAATTAAATTTTGTGGAAGAGTAAGGAATGTATTAAGAACGAAGTGATTTGTTTCTAATTGAGAGATATTTTTTTGGTGTGTGCTGGCGGCCATTTTGTTTGAAGATATCGTGTTGACTGACAAGAGCGAATACAGAAATGAACGGGGGGAAAAACGCAAAAATATCTCTCAATCAGAAACAAATCACTTCGTTCTTAATACATTCCTTACTCTTCCACAAAATTTAATTTAAATTCTTTTGGAGATATTGTGGAGACAGACAGGAACGAATACAGAAATTTATGAAAAAAGAAACGCAAAAATATCTCTCAATACGATATCTCCATCTCCAAAAGTTCTCAATTAATTACAATGGAATTTTGTGAATGGGTGAGTCACATAGTAAGAAAGATGTGATCTGGGGTGGATCCAGAAGATTGTTGTTGATTTGGAGATTTGTTTGCGTTTTTTTAAATACATTTTTGTATTCGCTCCTGTCTGTTCATAAGTTCTCATGTTGTGGAAGGCTAAAGCACGGGGCAAGAAAGAAGTGACTAAATTATGGAGCGGATCCAGGAATTCGTGTCTGATTGAGAGATATTCTTCCGTTTTAATATTTTATACATTTCTGTATTCTGTCTACACAATATCTCCAAAAGTTCTCTATGAATGTCAATGAAATTCTGTGCAAAGGTGGGCCACGGGGTAAAGAAGGGGTTTTGGGGTGGATCCGGGAATTTGTTTTTGATTGAGAGATATCTTTCCGTTTTAATATTCTATACATTTCTGTATTCCATCCCTCTGTCCCCACGATATCTCCAAATGTTCCCAATGAATTTCAATGAAATGTTGTAGAAGAGTAAGCCACGTATTAAGATGTGATTTAATTTGGGGGCGAATCCAGGAATTCGTTTATGATTGAAAGATATTTTTCCGTTTTTTTTCTTCCTATATTTCTGTATTCGCTCCTGTCTGTCCACGCGATATCTTGATACTAAAAATATTGAGCGTGATTACAAATCAGCTCCCACTAACTCCCCCGGTGGGGGAGAGGGTGGCTTATGACGTCATTACTGGGGTTACCAAAAGTCTACCCTCGTTTTTTTGTTATGCCACATAGTGTAGTTCATGAATATAAAGAGATAATTAGGGCCTACCTTAGCATTTCAGCCTCTCTTCGGACAAAGCTGCAAAAATCTGACAATTTGACTGACCTGGAAGCGGACTAAAAAGATATACAAGACTGACCGTTCGGGGGTAAGGTTGAAATGTTTTGATTCACAAGATCCAATTGCTGTTAAAATTTGACTCCAAACTAACACCACGAATTGAATTTCTCGTCGGCAAGAAAAAGAAAATGCAACTAAATCTTTTTGTTCTTTTCCGGCTTCCATACTTTAAAATTATGGACGTTAGCTTTTGGTGGAGATTAACAAAAAAGGTCAAACTAATATTTTTAAGAATTATTTTGACCAAAGTGGGTGGATTCATTGAAATAAAGGCAAACGTTGAATTCCCGACCTTCGAAATATAGCGATCTTCAAAAGGACACATTTCGTGCAACACCGTTACGCCTGGTATACTTTCGTCTTTCGTCTTCAACTTTTTTCATAAAATGAAATCTAAAAAGAACGAAAACCATGACAATATGAAATGTAACATTATAATGTATTTATTTAATTCATTTTTTATTTGTTTTAAATATTTGAACCATATGAAATGTAACATTATAATTGTGCTTCGAAGGAAGTCACGAAGTCAAACAAAATGTATAAAAGACAACCTACCTTTTTTTCTAAGGTGATTAGACCGTTCTTTCAGTCGTCTGTTTCTTCTTGATATTAGCATTAGTTAGTGGCTTTAGTTCTAATTAGTACTTGAGACAATAGGGAGGGAAAATAGTAGTGTGGTTAGCATTTTTGTGGGAGAAACGAGAATCTTTCCTATCTTCTGCCTATGTCGTTAGCCACAAAAAACAAATCTACCCTATCCGAATAGGTTTCGAAATCTTCCTGGTCCTCGTTAAAAAGATCGATACGACCAATTACAGGCATAGTGCAATTTTAATCACAAAGAAACAGACAAACAGAAATATCGTTGTCGCCAATAAATATGATGACTTGGGCTTCGAAGGAAGTCAGGAAGTCAAACAAACTATATAAAGACAACCAACCTTTTTTTGTGTTGAAACACAAGATAATCCGTCCGTTCTTTCAGTCGTCTGATTATAAGTATTATCATTAATTAGTGGCTTTAGTACTGGTTAGTAGTTGACACAATAGGGAGGATCTTTAGATATGGCCCTGATCATGGAGACGCCAAATGGGCACGACCAGTCTTGTCGTGGAGTTAACTCAAACTGTCTGGGATTTACCTAAAAGCGCGGCAAATCCCAGACGCTGACTTTCGCGCCAAGGTCAACTGTCTAGACAAATGGAAGTGCTTCTAAAAATAGTACAAGCTAACTCCCGTTGTCTAGAGGTTATAAGAATAATACATTAATTTATTTATTTATTTACAAGATTATATTTCATTTATTATTAATGAAATATTATAATTTATTTAATTATTTACAATATCATTTATTTATTTAATTGGTTTTAAATGTTTAGTGTTAAATGTAATACTTTATTAAATTTAACTACAAAAGTATATACATTAGGGTGAGTGTTTGTGTTTAACGTGGAAAAGGTAACATTTGTCTTTTTAATTATTTAATTAGAAAATATAATGAAGATTCAATGTCAAAATAAATTTAGAAAATAGGTTATTTCCCGCCACAGGAATTCGGAAATGTAGGCATGTTTGCGTCAGTCCCGAACATTCTTTTAATTTTATTTTTCAGGTGAGACACAATACTCAATATTTTGAGTGTGGATCACCCTGTTGTTCGGGTTAACAAAACTGTGTATTACAGTAGAATGTGTGTAATTATAACCGGGTATTTGGGGGATATCATTGTAGGATGGCCAACCATCTGAGATGATGTGTGATCCGGTAAAATATAATCTTTTATTGCAGCTTCGTAGGTTGGTGCTGACCTGTCAAGAACTGGGAAAGCAAAACACCTCCCAGTCTCTCTTTCGATTCCCCCAAATACATATGTATTTTTGCATTCACACACTCCGGTCAACAGGTGAAACCACTTGACACACACATTTTCCTTAAGAACACCCAAGTTTCAGTATTCCGAGAAACAAAGTTATATGTCTACTAGTGCTTTTAGATAACCAACTTACAGAACATGGAAAACAGCATTTGACTCGAAACACGATACCCTTTGTAGACAACAAGTCTGGACAAACCTTGTACCTTGTCATCAAGCATTTCATCTTGGAACTTTGACGATATCCATTCCAACGGATGACATTTCGACCAGCCTCACATCCTCCACTTACCTCTTCCTATAAGAAGACGGACTATTCTTCATTCGTTTTTCAGTCTAGATTTGTCGCTTGACAAATCCATGACGGATCCACTCTTTTCTCAGAGACGCGCCTCTCACCTTTGTTTTTACACACGCATTCATACATACACACACACTCTCTTCCTTAACATCTTCAACAAACTAAGGACACTTACTAAGTAGTAAACCGAACTCTTTCAATGCATTATTTCTGCTTCTTCTCAACAGCTGAGAAATACCTTATTGTTATATCTTCTGTAATAAATATACTACTTATTATTGTTGCAAAGTATTTGCATTCTTTATTTTCATTGCATCATTGCACTGTGCATCCTTTGCATCCTATATGCACCATTCCTTTTACTGCAGGAACATACAGAGAAAGAAAACGTACATCGCTAACATTACCCTTTCTATCTCTCTAGTACCATTAGCACTCTAGCTTGCTTACGGCAGTCTGACACTTACTACTATTAGTTTATCGTCACTACTACGGCAATCCAGAGATTACTACGCTGCGATCTTGTTATTGTTTATACCGTTAACTTTCAATGGAGTCAGATATTAATAATAATGGTTTTAATTATATACCCATTGTCTATTAATGTGTATCTACCGCGGTTATATTTTCTTTTCGAAAAATAGGTCTCATCGATTTCCAACACTGTCTCAGGGCAACCGATTCTAATTGGATTTTAAAAAATAGAAATGTTGGCATTCAGCCTCTTCTGCATCATCCTTTTGGAGCGAATTTTTACTACGAGTAAATGAATAAATCAATTTTTGTAGATCCAAGTGAGATCCTTCGAAGAAAAAACCTTTGTTGAAGTCCTGCAATTGTGAACACTGCAGTACCACATGTGCTTATCAATGCTGCTGGCTCTTTTTGTAAGTCCACATTCAACATTGCCCTTAGTGCAGTGATGATTGTTCCTGATCAACCGACGCTTCACTAACCATTCTAAAATTTCCAGAGTACCTGGATCTCCAAATAAACCAGTCCTCTTCTTGGGTCTCTGCATCAGTCAATATATGTGTAGCGGTCACTTTCTTAAAAATACCAAAATAGGGCTAGAAATATCAAGTTGGCTTTATCACCACGATGAAACCAGCTCTGATCCATATGAAGTACGAAACTTAGAATTAGCTTCCTTTTTTCCGTGATGTCAGTTCGGCAATATAAACCCCTTCTTTACGATTCTCCAGGCGCCGCTTAGCTTGTTCCCTGCCTAGCGATCAGTGCTTCACTCGCCCGTGCCAACCTCTTCTTGGCACGTTAAACCCTTTTTCGTTTCACTTAGTATCATAGTCGCCTAGGGCTCACTAAGTGTTTTTACATCTCCACTTTTTAATATGGGCATTTCTTTAAATGCCAATATTTCTTACTTCAATCTTGGTCATCTCTCCTTTTCCTTTTCGCTCAAACTAGGAATACTCACCTCACATATAGGTTCTAAGAGATAATATGACCAAGAATCTATGTAGTTTCTACACACAGGCTAGCGACTAAAAGTCTTAAATTTCTTCCTGTCTATACCGGTGTATATTTTACCTTTCTGTCATTTGCCTCATTTTTCTAAATTGATACCCTTGCCTTGGTTTTTACGGGTTCTACTGCAACCCACGCTACGTCGAGGTAAAATCTATTTCGGTACATCAATCGGAAAACGGCAGAAACCACTTCATTAACATTACTCTATACATTTTTGCAATGAACGTTTATTTCGTTTGTATTTTCCCGCCAAAATCCAATATGTTCGTTATTTGCCTTCTTCCTCATTTTTGACCACGTGGCCTACTTTGTCACCTGCCTCTTTCAGCTAGCACACGCCTCTACTACTACTGTTGCTACTGCTGCTAGTTAACAACAACAGCTAATGGCCGCTGCCTACAATTTTCGACTACTACTTTCAAATCGAGAACCCACACACATTCTCTCTCTCAACTTTAATTAACTTTTCCTCCATTGTTATCAACATTCACACCATCTTTATAGCAACCTCCAATCCTACATATGTATTTGATTAACCACTTGGAACTCCTGTGTCGCTCTAGGAGCCATGATTAATTCTTGGTTTAAAAACTTATTTGGTGTAAAAAAAAGCAACTTTTAAAAAGTCCAATGAAATATGTAAAATTTAAAAGGTAAAACGTACGTTATAACGCAAAATGTTTGAAAGCTTAGGAACGAACTTTAACTCATATAAAAATATATGAATATATATTCAAATATATAATTAAATTTAAATAAAAATAAATATATAAATTATAATTACATTTTTTTAGTTACATTTTATTGTAAAAAGCAGGTAATATTGCACTTTAGTCATGCCACTGAAATACACATTTCTAAGGGTCAAACTTTCTTGTGTGTGCTCTACTAGTCATAAAACGATAGAATCCCTAACCCCAAACCTACCTACTAACCATAAAACTACCTACTAACCCTAACTCTTAAAAAGATTATTAAAATTAAAGAATTATTTCAAGGATTTCAAAAAATTATTTTTAAAAAGATAAACAGCTAATGATGCTTTACAACCATTCAAAGATTTCCCCTTTTAGCCATTCAAAAATTGCCACTTTTAGCCATTAAAAAATTGCCAAATTCAAAATGGCCGCCGGGTTGATGTGTTATTGCAAGAATTGCCCATTTAATTATTTATTTACAAATATGAGACAAACGAGATCGTGGATGAAACTGAAAGTAATAAATTTTAGCATAAACTTCTTTTAAAAATGTATTTTATTTATTGATTCCTCCCTTCTATTTCAAAGCTAAAAACTTTAATGAGGTTAGTATATTTTAAAATTATGTGCAATTTGTTTCCAAATGAATATTCAGTGTCCAAGCCTAAAGAAAACATCCAAGTTGCAATTAATAACATTTCAATCGTTTGTAAATAGTGTTAGGTTCTTCTTGTCAGACGATACCAGGCGTAACGGTGTTGCACGAAATCTGTCCTTTTTGAAGATCGCTGATTTCGAAGGTCGGAAATTCAACATTTGCCGAAATGAATATTATGATATTATATCATTTTTGGACATCCAGGAGTTGATCCATATTTATAGAAATATTTAGAATCTAGGGAAGTTTAGCGTCCCAAATTAAATATCTAAACACATCTAGCAATACAAATAATGATTTTAATAATACAATGTTTACTCACCTTAGTTGTGACGTGATTTCTAAATTAAATGTTTTTTATTTAAATTTACGAAAGGGCACGAATAACACAATGTTTATTGTTTACTCGCCTTAGTTGGGGTCAATTCACGAAAGGGCATGAATACAGATTAAACGAAGCAAATTTAGATTTTTAAATGTTCAATTTATTTTTAAACTGATGAAAGAGCTAGTGTTAATTTTGGTTTTTCAATTTACACCAGATATTTTTATGTGATACTACTTAAAAACACAGAGAACACATGTAGATTTTTGTTCCTACATTGGTTCTCTCCCTCCACATAAATTCATTCACATAGGATTCAAAAAGGGGTTCACTGGTTAGTGGTTTCATTCTGGTTTTGCCCTCCCCCAAAGTGATTCGACGGATTGTGTGTGGATCAAATCGTATTAGGGTCCACAAAATTAAAAGGAACGGTCAAGCATTCGCAATAATTTGGGACGCTAAAATGCGATTTAGCCAATCTGGATTCTAGATGTTTTTGATAATATGGATCAATTTTTTTAAAAACTTCCTCATGATTTTGAAATAGATTTTAAAAGTTTCATATTTAATACTTTCCGATAATTATGTTACTGATTTAATTTTTTTTTAAATTGATATTTTCATATCTTTCCTATCATCTTATTAACAAAATGAACATGAAATGACCCTGGATGTTTTAACTCAAGAGACAAAATTATATTGAACACCGCTTTCTGATTTCCTTTGTTCACGCCATCGGTCGAAATACTTTTCCCAAGATAATTTGCCGTTAGTTATGAATCCTGAATAATTATCTTTGCATCGGAAATATTTTTAAATATTTAAAGATAATCCAGGTAAGAATTTTTAATTTTTTAAAAATTTGTAATTGTTTGAATTTACTGAATTCTCTTGTTCTCAAACAAAATGAAAATGGGCTTTTCTTAATTACCCAAAATTTACTGAACAATATTATTAGGTTGAGTTTATTTATGTACCTCCCCACGATGGCAAATGTGACAGCAGGGTCGAAGAAACCCATAGTCGAGTTTGGGTTGTAGTCCCGCACGCGAACGTCCAGGAAGGGTGAGACGCCAAGCCCCAGCGATTTATGTCACAAGGACATTAGGACAGGCTGGACGTTGGTCACAGGACGAATACTGAGCATGCTGGACAAAGATCCCTGGACGGGGGACAGCACTGGGCAGTGTTGATCGGACTTCTCGGCTCGAAGCCTTCATAGAACAGATACTGTACTTTCTCTTTATTTGCCTTCCCCATGACCGCTAGTTTGACACAAGGTCTTTTTTAGGGTGAGGTCCTGCACGCGAACGTGCAGGCAGAGGTGGGTGGTCACAGGGACATTGGGGAAAGCTGGTCAGTTGTCAAAGGACGAAGATCCTGTGACGAATACTGGGCATGGGCCACTCAACTTCTCAGTCAGAAGGCTTCGATATCCTGTGCAATTTCTCTCAGAACGAATCAGGAGCATGTGACAAGGACCCTGGGATGTATCCCGGGACGTGTTTCTCCGAACTTTGAAGCCATGAAGGTTTCGAAGAACAGATACTACACTATGCTCTTAGTGTAAAGGCTGACTTTCTCTTTATTTGCCTCCCCACGACAGCAAATTTGACACAAAGGTTGTTTTAGGGTGGGGTCCTGCACCAGCCTGTGCAGGCAGAGGCGGGAGGGGGATCCCAAGTCTACGTGTCTAGTGACTTGGGTGGGAGAATCCCAAGTCACTGTCCCTGAGACAAATATCACTTGGATCCAGGATAAGCTGGTCAAATTGATCAAAACTGGTCTGTGGTCACAGGACGAATCCAAAGCCTGCTGGTCAGTTGACCCCACATTCACACGAAAAAAAGGGGGGCAAGTTACAAATAAAGAAAAACCAAGATCCCCAAGTCCTTTGAGGAGGGGACTTGGGGCAAGCAAGTCGTTTATCGTGGGAGGGTGGCCATTGACTTCTTGGGATCAGGTGTTTGAGGGGTGGAGGATGGATTGGGAGCTTCATTCATTCACTTTAGTTGAGGTACCAGCTTGTCTAAGCTAAAGAGGAGTTGGGGGTCCAGAATCAACTTCACCTCCTCCCAACATGGAGCCACTAGAAAAGCAAGTCAATCTGGACTCTCTTATACACACCAAGCTTAATGTTTTCACCCATCTTTTGCTGAAGCTTATGGAGTCCAAGCTCTTTCTTTGGCACCTGATTTTCACTTTAAACTGATGTTTAAAGCATAAGTTCAGTTGTTCGTTGGAAAAGGATTAGCCTTCATAAACTTCCTTCAGTCGCATCTGCCACACCACCATTCTTGCTACGGCAAGTAGCATGTAGAAAACTGCTTGCTTTGTTGGAGACCATAAGGGTACTACATTGTCGCAAATGTACCAGGCGTATAGGGACAGAATGTGTATTTTGGGCTCCATGTGGGCTGCTACCTCTTTAATGTGCTCCCAGAGCGGATGGACCTTATCGCAGTGGATGAAAGCGTGCTTGGCCATTTCCTCTGTTCCACCGAATGCAGTTGGGTAGGTCCGCTCTGCCCATAATGAAGAGCATATTGTTTAGGGGCAGCATGTTTTGAGCCAGCTGCCGTTTTAGCTAAAAATTAGCCCTGCCCTGCCCTTTAAGGACAAATAGCTAGAACCAACACGGGAAAGGTTACAGCAATTTGAAAAATGTGAGGTCAATGCTTGCTTGTAACTTTTGAACTGTTTTAGCTAAAAATTAGGGAATCATGTTTATTGCACAAAGTCTGCTCATATGCCAAATTTCAGCAAAATCAAAGTCGGGCATTGGGTGATTGGTCCTGGAATCACCCACCGCTAAAAACAAATAAAGATTAATTTTAACCATACGATTTGCATGCCAGAAAACCACTCAAATCAACGTATTGAGTCTTATCTTATCTTATGTCTGTGAACACCTTGAAAACTAATCATACACACATGTGTCACCCTGCAATGATCTTGAAAAAGTGCTAACAGGTAAAACAACCGTATTGTTAAAAATGTATTTTTCTAGCAAAAATTAGGAAATTAGTTATCATGAAACTATTTTTCATGAAATTGATGATTACTTTATTTTTTGGGTAGATTTTTTAATTAAATTATTTATTGAGTGTGTAATAAAACAGATGCCACCATATATGTGTGATTGCATAACATTTGTAATTAACAAAAACACTTGAAAATTCTTCTAAATATACAACAAAATACTATTTTTAGTTTATTCTTACATTTTGTCAAACTCCAGTATAAAGTTAACTTTGTTTTCCTACCATAACAAGAAAAACAAGAACAAGACCAATCCTCACCAAATTTAGGGAAGTAAAAATTAACATTCCTGTACAGTGAATTGAAACCATGACCAACTGATTTGTAGGCTGGTCTCTTACCAACTAAGCTACACAAGGGCTTATTTCATTCTAATAAATAAATACATTTATACTAAAAAAATATATTTTATTTATGTATTATATATACAATACAGAAGTTGCAGTAATTATCTTCAGTCAGCATAGAAGTAAGAGTGGAGTTTGACCCTGCAGCAACCAGGCCTGTATTTTTATTTGATAACATTTCAGGCTTTTTGAAATGTGGTGTAATTCATTGAAAATCTTTTATTTTAAATAATTAATGTGAACATTTTTTTTAAATTTTAATTTTATATACCATAAGTCTACAATATATTGCCAAACAAAGCAACATTTTAGATTATATTGAAGTTTTGAATAAAATACTTCCACTAATTATTTTTATGAATTAATCTTTTCATAAATAAATTTAGTAATCAAAGAATAAGAAATACATTATCAAATCTGTTTCTACGTAATGTTAGAAAATAATTTTTATATAAGCCTTTTGTATCACAATGCCGCCTGGCTCCACTGTGTGTCACTCCTTACCAGCCGACGTACTTTCCCACGTTGTGAAAAGATTGAAGGATGAAGTTCTGGTCCTTTGGTTGAAGTGTCTCTGGGAACAGGCTTCGAGGTGACGAAAATTAAAAATAAATGAAATCAAAAAGAAATAGGATCTGTAAGCAGGAACCACAACACTAGTTAGTTTTTGTTCTAAGTGTTTATTTTATATTGTAGTCAAACTGGAGGCAATATGATACTTTTGCTAGGGTCAGTAGATCGGTCAGTTAATGGTCGACCTGTGAGACAAAAGGGAAGAGTTTGTAGTGGTGATGAAGATGCAGAGTTTTGGTTAAGTCATAATTTCAGTCCTCACTCAGATCCTCAATGCCATCCCCTCGTCCCAGCAAGTCAGTCACCACAACTAATGACAAGTGTTCATCTGAGTCTCTACCAAGTCTGTTATCTGCTGCCAAGTCTCTCATCTCCTGAAAGCCCAGCTCCTTTTATGAGAATTGGTAATTTCTCAGAGTAGGCTTGACCCAGTGTGGGGAAGGACTAATTACCCAGTATGTCCAATCAATCAATCTCCCTCCCCACATGCGAGGGTCCCCCAACCCAATTCAACATACTCCCTGCAACTGCCCCCTCACTTCCTGGGCACTAACTTGCAATTCCATTGGTTAGATTCCTCACCCCGTCCCCACTGGGGAAGGACAGCACATCTCCACGTCACTCCAGTGGACAGCAATCGGCTACATGCCCCCTTTGCGTAGGAGTTTTGGAATTATAACATTATGATTTCCCATTCTTTTGCCGGAAGTATCTACATCTGGTCAGACTCCCTGGCAAGGACCCCATCCATCAATGTCACCCCGGGCCCCTTTTATCCTAACAATCCCTCTGGCTGTCCAGAAACTTATCAAACTTATCTTTTATCCTGGAATTTCCTGGGTGGTCAAAATAAACAGGCCCTTCTTCCCACTTGACTTAATTTCTGGGTGGACTTTTAAAATAAACAATCCCCTTACCTCTTGACATTTTTTTAGGTGAATTCATGATTTAATCTGAAATCCTTCCCCAGCTAGTTTTTCATGCACTTCAGGGTATATTTTACTTCTAAAACCCTGCTATCAATAGTATCACATTTGTATAGAATATTGGATGCATCTGAGTCTATTGAATATAATGTGAATTTATATAATATATTTAATTAATTAATATCTTGAATTACCATATTTTTAATTAAATTTTTTTATTTTTCATTTCTTTTGCAGATTTTTCAACTAAATAGTTTGGAGAATAATTAAAAATATTTTATGGTCATAAGTAATTCGGCGAATTTGAATGGGTGATCATTTTCTTGGTGACTTGAAACAGAACTACACAAAGAATATTGTTTTGAAACTTGCAGATATAAATTGTCTAATACTACAATATCAGAAGGACACTCACCAGAGAGAAACAATATTCCTGTGACGCTGTGGCTCTTCCATTTCAATTAACACAAACTTCAGTCCACATATGTAAACACAGGAGTGAAACCATATTCTTGAGTAGTGCTTCACTTATCCTTTTCAGAAAAGTAAAAAATGAACAGACATATGAAAACCCACACTGGAGAGAAACCATATTCTTGTGAAGTATGTGGTTCTTCCTTTGCAGAAAAGTCAACTTTGCTAAAGCACATACGAACACACACTGGAGAGAAACCATATTCTTGTGAAGTGTGTGTTTCTTCCTTTTCACAAAGTTCAGGTTTGATGACACATAAACGAACACATACGGGGGAGAAACCATATTCTTGTAAAGTATGTGGCTCGTCCTTTCCACAAAAGATTCATTTAAACCGACATAAACAAAAACATACTGAAGAGAAACCATATTCTTGTAAAGTGTGTGGCTCTTCCTTTTCACTGAAGTCAAATTTGAGCCAACATAAGCAAACACATATTGGAGAGAAACCATATTCTTGTGGAGTGTGTGGCTCTGCTTTTGCAGAAAAGTCAACTTTGGTAAAGCACATGCGAACACACACTGGGGAGAAACCATATTCTTGTAAAGTGTGTGGCTCTTCCTTTTCACAGAAGTCACAATTGGTGCAGCATATGCAAATGCACACTGGAAAGAAACAATATTCTTGTGAAATATGTGGATCTTCTTTTTCACAGAGGTCAAATATGAGGAGGCATATGCGAACACACACTGGAGAGAAACCATATTCTTGTGAAGTCTGTGGTTCTTCCTTTTCTGTTAAGTCAAGCTTGACCCAACATAAACGAACACATACTGGAGAGAAACCGTATTCTTGCGAAGTATGTGGCTCTTCCTTTTCACAGAAGTCAGATTTAGTGAAGCATATTCGAACGCATACTGGAGAGAAACCATATTCTTGTGAAGTGTGTGGCTCCTCCTTCTCTGATAAATCCACCTTGCGCCGACATATGCAAACACACACTAGAGAGAAACCATATTATTGTGAAGTGTGTAATTCTTCATTTTCAATGAAGTCAGATTTAGTTAGACATATGCTAACACACACTGGAGAAAAACCACATAATTGTGAAGTATGTGGTTCTTCGTTTTCACGAAAGTCAAATTTGGTGACGCATAAGCGAACACATACTGGAGAGAAACCATATTCTTGCGAAGTGTGTGGCTCTTCCTTTGCACAGAACTCAAATTTAGTGAGGCATATGCGAACACACACCTGAGCAGAACCATATTATTGTGAAGGTTTGGCTCATCCTTTTCACAGTAGTCAGATTTGGGGGTGCATATGCGGATACATTCTGGAGAAAAGCCATTTGAAGCATGAGATTTCACCTTTTTCACAAGAGTCAAGTCCGAAGCATCGTATGCAATCCTACCCCGGAACGAATTGATGTTGAGAACACTCATTTGAAAGCAAATTTTCAATTTTGTGAATTTTCATTTCTAAACAATTCAGCTTAAGCATACATATCTGAACAAACATTTAATAGTTTACTCAAATCCAGAGGAAAAGCTCTTTATTTATAAAGAAATGACCAATTTTTCAATGAAACTATTACTTCTTTTTTCATTTCTTCCAACAGGATTAAAGGAAATTATTGTCTGAACAATTCAATCATATCTGTGAAATAATATGGAGTCTTATTTAAAAGCTTTCCAGATGCATTATAATGTAGAGATCTTGCTACTTTTAAGTGGATGCCATCATTTTTTTCTTCTTTAAAGGAACAGGGTTAGGGCAAATTTTCTCAAATCAAGTCAAAATTGCTACAGTAAATTCTATATTAATATTTGTTTAAATAAGCAAAATTTATTAACCTTTTTTTTCTAGAAAAAATCAAAGTAGATGACAATATTAAATAGATGATTCCAAAACTGATTATGTTTGCACTGATACTACCTAATTAAGATTATCTGTTACTGTAAAATATACAATGCATATGTATCATCTATTAAAATATTTTATATACAATGTATTTTCCGCATATTTAAATATTTAAGTCTTTTCATCTCAATATTTAGTTATGCTCTTTAGGCTGAAGATTGCTTATTGACTTCTGGTAAGGGGCCACTGTTTACCTTCTGGTAGGAGAGATGCCATGTTGTTTTTAATAGACCAGACACAAAGCATGTGTGAGAGTGCCATTGTAAATACGTATGAATAAATGAACGTCTGTTGAATGAAAAAATTATTGGAGATAACAAAACAGACAATAAGCAACCCATAGTAGTGTTGTTATTACAAAAGTGGATGCTTCTGAGGAACTAGTACAGGTCCCAGTACCGAAATAAGGAGACAAAAACAACATGGTATGAGTACTGGACACAAAGCTAACCACAAAAACAACACAAAACTTGTTGGAAAATGGAAGAATTCAAAACACTGGTGAGATCTGGTTTGACACAAATCTTCAAAATTGGAGAAAATATAATTTGCTCTGACAGAGTGTCAGAATTTTCTAAAAATGGAGTTAAAGGACGTCCACTGGAAAATGCGCAGAAATACAGAAGTATGATTAACATTTTGAAACCCGCTAGATCTGATGACTAAATGTCACTGCCATCGATATATGGACTTAGATCATATGATCCCTGAATCCGAAGATCGGGAAGTTGGAAACCCGAAAATTAATAGACGAGCAGACCACACTAGTCGCTGTTACAAATATCACCATGTAGGTCATTTGGCTAGTGATTGCTACTCTAGACAAGTCTGCTGCTTCAACTGCAAAGAAATTGACCACACAGCAAGTTACTGCTATGCTGTGATGAAACCGGCTTGGTGACAAGGAAATCAGGAGAGCTTATTTTAACTGCAGAAACTTTGGGCATATTCGGCAAGATTGCCCTTCCACGGACACCAGGACTAACTACCGGTATTGGAAATCTGGCCAGATTGCAAAAGGCTGTCCTGAACCACGAAAGTTCAACGATACACTGGGAGTTACCCCACTGTCAAGGGTCCCCATAGCACATTAAAAGATCTGGAACCTGCATTGAATTTTAATGAGGACTCCTATACTATTATCTAATACAAAAAAGGAACAAATGATCAAGCGTAACACACATTAGAAAAAAAAAACAGAAAAAGAATACGAGAGGAAGAAGGGTCCTGGAAGAACCCTCCCAACCCTCATTGTGTCAGGGGGCTGAGACAAAGGCGATTGGAGCTAATGCAGTATCGTGTGGTAGAGCAAGCATTTTCGGAGTGATTCATGCAATTACAGTAGGCACCCACAAATACTAGGAATTAATCGCTCATTTCCTGTATGATCTCTTACTCCACATCAACCATGTTAAAGTAGCCAGGCAGTATTCTGAGGATGCCAGACAATGGATCTGAAGTAACCAGATTACAGAAGCCTGCAGAGAGACTGAGGAAACAGCCTAGGGATTAAGGCTACAGTCTTTTGTATTTTGTGGAATATGTTGGAAGGTCAACATTGAAAGAAATCCATACTAATCTTCTGAATGAAAGAACACAGACAAAATTGGCACTCCACGGTACTTCTGGGCTTTTCCAAGTAAAGCCAGTCAAAATGGAAAAAGGACCAAAAGTGAGGTCCTGGGCAGGACCCCCAAATGAATCGGAGAAATAGAGATGATGTGAATGTCTGAAGATTCCAGACTTGGTCTAAAGGAGCTACACAAAAGAATATGGATCTAGTACCAACTTAAGAAGTCGAATGTCTGGAGGCAGACCAAAACTGAATTGATATACAGAGAACGGAGCTAACTAGCATCACTGTTTAACTACCTGGTCGAAGTAACCAAAGTTATTTATCACACAGAATGCTCGTTCCTTTTATATAAGTTCGACTTTTACCTAAATAGATGAACTTGAATGTCATCTTTAAAGATGCTGTCAACAGATGGACAGACAATGTGTTTATGACTAATTCCTGGATCGAGAAGAAATTACTTTCTCTGAAGAAAGCATGAAAGACAATCCATAGAAAAATACGATGTTTATTTTTTTAAAGTATTTAGTGGGACACAAAAACATTTTTATTATTATAAACACTATGCACACCTCAGAAGAAAAGAAAAGAGAGGAAGTGCTGTTAAGTATTTTCATCTTAGGTTGAAGAGAGGTGGGAGAGATGCTATTTTTAATAGACCAGACATGAAACGTGCGAGAGTGCCATTGTTGTAAATACATATGAATAAATGAGTTTGTGAGTATATCTTTTGTTGCATTTTAAATTTGTTGGTATCTGTCATAAACATCTTTACAAACCTGATGTAAGCAGTGATGGAAATGGGTTTTGGTAACTAGGTATATGGTAAGGCATGGTTTTGAGAACTAGCTATATGGTAATGTCTCCATTAGTAGACATTAAACATACAAAAAAAGTAGGTATATGCTGTAACCTGTGTTATAATTCTTGCTTTTTTATAATTTCCTTTCATGTATTCATTTATACCTGATCTACTCAAAAATTAAATTATTTATCATGTGTTTTGATTGGATATTAATGTAAAAAGAAAGAATAACTCTGCCGTATTGATGTCTTGTCGATAAAAGTAAATAAAAAAACCTCATTCTACTTAATAATTAATGAAAAATTGTTTTTCATTTCTTTAGATGAAAATGTAGGCTTTTTTCTTTCCAGCAAAGCCAAGAAAAAGGACAAATTTTAATTAATTATGTCTTTAGAATAGGAATCTGTGTCAATGTCTGCTGAATTATATCTAATCATTCGCAAAATTTCATTTTATAATATTTGTTCTTCCAATGTTGTTTAAGATGTAATTTAAATTATTTTTGAGAAATTTCATTGATTTTTGTTTTTTTTAAAAAACTTTTAAATGGTCAATGAGTGAAAGATAACAACGTCCGTGTCAGCGAAAGAACAAAGTAAAATTTTAAAATAACATACTAAATCAACATATGTTTTAGCTTTAAATTTGAATTTTTAAAAAAATAATTGTAGCCAGTCTGTGATGGGCACATGCAAACGGGTCGGTAGGTGCTCGCGGGTACAGGGTTGAAGACCGCTGCCTTAGAGTGTATTACCAGATCATAGCATGGATTGGAAAAGAGAGTGACATGAATCTGGTGGATTGGGGATGGGAACTGGAGGACAATTACTTTGTGACCTAGAAAACCTCCCACCCCAGAAAGCCTGCTGCAGAGGCTCCACTGCAATTGCTCAACTGCCTGCCAAACATCACAGTGCAGTTGCAGAGGATACAGACAACATGCACGCCCGCTTGTGGACCATGTAAACTGAAAAATTGTGAGAATCCACATAATCAACCTTTACAGGAGGAAGAGTGTGACCATGACTATTTTGAAACCAGATGCAGATCAAATGTATTTTTTCAGAAATAAATATTTTGAGCTTTGTAATCACTTTGTTATTGTAATCACTTCAGAATAATTTAAAAATGCTTATTGGATTCCTAGATCCCCAAAACATGAGGTTAGACACTAAAATTACTTGTCTAGGATGAATAATGAATGAGTAATGGGCATTTTAAGGATTTGGCGGCCATCTTGAGAATTATACATTTCCAGCAGTCAGACCTTGGTAGATTTTTAATATGTTATTTAGCACACCTGCTACAAAAACTGTTGATAAATCCTTTGTAGCAATTCTTTTGGGGTCAAACCATAAATGCACCTGACTATACATTCTATTATTTATAATATCTATTACCCTGATAATGATTGTGTCCCCCTTATTCAGGCAGGAACCAAATTATTTACATGTCTTAAAATGAAAAATAAGAATAATCATTCTTTAATGCCTTTTATAGCTGAAAGGATTAAACTATAGATTATCTCAACATTATTTGTAAAGTGTCCATTTTATCTTGTCATTAAAATCAAGATGTTGTTCAGTTTGTTTTAAGGTATATTTTTGTTCTTTTCCCTCTCTTACATTCTGTTTATTTTATGAGTGTTTTAATCAGGCATTTCACAGTTTAAACTAGAAAACACTCAGAATACATAATTCTGCTAATCAGTTTATATATACCTACGATGCAGAGGTAACTGTAAAGATTTTCAATCAGCCACCAAATTTATTCAATTCTTCCATAAAATATCATTTAGGAATTTTGGGGATATTTTGTGGACAAACATGAGTGAATACATCAATGTATTTTAGAAAAAATTTAAAATATCTCAAAATTGAAAAGAATTTCAGAATCCGCCCCAAAATTGAACCAATTCTTCCTGACCCAATGGCCTAACCTTCCAGAGAAATTCATTGAGAAAATGAAATGTGTAGATATATCACTACAATTCAAGGAAGGTATCTGTAAAAACCTCCTGGATCTGCCCCCAAAATCTTATCATTTCTTCCTTATCGTTACACAAAATGTCATTTAAATTTATTGAGAACTTTTAGAGATATTGTGTGGATAAACATGAGTGAAAACATAAATGTATGAAAGAGAATGAAAAACATTTTTGACAGAGCCTCTAAGTTTTCAGTTGCTTGTTTGTTGCTCTGCCACTGAGTTATGTCCCCTTGTGTCACTGTATGCTTGTTTGTTGCTCTGACATTGAATTATGTTGCCTTGTGTCAGTGTTTTGTTTGTTGCTCTGCCACCGAGTCCCCTTGTGTCAGTGATTACTTGTTTGTTGCTCTGCCACTGAGTTATGTCCCCTTGTTTGCTGCTCTTCCACCGAGTTAAGCCCCCTTGTGTCAGTGTATACTTGTTTGTTGCTCTGCCACTGAGTTGTGTCAGTGTTTACTTGTTTGTTGCTCTGCTACCAAGTTATGCCCCCTAACAGGAATCATCAACTGACCATACCATAAATGAAAAGTCCAATTAGATGAGATGCAACAAACCCCATGTTCCTAAACAGCAAAACTTTTCAGACAATTGAATTCCTTGTTGTTTGTTGTTCACATGACATTTCAGCCAATTCATTCTTCGGCCTTTTATTAAGATGTTATCTTTTTGTTTAATGAATGCTCTTATTAACATCCGAGATTTAGACAGTTTTATAAATAAGACTCAACTATACTATTATATCCAGAATATTCAAACATTAGCAAGTTTCAAATCAGAATTCCTTGTTTTGAGACTTTCATACTTATATGAACTTGGTAAATAGATACATTTTGTAACTGCCCTGTGTTAGTAGGTAGATAACTTTGTTAACAAGTTGCATTTTCTTTAAATATTGATCATACATTGATACTCTTCTTTAACAGACTATATATTTTTACTGCAATTATTACACAGGTTTTCAAGTGCTTTTGTCCAGTGGAGACTTGAGTGTTGATGTTCCCGTGAAAGGGCACTTTCTTTTTTACTGTTGTGTCAAAATGAATTTAGAAATTCTTTCTTTTTAACTCAATTATCCATGTTAGAATATTTAGTTTATGTCTCAAGATGTATGGAAGATATATTATTCATTTCCAGAGTCTTTTCCTGAAAACATCGACCTTTATTTGCAGCCATTATAAACTTGCAAAGAAAATGCTTTTGAAACATTTTCTTTAAATATTGGTCTTACATTTTTAATGCAATGATTACACAGGTTTTCAAGCACTTCTGACCCCAATGACTCTGTTCCTCTAAAATATAGCAAACTGTCTTCATTATAAAACATCTGGAAAGCTTTGAAATATGACTAAAGGCACCAGATTGTTTTATAGCCATTACTGAATTGTTACAATAATTTCCTTTAACTTTGTTGGCAGAAATGAAGACTATGAAAAATATTGTTTCATTGAAAATAATTGTTATGAAAATGAGAAATTGACCAATTTTGAATTATTTACAAACTAAACTATCTGAAATTTACTTTGTACAAAATAAAAAATAGAAATCATTATAAGCAAAAACAACACATAACTATGTATATTTGAAGACTAATATAACAACACAGTAACTTAAAATATTCATTAGCCTTTATTTTGATAGAGAAAGTTGTTCATTTTATCACTTAAATATTTACATACATGGGTAGGTAGTGTAACTGCTTTTTCCCAGTAAATATAACAAAACTTTCACATTGTGCACATCTTTTTTATTAAATAGAATACTAAAGCTTCTAAACTCTCATCTTCATCACTGTCAATGTAGCAAGGAATATTTTGAATGAAAAAGATTGAAAATTTGTTGATCACTGAAATGTTCAAATTACCGTCACTAGGATGATGTAGAAATAACAGATTGGAAATGTTGCTCGAGGGTGATCAAATTGAAGGAAACAGCATATATTAGCCGAACAAATGTTTATGTCAGGCCAGTGTAGATTTCTTTCCTTATCAGAAAAAGAATTGATGAGCATCCTCGCATATATAATATATGGAATCACCTGTTACAATTTTTGATAAAGACATTGACTTGTTAGAAATTACGTCACTTTTCTCCAAAAATAAATAATAAACTAATTGTTTTACTAATACTACTAGTACACTCACAAGATACAAAAACTCTGCCATACCGAGTTACATTCTTATTTTAAAAAAGCAACTAAAAATTGAGATAAAGGTAAACAGTAATAAAAAATTAATGGTTTAAAATACTTCATCTAATAAAAAATTTAAAAATAATTGCTTTACTAAAACAAAAACACTTTGAGATGAAGGTAAATAGTTGTCGAAAAATTAAAAATGATTTACAATACGTCATCTGATAAAATTAATAAACCAATCACTTTACTTATACTTCTAGTACATAAACGAAACACAACTGAGAGTTGGTATACTCATTTGTCGGCCAACCCTTCATAAAAATATAGTTCCTCTCAAATGTGCATTTGCATATGCCTTACTAAATGTGACTTTGTTGAAAAGGAAGAGCAACACACTTCACAAGAATATGGTTTCTCTCCAGTGTGTGTTCGCATGTGCTTTACTAATGTTGACTTTTCTGCAAAGGAAGAGCCACACACTTCACAAGAATATGGTTTCTCTCCAGTGTGCGTACGCATATGCCCCATTAAATTCACTTTCTGTGCAAAAGAAGAGCTACATACTTCACAAGAATATGGTTTTTCTCCAGTGTGTGTTCTAATGTGCTTAACCAAAGTTGACTTATCTGCAAAAGAAGAGCAACACACTTCACAAGAATATGGTTTCTCTCCAGTGTGTGTACGCATATGACCAACCAAATGTGCCTTCAATGAGAAGGAAAAGCTACACACTTCACAAGAATATGGTTTCTCTCCAGTATGTGTTCGCTTATGTGTCACCAAATCTGACCTCCGTGAAAAGGAGTAGCCACACACTTCACAAGAATATGGTTTCTCTCCAGTATGTGTTCGCTTATGCATAATCAAATTTGACCTTTGTGAAAAAGAAGAGCCACAATCTTGACATGAATATGGTTTTTCTCCAGTATGTGTTCTATTATGTGTCATCAAACCTGACCTTTCTGAAAAGGAAGAACCACACATTTTACAAGAATAGGGTTTTTCTCCAGTGTGTGTTCGCATGTGCTTTACCAACGTTGACTTTTCTGCAAAGGAAGAACCACACACTTCACAAGAATATGGTTTTTCTCCAGTGTGTGTTCGTATATGCACTACCAAACTTGACTCAACTGCAAAGGAAGAGCCACATACCTCACAAGAATATGGTTTATCTCCAGTGTGTGTATGCATATGTTTCACCAAATCTGACTTCAGTGGGAAGGAACAGTCACACACTTTGCAAGAATATGGTTTCTCTCCAGTGTGTGTTTGCTGCGTTTGTGTGTTCATCTTTTCTGAAAAGGTTTATGTCGATTCAAGTGACATTTAATTGAAAACAAAAGCGACACATGTTGCAAGATTATTGTTTCTTTCCAAAGTGTGTCCGAGTGTGTCTGAACTATTAGACAATTTATATTTGCAAGATTTAATACTGTTTCTTTAGAGGTTTTCTGTATTCTCTGTTTCAGGTCACCAAGAAAATGATAATCCATTCAAATTCACCAGATTATCTTTGTCTGTAAAAAAAAGGAAATTAAATTAAAAGATTAAATAGGTATTCACAACATTAATAGAAAGTCACGTTATATTTAATCGGCTCAGATGCATCTCATATTTTATACAATAATCTGATATTAAAATTATTTTCTGACATTATATAGAAAGCGATTTGACAAAGTTTTCCTTATTTACTCATTGAAAGATTATGTTGTAAAAAATATTAGTTGAAATATGTTTTCAGTAAAGACTCCTGTTTATTTAATTTTATGTACTCTAAATAAAATGTCTCTGCAAATCAAATGGTTCTTACATTTAAAATAGATAAATCCCTGGAGAATTTAAATTGTTTTCAAAAATGAATCAACAATGGATTAAGTAATGCTCTGATTCAGAAAATTCACAACTGCAATACAAACTAAACTATTGCTTTGTTTGGCAACTCTTTAGTTTTATTTGTAAAAATACATTGTAGACGTACAGAATGTAAAATTTCTTTTAAAAAAATGTTCATATTAATTCATTTTCTTCAGATTTTGAAATTTCACCGAATTTAAAAATTGTTTTTTTTAATATACTGAGATGAACAATATATACCATTGTATTTCTGATAGATTTTCTGTTTTGTTGTTTATTGGAAGCTATTTGTAAATACAGACACCCAGTTTACTCCCTCTCACTCAGCATATTTTTGTTTCTTAATTAATTAAAAGAGTCATACTAAGCACAATTTTTGCTATAGCCTTTATAAAGTCTTTCAATTGTTTGTTACTGTTCTGCTGTCTTCAAGTGAAAGTTTTTAAACTTCAATTAAATATTTATAGAAAATATTTCATCTAATAAGATGAAATATTTTCTATGTTTTTAAATTGTGAAACAGGAATTAAAAAAGATTTGGGAAAAGGTGTTCTTTTCATTGTAACCATTTTTGGTGCAGTTTAATTAAGCAATCATGAAAGTATTTTGCATCAAATCATCTTTGTCTGACGAATATTTTATGTTTGGTAGATTCTTAATTACAGAGTTTAAATTCATAAGTTTTAAATTAGCTGTTGTCATCAAACATGGCATAATAATGATTGGTGTCCAGCCGATGAAAGTAAACATTGATTTGAAAACAATTACAAAAATGAAAGAACAAGAAAAAACTTTGGGCCTTTTATGTACAATACATTTATTTATTGCATCATTGAAAAATAGAAGTTTAATGTGCACCATAAAGGTACCAGTAATGTCAAAACATATTCAAATGTTATTTTTGTATCCATACTGGGAACACTGTCCCAAGGCTCTTGTTTGAGGGAGGGTTGACCCTCTTGAAAATTCCTGTGGCACACTAATATGATGCAGCACATTGGTTGAAAATTGCTGAGTTAAATGAAAGGTGGGGTTGAATGACTTAAAAAAACTATTTCCACAAATTTTTCTTACAAAATACCCCTTTCATAAAAGAATTCAGTCATGAATGAATACAAAAAATTTCATTGAAATCCTATAATTAGTTTAAATAGTTTTGTACTTACAATGCGGTCAAGGCAAGGAGGGGCAGTGGCAGAATTATTTTCAACACATTGCGACAATTTTATCATTATAATAGATTCACTTTTCGCAAATTAAGATTGTAATAGGTACAATTTGCACATGCTTTTCGCATAGCAAATATTCATTGCGTATTGATATTTGCATTTTCTTCTATCGAAGAAATAGGTAGGAATCTATAGTTATAATAGAATTCAATTAAAAGTCATGTTTTAAATCCAACATAGCAGACAGCCCGGAAATAAATAAACTAATAGGATAGTCCTGTTGAGAATAAAAATAGGCGTAACCATGAGAGAATTACGAGGGACAAAAGACATAATGCAGAAGGATGGTTGATGAAATTAGAAATGGTTGCAGTGAAGCAACAGAGAATATTTCAGTCAGAGGAGAAGCAGGAGTTTTATGAGAGCATGGAAGAGGCTTTCTACTATCGGGTAAAGTTTTTAATAGAATTGGACAATATACAGTATCAGTTAGATGAAGCTGAATTGTCTTGAAGCCAAGATGGCCAGAAGGCAAAAAGTCCCCAACAGCTGGAAGTTGCCGGTACTCACTCTGTAATCCCAAACCCTAATCCACTACAATGAACTGCCCCCCTCACACAAAACTGCAGTCTAAGTTTTCAGGCAGCAATTGAGGATTGGCAGCAGGGTCCAGTAGCTGAGAAGAATGACATTGACTTCATCTCCACTAATGCCGACACATCACTAGAAAACCCAAATATTCTAGGTTTTATTTTTTACATGCTCAGACGAGTGGTCTCACCCTCTGGTCGAAAGGATTCACGTTCTGTAAACTTTCAGTGAATCAGACCTTCAGGTTGTTGGTAACAGGCAGCAATCTTCAAAAACAGTTGAAGATTTTAAGAATTCTCATTCCTCATATAATTCTCAAAAGAAAACTGATGAATGGAAAAAAAATTCTAAAACAGTCCTTAACCCTGAGGTTGAGGTAACTTATGCTTCACCAACAGCATCTATTAAGAGCAGTGGATTTGATGTTTGAACGAAATGTTGTATCCGTGATAGTAGTCACAGACTCAATTTTACAACAGAAGGGGTTCAGCCTTGTGACAAATTGAAGCTTCACTTTCCAAAGCAACAAGTACAGTAGTATCGATGGAGAATTCGAGTACACCTCGACCATCATCTCCTTGACAAATCAATTCACACACTCCTAGGATGAGTACACACACATTGGATGTAGAGAAAGAAACACTGAACAGCAAAGAAAAGTCAGATTCTAAATTGTTAAAACTTACAGAAAATGAGGAAAAATTGTTCAGCTTAACAAAGCAGAAAGAAGATTTGAGTACTTCAATCAAGGCTGCTGGAGATGTGGTTACAGATAAAAACCTAGTAGTTCTTGAAACAGCTGCAATCAAACCTGATATTACCAATAATGCTCTTTGGAATCCTGACAGTAATTCACAACTTTCCAAGTTATGTGAGAATAATCTAAGCATGAACAAATGAAACACATGAAAATGCCAGAATTAACTGAACTGGTTGAAAATCATTCTGAGGGCAGTGAAACATCGAAAAGCTCAAGTGTGTTAAATTCATCAGGAGCTGCATTTACACAACCCCCACCTCCTACAGACAATATTGTTCTACCAAGCATACCAGATAGTTTTATCATGAAGCTAGGATTGTTTGTTGATCAACATGCCAATTTTTGTTGTGAAGATTTATCAGAACACTAAATCAATGGCTACAAATCCAGAAGAACTCAAGGGATTTAGCAGAAGAAAACATTAAAAGGGAACCTAATAGTCTGAATTCCACAGAAAATTGGAAAAGTGGAAGATGAGGCAAAGAACCAACTGCAGTTGGCCAGCACAAACCTTAAGTACCACCTACGACCATGGAAAGGATACAACACAGACCAGTGCTTATATCTGGACAATGCAAGTTATGACAGTGAAGTGTGGGCCATATCAGGATTTGAAAAACAGCTCCAGCATTTCCATAAAAAAAGTTGAGGAGCATCAAAAGAACAAGATCTAAATGTTATCAAATGTCCACTTAATTTATTCTGGGGAACAGGGTCTTCAGTAAGAGGAGAAATGTCAGTGGGATTCTGAACCTGACAGTTGTATTTTGCTTGATTGTGGAAAAGGTATTGCTGGTCAGTTATATCATCATTATGGTGATGAGGAAGCTGCTAATATGTTACACAGCCTGGAAGCTATCTTTGCCTCCCACATGCATGCTGACCATCATATGGGTCTGTTTGGAATATTGCGAGATTGAGCAAAGGTAATGGAAAAAATGGAGAAATACCAAACCCCATTCTGCTGCTCTCGCCAATTCAGATTAACCGATGGCTTCATTTTTATGCTAAGAATATTGAGGATATTTGGAACTTGATTCAGCTTGTTCCACTTCATAAAACTTTGCTGCATCAAATAGAGGAAAATGCTAATCTCACTTCTAACATTCTCCAGAGACTTAACTTGGTTGAATTGGTTCCAGTAGAAGTTGACCAATGTAAGGACACACAGTCCTCAAACTGGGAGATAGTTTACCATGGAGATACTATGCCTTGTGAACAACTGGTCAATGCTAGTAAAAATCATGACCTGTTGATCCATGAAGCCATGGAGGATGATCTTCAAGAAACCAAGAAAGCACTTGCAGAAAATAAAATCTTGTGTCTTGAAAATGAGGATTCTGAGGAAATGCCTGATGTTATTGAGGTGAAAACAACTAGAAGAAAAGCAGTAAAAAGGACCAAAGCTGTTCCAAACAAAAGGACAAGGATGTATTGATGTATTTGAGTCTAGTCTGTACTGTTTCACTGATTGTTTGTACAGCCATGGTAATTGGTCCAGACCCAAGATTTGATGATGAATGGAAAGGATTTAAGTCTGATTTTAGGAAAATCTATGAAAAAGAAGAGATTTTTAGGCATATGACTTGGGAAAGTCATAATTTCCTTACTGACCAACACAATAAAAAAGCTGATGAGAATGGCCATGAATGAATATAAAGATCTGATGCACACAGAATTGGTAAAACTCATGAATAGCTGCAAAGGCAAGGCTATAAAGAGAACTGGTCATAAAGTGTCTATTTCCAAAGACCTTCCTGAACCAATGTACTGTAGAGAGCAAGGTAATGCCACTGCTGTTAAGAACCCAGGTTCTTGTGGTTCTTGTTGGGCCTTCTCTTCTACTGGTGCACTTGAAGGACGGCACTTCAAACAGGAAAACTAGTGTCTCTATCTGAACAAAAGTTGGATGATTGCCCTTTTCCAGAAGGTAACAATAGTTGTAACGGTGGATTGATTTGGTTTGGTTTGCTGGGTTTAGCGGCATGTCAACCTTTTAGTAGGTCATATAATAGTTTTTGTTGGGATATTGTTAGTTGTATAGTTTAGTTTTGATGGGGTTGTATCTTTGTGTTTTATGTGTATTTGAGGAGAATAGGTGTAAATAATTTAGAGTATTTTGATGAGGTGATTATATTTTCGAGTAGAGTCAAACGTCTTTCAGGAATTGGATTATTTTGTGTGGTTTAGTTTTGTTGAATAGTTCTTTCAGGTTGTTTGCTTGATAGTGTTTTGTTCAAATTGGATTTAAGTCTATACAATTTAGTAATATATGTTTTACTGTGAATTTTCTTTCACATGCTGTACATATTGGTGGTTCTTCGTATTTCGGGAGGTAGTTGTGAGTTGGGTATGGCTTATGCGGAGTCTGGTCAATACTACCTCTTCCTTTCTTATCCAATGGTGGGTTTGATAATTTTTAGTTTGTTGTTCCTGCCATTTGTCTGTGATGAGTTTGTAAATAGTGGGCCTGAGGTTGGTGTATAGTATTTTAGAGTTTGATTGTTTCTTGTTTATTGTTTTTTTTTGCCTAGAATCAGCTTTGTCATTTCCTTGTATGCCAGTGTGGTGTATGGTATCTAACTTCCATAATTACGATTTTCTTGCTGACACATATATAATATTTTTATAAATGTTTTTTTGTCTGCTCCCCAATTTGTGTGGGTTAGCACTCTGAGTATTTGTATTGCTTTTGTTGCATTTGACTCTCAAGTTTTTAATGTGGGGTATGAATGAGAGTTTGCTGTCAAATATGATGCCTAAAAATGTGTGTTGTTTGACTGTGGGTATTTCAGTATTTTCTAGTTTTAATATTGGGTCGTTATGTAATTTCTGATGTTGGCAGAAGTGAATGCCTTTGGTTTTTGTTTTGGAGAATCTAAAACCTTCTCTATGGTCCATTTGCTTAGTTTGTTTAGTTGGAGTTGTCTTTCTATGGTGTTTATATATTTGGATCTGTAGCAGGTAGTCGTCCACATATAGTGAACATTTTTAACAATGTTATTAATTTTTATGTTGAATAGGGTTACTGAAAGTATGCTTCCTTGTGGGATTCTTGTTTCTTGCTCTTTTGTATCTGAGAGTAAGGATCCAACTCGTACTTGGAAGTTTCTGTTGTTTAGGAAATTATCTATAATTTTAATGTGGCTGTACAAAGACACCAAATTACTGATGTTGTTCAGTAAAATGTTGGGTTATTAAGAACTTAATAAGCATAATACGTGTGTGTGTGTGTGTGTGTGTGTGTGTGTGAAAAGCCAATTATTTGTTTTATTTAAGAACAAGAGAAATCAGTAAATTGAAGCAATTCCAAAATTAAATTAAAATTCTTACCTGGATTATCTTTAAATATTCAAATATGTTTCAGATGCAAAGATGATTATTCAGGATCCATAACAAAAAGCAAATTATCTTGTAAAAATATTTCGTTTGATGGCGAGAACAGAGGAAATCAAAAACGGTGGTTTACGTAATTTCATCCCTTGAGTTAAAATATCCACACTTTACAACATTTCATTTGCATTTTGTTGATAAAATAAGAGGAAAAATCTTTAAAAATTGAATCAGGAACATAATTCGCTACAAATGTTAGAAATAAAACTCTTGAAATTTGCTCCAAAATTAAATATGGACAATGGAATGCCATTGAATGAATCCACCGTCTTTGGTAATAATATTTGGCATTCTGCATGAAACACACGCATTTTGATACATTCTCACACTTACACTCATGAAAGGAAAATTCACACGCATTTAATAAAAAGTGTTAGATTTATTAAATTGGTTTAGATTTCTGATAAAAAATCTTATCTAACGGCTAAGATTAGGATTAGGGTTAGTGTTTTTAATCAGTAAAACGTGCCCGGCGGCGCTGCTGCGGGACTGCGATCTGCCGCACGATGAGCTGGCAGCTAGCGTTACCAACTTACATATTTTCTATCTAAATTTAGATATTTTTGTTCCATTCAGATATAAGAAATCGTTTGTAGCTATTCGATATCAGTTTAGATATTTTTTTAATGAGGTTCAGATATTTTTAGATTTTTTTTTTTTTGCAACATCTTGATATTTTTAGATTCTTTGGCAAAATCTCGATATTTTTAGATATTTTATCCAAAATATCAAAATTTTGCCAAATCCCCTTGTTTTTAGATAGTTGGTATCAGTTTAGATATTGTTTTAATGGGGCTCAGATATTTTCAGATTATTTTTTGCAAAATCTTGATATTTTTTAGATATTTGGTAAAGTTCAGGCCCTGGTATCTAGGTATTTATTGCTTCAATTTTGGATAATTTCTTGGATAATTTTCTGGAACAGCTAGATATTTCTGGGGAGTGGGGAGGTTCATGTTACTATGCAATTACAATGCGGAACTGGACACTGATTTTATGCCATATGTTATTACGTCAATTTTGGAATTTTTGTGACATCACCAGAGAATTTATTTTGTTCTGATCATACATTGTTTGGGAATTTTTTGTTTTGACAACACTTTCTTTAGCTAGGTAGTTTTTTTTACCGGATCTCATATTCATATTATTATATTACTACTTCGCGGTATATATCATACGAAACTACGGCTTCGAAATATTGCTGTTAGTTCCCTTGACTTCATAAGAAGAATCCTTTTTTGGGGTCCCCCAATGATGTGACTATACTTCTAAACTGGACACTCTCTTTCCTGCCATCGTGCAAAATTACTGCCCCGAAGTGTTTCGATTATTTATTTTTATTTCATTGAGAAATCATTAGCCCATAACATATTTTTTCTATTTACGATTTAACTATACTGCTAAAATGGAGCCTCACTACTGTACGAAACTACCCCATTGAATTATTTTGGTATTTTGCCTTTACTCAATTGAAGAAATCATTTTTCGAAAATACGAATTTTTAAAAATGTTATTTTGTGCGAGGGGTTCTATTTACGATGTATATATACTGCTCAATTGGACCCTCTCTTTCCGTCCATTGTACGAAACTACGGCTTTAAAATCATAGTTCATAATTTATTTAATTTACTATATATTTTTTTACTTGAATTATAGAATCGAAATAATACAAGATAAAATGTTTTTTATAAAATATATAAAAATATATAACCTATTATGAAATCATAATTTATTTAATGTACTATTAATATATAAGCTAAACAATAATAAATGTAATACTTATAATTATAACCTGTATATAACCTAATAATAAATTAAAACTTATAGATATATTATTATTTTTAGTTGTGGTTAAATATAAATGGTTTTAAACCGAAAATAATGATATATTTCACCTTTTAAAACATACAGTTTATCCTTAACATAGTGCTATCACATTTATAAATAAATAACGATTGTAATAATCACATAATTCTTGGTTATTTTCCTTATAGATTCATAACTGTTATAATTTGAAACGCCATGCGCTAAAATAATTTATTTACCGAGAGTAGTCCTAGGATATAATTGATTTAAAATACTATTCGTTGGCTCTAGGATCTAACTCAGTCTTTTCATATCTATATCTATATATACATGCAAACATCCATACAT
>VCCN01001169.1:485202-497810 GCA_006491835.1 Architeuthis dux
ATATAAATTTAAAAAAAGTAAATGAGTAATATTAAATACTACATATTGAATTAAATAAATAATGAGTGTTAATCAGTTGCAATCAACACTGTTCCCTATTTGCGTTTGTTTTGTCCATTTTGTGCATCCTTAATCGATTTCGTCGTCAATGATTAAAATTCGCACAAACCCAAATCCAAAGATTTCTAAGTTGTGTTTAAAGGCAAACTATTCGCTTAATTTGATAAATAGGAATTATCAGTCATATGTTCTTACTTACCTTTTATATTATGAGAAAGAAAGAAAAAAGTAAAAAATGTTTAGAAAGTTTGTGAGGTCATGGCTTTTTCTTAGTTGTCAACAATAATTGCTGTTGGTGATTTTGGTCGTTTTGTAAGGATTTTTTCAGTCAATCAACCCAATGTCATTCGATTCATAAGAATTGGAGTTAAAAAGAATGGCACAAAGAAAACAGGATTAAAAGACGGAAAAAAACAAGACGCAAACGTCAAATTATTTTTAGAGAAATTGAATGACAAAGCAGAAGGAAAGGAAAACGCTACACGGTGTTGAATAACAATCAGTCCCTCTCTCCATGGTACGTGTGGAGGCAGGGTTGCCGATTTAGCGCGTTTCTTGTTTTGGCAGTATAAAAAAACGCTAAATTAGCGCGTTTGTGCTTGAACATTTTGGCTATTTTTTTTTAATAAATTAAGCGCTTTTTAACAGTCAAACTAGCGCGAAAATATTTTCTGAGTTGGCAACACTGGGTGGAGGAGGCGGGGTTGTCAGATTTGGCCAGAAGGTGAGATAATCCAAGCTTTATCTCAGAGACTTTCCTAACATAGACATTGGAAATCAAGAGGCTGGTATTGAACTTCTGCCTTCAGACTCGCTAAATTTCCAAATTCGACTTCCAATGCCGAATTGTATGTGGTGTCATTTTTTAATTTTTGGATGCATCAAAATAAAAGGCTTTAAAAGTATATATTTTGATGGAATATATGACCAGGTAAGAAAAACAAAATGATACTGTCACCAATTGTTGAAATTTGGGGGGGGTGGGTGTCCGGCTTTTCATTTTAAGTGTTGGGGTTTTGATCAGGGCCGTATCCAGGAATTTTCGCAGGGGTGGGTCCAAACAGCTCTGCTGAGAGCTTTTCATTGAAAGTACCAGAATGGCCACCTAAAAAGAACAAAATTTTGAAAGCAAAGTATCAAATATAATAATATCCATATTTATAATATATAACTACAATAAAATATTTATAAATAATTAGATAGATAAATACACAACAATGAATTCAATACAAATGCCAATTTAGCTCTATTGGGGCTATATCGAGCTCCAAATTTTGGCAGAAAAGCGAAATTGGCAACCCTGTGTAGCAGCCACTTTCCTGGAAATAGTTTTAAATACGAAAATATGGATCTGAACATTTAACATTTCTTACCTGAAGCGAATACGTCTTCATTTCTTTTTACCCAGATTAGAAATGAAATTGCATCAAATATAGGCCCAGGAGAACAATCTTATTTCTAACTGTTCTCACCATTAGATGTGACCCTACTTGTTTTCCATTCATTTTCCTTCTTAGATAAAACCCTTCCTAACCTATCCTCCTATTACTACGTGCTTTTGGCAAAGCGCCGGCATTGTGATTTGTGTACGAACTTTGACTCGGGAGCCAAAGTCGTAGTTCTAACTTATGGAATCAATGGAGAATGTATCACCAGTACATATATTCTTTCCTCACAATATTCCATATGTATCTTTATAGTGAATCTACTATAATTAGTACTTCATTCAGTATTTTCTCCTCTACGTCTAAAGGAACCACCACATGGTTGCATACATATCTATGTTGCTTCTAATTCAGTTTTGTGGTTATTTTAACCTTACATTTCATTCTGACAGAAGTTTAGCTCTTCTTGTCACTTAAACGGATCCCTCGTTTTGATAGCAAATATACCAGGTGCAACTATCACTTTATATTTCGATGCAAAGAGATCGATATGTATCAAGACGAGACTATCTTCCATCGTAAAACCAACTAGTGACAGGAACTATTCGTAACTCCTCTTTATGCATGCGATCGTTCCACTAAAACATACCCCCTTTCGATGTTTTTGCCTTCCTTTTATTGCATGCAATATATGTTAGGCCGGGGGCCAGCAGGGCCTACCGTGCACCCCCCCCCCCCCGTGATTCTATATTTGGGGTACCAAAATGTTCCTTATGATGTCCTCTTTCAGAAAAAAGATGTTCCCAAGAAAAAAGTTGGGAAGAACTACCTCATTTGCATAAAACAAAATGGTCGCCAGCATACACCAACAAAACAGAATTTCATATCTCGTCTCCCAGTTGACATATCTTTAACATGCTATATCATGGGTTTAAGACATGAGGAATTCAAAAATCCACTTTTTAAGCCCAATAGCTACAAATTGACAACATACACCGTTGGAAAGCTGAGGAAATTCTCTTTCCAACGATATATATATATGTATATATCTCCTTCATTAACTATATCTATATTTTTGTCTATAAAGTATACAGACACTTCCTTGTAAAATCCTGAAATACCTATAAATTAATGTTTTAGGGTAAAATAAATTAGATTTTTTAATTCTTCATGTCTTAAACCCATGATTTAGCCTTTTTACATATGATGCATAACATGTGAATTTAATGAAATTGAAAATTGACACACTTTGCAAGTATCTGCTTGGTTTTCAGTGTGAATTTGCATATGCTGCATCAAATATAAATTTTCTGAGAAAGAAGAGTGACAATTTTTAAAAGAAGAACGTACACATTTCAAATTATTGCTCCAGTATGTGATTGCATATGTTTAATCAAACCTGACTTCAATGAATATGAATATCTACAAACTTCACAAGAATAAGGTTTCTCTCCAGTGTGTGTTCGCATATGTTTTAACAAACTTCCGTTTTGCGTAAAAGAAGATCCACACACACTGCATACATATGGTTTCTCTCCAGTGTGAGTTCTCGTATGTCGCATCAAACTTGACTTTTGCGCGAAAGAAGATCCGCATGTTTCACAACTGTATGTTTTCTTTCCAGTGTGTGTACGTATATGTCGGAACAAAACTGCATTTTCAGTAAAAGAACCACACACACACTGTATGAATATGGTTTCTCTCCAGTGTGTGTTCGCATGTGGCGCATCAAATTTGATTTATTAGAAAATGTAAATCTACACGTGTCACAGGAATATGGTTTCTCTCCAGTGTGTGTTCTCATATGGTGAATCAAATTCATGCTTCATGTAAAAGCAGATCCACACTTCACAAGAATATGGTTTTTCTCCAGTGTGTGTTTGCATGTGGCTCATTGAAGCTGATTTGACTGCAAATGCAGATCCACACGTGTCACAAGAATGTGGTTTTTCTCCAGTGTGTGTTCGCATATGTAACACCAAATGAGATTTCTGTGTGAAAGACGATCCACATGTTTCACAAGAATGTTTTTTCTCCACTTTTCATCAAACTTGACTTCAGAAGATCCACGCGTCACAAGAATATGGTCTCTCACCAGTGTGTGTTCTCATGTGACTTTTTAATGTTGAACTCTCCGAAAATGCTGAACCACATACTTCACATGAATATGGTTTTTCGCCAGTGTGTGTTCGCAGGTGTTTTTTTTAAAAGTTGTCCTCTGTGAAAATGCCGATCCACACACTTCTCATGGATAGGGTTTTTCTCCAGTGTGTGTTCGGTAATGTATCTTTAAATCTGAACTCCTGGAAAATGCTGAGCCACATACTTTACATGAATATGCTTTCTCTCCAATGTGTGTTTCAATGTCTATCTTTAATTGAGATCATGTACCTGACATATTGACACACTGCACATAAATATTACTTATTACTAGTGTATTTCTGTAAAAGTGCTTTTACAGTACAAACAATCACATTTCACATGTGTTTTTTTTTCTTTTGGATTTTTTCAACTTTTCATTCCATAAACAATATCTTCACAAACTTAGTAATGTTATTTATCTTGATTATGTATTTGCATATTCAACTTTGAATCGATGATCACAGTCTCTCTATATGATATTTACATACAGCCATCAAAAGAGTTCATTTGTTTTCCACCAAAGTTGAAATCTGTGAAAGAAGAAGAGGTATTATTAAGGATCATATGTTCATGCATTATTTGTAATTATAAATTAACTGAGTTTGGATTTCAATGAATTCCAACATATCTAATTATATATCTTATGTAATATTTTGGACATGAAATCAGCAAAAGAAGACAAATCAAAAATAAATCAATTGACTTTATATATGTATGATTTTTATTGTATGAAAATGAGTTTCTTTATAAATGTTATATAATTTTGAAGAGGACAGACTAGAGAAAATGTAAAATATATCTTGATGTATTTTATAGAGTGGGAGTTGAGATGTTTTTAAAAGAATATTTTTCAGCAAAAAATATGTTTTCATCATACTGCTATTCGTTGCCATCTTTTCCCTTCTTAAGCTTTCAGATCCCCTTACAAATAAAACAGAAACAATAAAAATCAACTAAGTAAGTTTGGTGGTTCGCTGAATGTAACGAACATTGTTCGGTAAATCTAAAGGCCTCTAATGTGCATTTCTATAAAATCTTTTTTATATAAATTTGCTTAAGCTCTATGTCATGTTTCTCCCTGACAATTATGTTTTACTCCCCCCACCCCCAAAAAACAAACATTTGTAGGCTTTAGATTGTAATATAATCGGTATTTCTTCTTGTGGTATGAGACGTCTCGTTCCAGGGCTGTATATTTATGGGAAAGATGAACCTGTGGAGGGAAACAAAACATTTGGTCCATACCGGAGAAAGGTTCTCCCAGCTGGCCGGAGAGAAAGACGACAAAATTTATTTATTTGAAGGAAAATGTTGGTTCCTTTTATTTCCATTGGTAGCTTCGATGCAGGACCGGTTCGTAGATCAATCAGGGTATTGAATACTGTTTCTGTTGAAATTCTAACGAGTTGCTATTTTACTGAAAGACTGGCGATGATGGTAACAGTTCAAACCAGGCTGTATTGGTTTCTTCCTCCTACCCCTCCCCCACCTGTGAGGAGTCAGGCTCCTAGGTTGTTGACCCATCGCTCCTGTGTCCCCAACAGACTAACTGACTCCCGATTTAAAATCAATGCAGACTAAAAGATCTCAGCGGAGCTGATTGGTCGAATGCATTTTCTTTGTTCTCTGATTTCCATGTCACCTGGTCAACCTTTTTACCCAAATCCTGGTTCAGAATCTGTCACCCTCCAGCCGGGCACACTAATAATACTATCTCCCAAATTCCAGTCTTCTGTCGCCTCCTTCCTTCAGCATGCAAACACACCAACACACAACTCGAGTGTATTGCATTACAAGATATTTCATTCTAGATGAGTTTAGATTATAATTTACAAAGAATTCCATGATTTTTGAAGCTGAGAAACACAGTTTTGTTTTTGTTTTCTTTTGTTTATTACAATGTTTATTACTGTTATGCTTTCTTGAAGTTTAAATTTAATTTTAAGTTCAAGTTTAATTACGCTTTCGCATGGCATTTTTTCAAAGCTTTTGATCTGCCCCGTGTCAATAAGCCGTCAACACATATTGTGGATGTTTTGCCAGTAAAACTTAAAAAACTGGAACTCTGAATTGAAACAGTTTAATTAACTTTTGAGGCGCATCCAAATATTTGTTATATTCTTGTTTTTTCCCTTAAAATAAAATAAAACTCTTTCTTTAAAATAAAATTATGCAACGATTTTTTGTTTGATTATTTCGCCACTTCGCTTCTTATAATTGTAGCGGTCAATTTCCCAAAGTACTAAAATAGCGTTAAAAATAACAAACTGGCTTTGTCACCTCGACAGGGCCAGCTCTGACCCCTATGAAGTACGCAACTAAATATTAGCTTTCTTTTTGCGTGACGTCAGCATTGGTCTTTCCTTCTCCATTCCTTTTCGCCAAAACTAGGAATGAATGCCTCAAATATAGGCACTTACATGACCAATGATGATTAATTCTGTTAAAATCAGGTTTAGCGGTGCAATTCCTTAAATGCTTTCCTGACCAGAACTATCTATACATGCCTGGCAGTTTCTCTATTTTCTGTCAAAAGCCCGCTTTTTTGTCTAACACCCGATTTATTTTGCTGGGGGCAGATATCATTGGGCACAAATATCACCTAAAGATTTAGTTGGCATAACTACGCGGCATCCTCACAAAATCCATTTCGGAACTCGAAAAACGGCTAAAGGCAAACTCCTTTTCTTTTCTTTTTACCATAACTCTTCATCTCACCAAAACCTTTCACTAACTCTCTTTTACATATGCGTATATTTCCTCTTTATTGTACCCTTTTCCGTACTATGTTTTTTTTATCAAATATAACCTTTTTGCCTTTTAAATCTGGCGCCTTTGTTATCATTCTTTATATTTCCTTTGTTTGAATTGACCGCCAAAAACCAATATGGCCGATTTTCCGTCCTCCTCTTTTGACCATGTGACCTTGCTCCTTCCCTAAACAGGACGCCAACTGCTATCCCTGCTGCTACTACCGGCAGCCATGACAGGTCATTTTTGCCATCGCTTTTTCATCGCTAATTTCAAATGTAGAAACGATGCACATTCTTCTACAACTCACATAACCTCTCCCCTGCTTTACCATTTATTACATTCCTTCCAAATCACAACCTTGTACAAACCACAACTCCACAAATTGGCAACCCCTTCATTCTACATAATTAAATCTTTTGTAATAAAAATACCTAACTCATGTGTGACCTTGTATCAGACAATTTATCTATTTATTAAATAAAAATGCTTCTATGGGCATATCTCCGTACAATAACATCAAGTGATAAAAATGTATGAAACTTAATGAAAAAGTACAGAGTCACATTTTATTTATTTTTGATTTTTTCCCGGAATGGGGCTATCTGGCGTAATGAATCTAGGACAATTCATCCGCGGACAGTTCAGCCTGGACAGTCCGACCGTGGAAATTCGGCCGCAAATATTTCTACCCCGGATATATAAATCTAATGCAATTCACAATCATAATAAATTAATTCATTTTTGTTGTTTAGCGTTTTATAAAACTTTTTATAGCTAATCTTTGGAAAGGTATTATATACTGAAATGGTTGATAGACAGATGGATAGGTCTGTAATTTCAGGCAAATCTAAACCAGCCAGAATCCTTTTAATCACAACTTGTAACTGCATCTTTATTCAGCACAATTTGAAAAACCTATATCTTTATACAGCAGCTAAAATATTACAATATGAAATTTGTGCATCTGTAGTTTTAACTAATACAATGTTGGAAAACATAAGATTTTACTTTGAAACCCAGGTAATGTGATGATTACAGATATAATTTTGTTAATATGTCAGGACTAAATATTCCGCAAATGCACACAGAGAAGTTTTTAATTTAGTTTCTCATAATTTTATTTGAACAAAGAGGACAATATTGGAATTGGTCTGAACATTTATTCATTTGAAATTCTATTAAACATTAATCAGTTTTAATTTCCCCAATGGTGAGTCAAATATTTACTATCAAATTGCAACCTTCATATTCCTTGTATTTAAAATGCTTCTGTCTGCCAATTGTTCACCAGTTATTCCTTCAACTTTTTTCTTTGTTCTCTGAGAATCTGTATGAATACATGTATGCTATTATTCTGTTAAAATCAGGATGAAATACATTTCCAACACATTTCTCTTTGTAAGTGAGGAATATCTAAAAATATGTATCAACCCATTATCAACCCAGACAATACCTGGAAGATTTTCTTAAATAAATTTAATATTTCTGAATAATTCTAAGACTCCTTCAGCAATAATATACATATGACGGTTGGGTCTGGTTCATCTTTCCGAATTTCCCTTTCCCGAACTCGGTTTTCCCAAACGTTGGTCGACTTTTCACTTGTAAATAAAATGCTTCTGTCTACCAATTGTTGTAAATTCTAATTACATAAAGTGCTTGCTAAACCACAATTGCTAAGCAACAATGAAGACAAATGACAAAAAAGTGGAAATATTATTAACTTTTAGATTCATTGGCTGCTTGTAACCACTGTGGAACTCTTTTGTGAATTGAATTTTTTTTAAAAAAGAATTTTAAAAATATTAAAGTGCAGTGGAGGTAACTTCAATCAGAAGTTACTCCTTTTTTTTACAAATGAATTTAAGAGTTAATATGAACTAAGGAATATAATTTAAGTATCCCCAATTACCTCCTTTGATAGGGGGGTAGATTTAAATTAAAACACTGGGACAGACACGTTGGATTTTAAATTGTAAGCAAGCAGATGATAACGAATAATGATCATACATTAAATTAAATGGATGTTGTGCGTCTGTTTCGGTTTATGATGAAAGGAAACTGAATTCGCTTTTGCAAAAGATTTGATACAGTATTGTTACCCTCTAAGACGAGTGTCATTTTCAGTACTCTATAGTCTTCATTTACATATTCTATATTCATCCATTAGTGTTGCTGTAAACTCTTGAAGATGTGTAAGCTTGTATCTTTTCCATTCATGATCTAAATCATTTACACCTGTCACACTCCACATCAAGGTCAAGGTAGGTAATGTTTGTGTATAGAGTCACGTGGAAGAAGCCGTCATATTGGTAAATCCATTTTCCTTGTTTACATGCCCCCCACCGAGTCAAGAGTGTATAGACCGTCAACCTTGACAAATGAAAAAAACTGTGATTGAAGTTCAGAAACTGGTGGAAGAAGATTATCGATTTACCATTGATGTGATAGATACTTAAGTTGGCATCTCATATGGTTAGTTATTTTCAATTTTAAGCAAACATCTTGGCCTCTGCATGCTCGATGGGTGTCAAAAGCATTGTGCAAAAATCAGCTACCACAAAGAGCTGATCTTTCCATCAGTCTTTTAAGCAACATCGAAGCAGATGAACCAGGGATGAGTCTTTGATATGCCAATACAATCCAGAGAGCAAGTTCCAATCAAAACAGTAGCTTCTGGGGGGATCTGCTGGGCCAGTCAAATTCAAGACAGAGAGGTCAGCTAAGAAGGTAATGGCAACTGTTTTTTGGAGGGATTCCAAAGGTGTAATCTTGATAGATTTTCTCGAAGGACACAGAATAAGTTTAAAGAAAATTGAAAACTGGTGAGAACGGCCAGGTAAGTTGTGCCGAGGAATGTTTTTCCATCACGTCATTGCACCTGCTCATTCTTCAATGGTAGCCAGTGCTACCCAACGAGAATTTCAGTGGTGTACATCACCCAATCCGCCCTACAACCCCGATCTTGCCCCTTCAGACTTCTTCTTGTTCCCAAAATTCAAAGAACATTTAAAAGTAACATGGTGCTAAAACTGCCTTTTGACTTGGTGCAAATCGAAGAGTGCAGAATTCCACAGGGGAAGGTTAGAGAGATGGAAACACTGCCTTCGGTGTATGGACCTAGATGGAGGATATGTCGAGAAACAATAGCTTCACATATTGATATTTTTATTTTATAAAGGTTTCTATGATTTTGTAGCAATACTTTTTTACTATCCCTCATGAGGTTTGGTAAGCAGTGGAGGGCTTTTTTTTGGAAGAACATTCTAGGTGGGGTTTGTCATGTGACTAAATACCCGGGGAGTTGGTCATACAGGTGACTGATGGTTGTCCTAGAAATTGGGACTTGATTGGCCGGGAACAGCTGTTGCTAAGGGGATTTGGATTGGCTAAGCGTCCTATTTCTATGTAAATAGAATTGACTGATTAATAATAATTAAATGTCAAAATGTAAGGTTTTATTTAATGTAAAATTGCTCAAGATTTATATCTGTTTTGTTTTTAAGTAAATCCTAGGCAATTATTGAATGTTCAGTTTACTGTTTAATTTACTCCAAACAAACTGAATATGAGAGTAAATTTAAATAAAAACCGTTGTTTAATTTTGTTTTAACATCATGTTTTATTTACAGCACAAAAATATTTTTCAATAAAGTTAACTTTACAGTTTTAAGGCTTTTTAAAGTTTCACCTTTGAATGATGATGAATCATTCAACTTTTTTTCCTAATGCCAAAATGTCAGTTGCCAAATGGGATTATTCCAAAATAGGTTTGATGCCTGAATGCCAGATATCCAACGCTAAATCGGCTCCGCCAAATGGTCCATATACAATAAAGCTCTTCATACTTTTTGTTTTTGTAATAATAAAGCAACAGAATTGGGTAAAAAACAAAAATATTTTTTATATGAGGAAAGCATCAGTTTTATGAAAAATCAGACATTTAAAGGAATTGTTTTCCGTGCTATGACTGAGACATCAGTAGCAGCCATTGTAGTAGTAGTAGTGATGTAGATGCAAGCAAAGATACAGTAGAACCTTACTTTACCCTCTTCCTTTCTTTCGGTTTGCTTTAGCGTGGTCGAAACCAAAGAACAAAGAGACAAAAGAGTGAAATTATAAGATAATCAGGATTTCTTGGCAAGAATTCCTTGAAATAACATAGGTTTCTTCAGTTTTCAAGTGGTTTTGCCTGGTTGATTCATGCCTTTCCTAGTAACTTCCTTTTGACTGTAAAATAGCAAGTATCATTGATAATCAGGTTTTCTTTGTTTGCATGTCATTTCAAAATGTTACTAGATGAAAATAACACCTCATATAATTCACATTAATATGGTTTTCTCTTCAGTGTGTGTTCAGAAAAGGCTTTTTAAATAGGATTCCTGTGAAAATGCTAATCCACACACTTCACAAGAATATGGCTTCTCTCTCCAGTGTGCATTGCATGTGAAATTTTCACATCGAACTCTGTAAAACTTCTGATCAATACACTCTACATGAATATGGTTTCTATCTAGTGTGTATTTTCATGTGACTTTTCAAATTTGAACTCTGCGAAAATGCTGATCCACACACATCACATGAATATGGTTTCTCTCCAGTGTGTGTCCGCATGTGACATTTCAAATCTGAACTTCTTGAAAAGGCTGATCCACATACTTCACATGAATATGGTTTCTCCCCAGTGTGTATTCTCATGTGATTTTTTAACGTTGAACTCTGCGAAAATACTGATCCACACACTTCACATGAATATGGTTTCTCTCCAGTGTGTGTTCTCACGTGACTTTTTAAATCTGAACTTATTGAAAATGTTGATCCACACACTTCACATGAATATGGTTTCTCAGCAGTGTGAGTGCGCATGTGATTTTTAAAAAATGAACTCCGTGAAAATGCTGAATCACACACCTTACATAAATATGGTTTCTCTCCAGTGTGTGTTTTCATGTGATATTTCAAATTTGTACTCAGTGAAAATGCTGATCCACACACTTCACATGAATATGGTTTCTCACCAGAGTGTGTTTTCATGTGACTTTTCAAATTTGAACTCTGTGAAAATGCTGTACCACACACCTCACATGAATATGGTTTCTCACCAGAGTGTGTCTGCATGTGCCTTTTCAAATTTGCTCTCTGTGAAAATGCAGATCCACACACTTCACATGAATATGGTTTCTCTCCTGTGTGTGTTCGCATGTGATCTTTTAAAAGTGAACTCCGTGAAAATGCTGAATCACACACCTTACATGAATATGGTTTCTCTCCAGTGTGTGTTTTCATGTGACTTTTCAAATTTGAACACAATGAAAATGCTGATCCACATACTTCACATGAATATGGTTTCTCCCCAGTGTGTGTTCTCATGTGAGTTTTTAACTTTGAACTCTGTGAAAATGCTGACTTGCACACTTCACATGAATATGGTTTCTCTCCAATGTGTGTTTTTATGTGACTTTTAAACTCTGAACTTCGTGAAAATGATGATCCACACACTTCACATGAATATGGTTTCTCAGCAGTGTGTGTTTTCATATAACCTTTCAAATTTGAACTATCTGAAAATGCTGAATCACACATGTCGGATGGATTTGGTTCAGTAGATCTGTGTCTGCAAGTGAAATTTCATATGAGAACTCTGTGAAAAATCCAATCCACAAATTTCAAATGAATATGCTATCCCTCCCACATGTCTTTGGATGTCCACGTTTAAATGAGACCACTTTATATTTGACCTTTGACACAATGCACATGAATTTTCAGTGTCTTTTTGCACTCTTATGTGACATACTGACACACGGATATCATTTATTTTCAGTGTCTTTTTGCAAATGTGTTTTTAATAAAGCACTCTAAAATACAAATACCATCTCACAAGAATTTCAGTGTTATCAGTTTTTCATTCCATAAACAACAACTTCACAATCTGGATTTTTTTTATCAAACATCAGTTTCTCTATCCAATATTTACATACATCAATTAGAAGAGTTCATTTGTTTCCGACAGCAGTTGAAATCTGTAAAAGAAGAAGAGGTATTATTAAAGATCATATGTTCATGCTTTATTTGCAATTATAAATTTATATTAACTCAGTTTGGCTTTCAATGTATTTCAACATATCTCATTATATATCTTATGTAATAAATATTTTGGACATGAAATCTGCAAAAGAAAACAAATCAAAAATAAATCATTTGATTTTGTATATGTACCTGGCTGTATATTTACAGTATATCTTTTAGCAAAAATATCTGTTTTCCTGA
>VCCN01001169.1:507513-524047 GCA_006491835.1 Architeuthis dux
ACAAACCCCTAAAACGGAAGTGAGTCCCCGGTCATGCGCAGCAAACCGGGGAAAATAAAGAAGAACGTTCGCAAGCGAGAACACAACAGTTCTCTCGCTGACGGCGATCAGTAAGCATCACATTCGTCTTTGTCCTTTGTTCCTTTTGCTTCATCCGTTTCCCTTTCAGTGAGACTCCCACGAGCTGGGAGACACTACAGAAGACTGTCGATTTACCATTGATGTGATAGCTACTGAAGTTGGGATCTCATATGGTTAGTTCAATTTAAGCAAACATCTTGGCCTCAGCATGCTTTTGGCTCGATGGGTGTCAAAAGCATTGTGCAAAAATTAGCTACCACAAAAAGCTGATCTTTCCATCATTCTTTTAAGCAACATCGAAGCAGGTGAAGACAATTTTACGGAACGAATTGTAACCAGGAATGAGTCTTTGATATAACAATACGATCCAGAGAGCAAGTTCCAATCAAAACAGTAGCTTCTGAAGGGATCTGCTGGGCCAGTCAAATTCAAGACAGAGAGGTCAGGTAAGAAGGCGATGGCAACTGTTTTTGGGGACATGGGGACTTATATGAATAAGTTTAAAGAAAATTGAAAACTGGTGAGAATGGCCGGGCAAGCTGTGACGAGGAATGTTTTCCCATCACGTCAATGCACCTGCTCATTCTTCAAGGGTAGCCAGCACTACCCAACCTACCCTACAAACCCAATATTGCCCCTTCAGACTTCTTGTTCCGAAAACTTTAAAAAGTAACATGGTGCTAAAACTGCCGTTTTGACTTGGTGTAAATCGAAGAGTGCATAATTCCACAGGGGAAGGTTAGAGAGATGGAAACACTGCCTTCAGTGTATGGGCCTAGATGGAGGATATGTCGAGAAACAATAGCTTCACATATTGATATGTTTGTTTTATATAGGTTTCTATGATTGTGTAGCAATACCTTTTTACTATCCCTCATGAGGTTTGGTAAGCAGTGGAGCGCTTTTTTTAGGAAGAACATTATAGGTGCGGTTTGTCATGTGACCAAATGCCCGGGGAGTTGGTCATACAGGTGACTGATGGTTGTCCTAGAAATTGGGACTTGATTGGCCGGAAACAGCTGTTGCTAAGGGGATTTGGATTGGCTAAGCGTCCTATTTCTATGTAAATAGAATTGACTGATTAATAATAATTAAATGTCAAAATGTAAGGTTTTATTTAATGTAAAATTGCTCAAGATTTATATCTGTTTTATTTTTAAGTAAATCCTAGGCAATTTAAATAAAAACCTTCGTTTAATTTTGTTTTAACTTCATGTTTTATTTATAGCACAAAAAACTTTCCGATCTAAACACCACCTTACATGATCACCTTTATTCCACCATTTTATTCTGAACTCTTCGAATTTTTCTCCCTACCTCGGGTTTTAACAAATCAAATGCTGTAATCAGTTGACGCCTCATAAGAAGACCAGCAGGTGATTGGTCAGTTGTAGTTTGAGGTGTTGTTCGATAACTGAATAGAAATCATTGCAAACCTTTCTGTAAATCATTTACATTCATCTTTTCCAAACCTCATTTGAATACTTGCACAGCTCACCCGTTTGAAGCAGGGTGATAATGTGCTGTTGTGATGTGTCGAATTTCATTTTGATGCATGAACACTGCAAAATCTTCATTCACAAATGCTGGACCATTGTCAGTTACACAAGTCTCGGGAATTCCAGGTGTTGCAAAAATCTGGCGCAATTTACTGACAGTTACTTGACCTGTAGCACTCTTTGTCGGAATGACCTCTAACCACTTGTAATGTGCATCAATGACTACTGAGAACATTTGATTCTTATATGGTCCTGCGTAGTCGATGTGAAGACGTCTCCATGAATCCTTAGGCCTCTCCCATGGGTGTAATGGTGCCTTTGACGGGGAACGCTGGTTTGACACTGAAGAACCATCTTTTCAATGTCTTTGTCCAAACCAGGCCACCACACATAGCTACGAGCTAAAGCCTTCATGCGATTAACCCCCAGGATGACATTGATAAAGTTTCTCCAGGACCTTTTCTTATCTTGGCTAGGAATTACCACTAGGCTTCCCCACATCAAACAATCATCAATAATAGAAATGTTCGTCTCTTTCAAGATTGTCTTTTCGTTTGTCTCTCGTTGCTGTTTCCTTTTCCTGCCATTGATCGTATCTAAATGGAGTCAATTTCAACCCACCTTTAAAAGCCAGTACTATCGAGTAATCTAATGCACCAAGCCGGCGTGCCACAAAATCATTCCTTTCCCTCCACAAATCTTCCGGGCGCCAGCAACACATCTCGCTCCATAGTAGTATCGACACTGAGAAAAGTTCACGCTGTCCATACGTTTTGGATTTAACGCAGAAAAGGTAACCTAGAACTACATATATGATGACGGATGGCTGGGGGCTTACCAATGAATTCTAAATATGAACGGCCACATCAATAAATATTTCTCTATAAATACAAAGAACGGTATATTTAGATCGAGAACAAAGGATATGGGCAAAAACCCCACCAGACAAAAAAAAAACAACAAAAAAACACCGGACAATACCCCCTAGGACAAAAAACCCACATATTAGAAAATAAAACAGAATTTGATTAGAGTTTTCAATAGTTTTCTTACAAACTCACTTTGATAGTAGATATTACTATTACTTTTGGAGACCACAGTACTATGATGATTCAAGCGGCTGTTGTCTCCCGTGATTCCCCTTGAGCAGTACTCCGCCCCCGTTAAATCAGACCCCATCGAATCCCCATGTGGGGGCAGCCAATCAGAGGGCAAGAAGCTAACAGGTGACGGGCGCCAACTTTGAATCCTGTCTCATTCTTCCCAGTCCGGCATCGCGTAAAGACATGCTGAATCGCGCTCTGCCCTGTTCCACCCTGGCTTTCGGACAGAGTGCCCCAGATTTCCCTAATAAGGACATAATTCGACCAAACTGTAAGTAAGCCATTCCACCTTATTTTCACACACACATTACCATCATTAAGGGCTTTTAGCGACAAAAACATTTTACTTACACTGTCGCAAACCCACAGGAGAACACAATACATGGACAATGGACTTTCGCATATACACATAAACCAGTATTTTACATTGTTTGAATAAAGAAATATTCGTTTCTTTCTAAAGGAATGTCTCTTTCATTTTTCATTCGTGGTTGTTCGTTTCCTTTGCCATGACCGTACTTAAATGGAGTCATTCTTATCATTCTCAAACCTTTATTATGGAGAAATTTATCTCTAAAGCTGGCGCCCACCTCTTTCACATCGAAGCTCCGATAATCATAGGTCCGACTTCTTTCCTATACAAAACCCCGGACAACCGGTACCCACCCTCCATAGTAATACGAATATTTTAACTGAATTTGTATTAATTAGTCAATTTAAAATTAAATGTAACATTTAAAAAGTGCAAATTAAAATTATTTCTGTATTCGTGCCCTTTCGTGAATTTGCACTCCACCAATTCCCCTAAAATAAAATTAGAAACATTTAAATTCAGAAATGGTGAGTAAACATTGTATTATTAAATTCTTTATTTGTGTCGTATTATCTGTACTCGTGTATAGATTTAATATAGATTGTAATTTTTCATTTCTGTTTGTAATGAATGTCTTCACAACAAACGCGATTATTTGGGACGCTAAACTTCCCTAGATTCTAGATGTTTTAAAATTTAAATGTGGCTAAATTCCGGGATGTCCGTTTTAGTTTATTCTTTATCAGGTAAATTACATTTCATAATGGTAGCTATTAAAAACTATAAATAGAATTTGTTTTATCTTTTACTGTGAGATGATTGTCCAGTGGAGATTGGGTTTTTGTCCGGTGGTGTTAGTGTCATGGACCCGAGAACAAAGGAGCCATTTTTTTTATTTTTTTTTTTTAAAATCTAACCACTTTTAGCCATTCCAAATGGCTGTAGTTAGGAAACTGCGTGTATCCAATTCCAAAGGTTGCCATAATTTTTGTTTGTAAAATATTGCAATACTGCAGTACACACCAAAAATAAGGATTTATTAAAAATACTACTGCAACAAAGTAAAAATGGCCCAAAATTTAAATGTTCCTGCCCAAATGCTTTTCAAAAAGGCCAGATTTGTCAATAAAATGGCCAAAATGTCAATCCTGTTGTCGGAAAGTGCCGATAATTGCCGAATCGCATTCGGGGTTTCTAGTCAATTCGAACTTCTTTTTACGAGGATTGGGAAAAATGTTGAGGTTTGAATTTTAAACATCCCTTTTAAATTTAGACTTCTTTAATCAGTAAGAAGCCTTCTTCCAGGTAAATTAACCTTTTATCTATCTTTGTTTACTTATTGTTTAACTTGGTTTTATTTGTTTTATTGACAATCTTTCGTCGAAGGGAACCCATGCCGTTTTCAGCATTTTAAACCATTGACGATATTTGCTACGGAAGATCATACGCGTAAATTTCTTCTGCTTTCAAGAAAACGTGGGGTTTTTTTTTTTCAGCAGTCTTGCGACAAAGAAATTATATATTTATTATTCATAATACAAATAAGAACAAAACAATAATTAAAGGATATTTACTTATATATTTAAATCAAATAAGAACAGCAGGAATACATTTTTCAAATGTATTTATGTAAAAAGCATAATTTTAAAAAGATTTTTATAATTAAATGAATAAATTAAAATATAAATCTTACTTTTTTCTTATTCATTTAATTACACAAAAATATATTTTTTTTTTTTTTAAAAGAAGAAAAATCTTTTCACAAAAGAAAAAGGTTATTATAAACTGTTCCCGTTTCTAAAGCAGAAGAAATTTTGCGCGTCTGATCTTCCGTAGCAAATATCTCCAATGGTTCAAAATTCGACGAAAGATTGCTTTTTTTCTTTTTTTTTTATAAAGGGGGATCAATTCATAATGCATTCTTGATGTAAATCGATCCCCCATCTGTTGGCCGTGTTCAACTCTTTGTTAAGATAAATTTGTCGTATTGTTTTGGTTTACTCATATCCTAGAGGTTTATAAAATGTGGCGAGATTTTTCTGAAGTGTCTTATTGTTGTAAATCTGTTTTTTGTTTTTTTTAATATAATGCATTTTTTTTGTTGTAAATCGATACCCCACTTTGATCGTTTTGAAATATTTGTCTAAACTCCCACAAAACCCATTTGCCCCGCTCTCTTTGTTCGCAAAATGTAAATTATTTCACCGCTTTTTGTTGTTTTTTGTTTTAATGAAAAAATCCCCTAAATCGACCGTAGAAACGGGTTTAAAGAAAGTTACAATAAAATACCGTAAACTTATTGTGAGGCGCAATAAAGTAAATTTTCTTTGGTCCTTAAGTGGAGGATCAGTTTTCAATGAATGTGTATTGTAAAGTGATCCCTGTCTTTTAGACATGACTTATGGGTGGGTCTCTTTCAATTTATTTTTCTTCAAACTTTCAAGGTGTAAGTTTTCAGCTTTTTTGGTTAAGATTCATTTTAGTTAACCTAATCGAGAAAAAAAGGAAAAGAATTTCGCCAGTAATTTTTTGTGCATTTAATCCATTAGATTCTAGAACCTTCCGGGAATTTGTTAGTTTTTAGAAAAATCGATTTTTCAAGGTTTTAGCATGTTTTTATTTTATTTTATTGCAACTCTACAGATCTGTCAAGTTTCAAAGTTAAGAATCGTGAAAGAAAACTTTCTTTTTTAAGAGCAGGGAGGAAAATCTTGGAACCTACTGTGAGCATGCTCCCCTACGTTTCAGGGCATATCAGCTACTGAATTTTAAGTGTTGTCTAGAAGTCTATTTAAAACATGTTTCCAAAGTTTTGTTTGTGATGCTTAAAAATATGTGTCCTAAAGGTCTATAAAAATATACTCAATATACAACCAACAATTCTTACCAAAAGGTTTTCTCCTTTCAGGAGTTATTAGATAAGGTTTTTTATCAGAAATCTAACCCAATTTAATAAATCTAACACTTTTTATAGAATGCATGACAATTTTCCTTTCATGTGTGTGAGTGTGAGAAGATCTGACTCTAATGGTAAACTGGACTGTTACTTTCCGTCCATTGTACAGACGTGAGGCTCTGAAATATTCGGTTACTTCCCTTGTTCATTTTGTTAACTTCCATTTTTTTTAAAGAATCAATCAGTTCAAGTACAACACCACCTTCCCCTGCACGCATCCTCAGGCAACCCTGCACTCTGCCCAAACCTTGATTCAAGCACCAAAAAACTGTCAGTAAAATCCGTACAATGGACGGAAAGTAATGGTTTTATTTAAAATGTAATGTAACTATAATGATAAAGTGGGCACTTTATTTCCACCATTTTTATGGTGGGACGGCTGACATGGATTATCTTCTTTTTTTTTTTATACCATCAACCCCCAATTCCACACCCTAATCATAACACTAAAAAATTTAAAATTAATAAAAGAATTAAAATTTTGATATTTTAGAAATTTTGTTCCTTTCAATTTTGTGCCATTTTCCAAACTGGAGAGGAGATAATTCATACAAATATATCAAGCATTTCAGTCTATAATACTGAATGAATTGAAAACAGTTGTAATATTAGAAAACAAAATGTATTGGTTTAAATTTCTTATAAGTATTGTATGTTGAAAGGAATCCCAAAAGATCCTTCTGAATATATACAGAGCTTAGCTTAACATGGCACATAGATAAATTGCAGGAAAAGAAGGGTAGGGAAGATTGTCTAGCACTAAACATCCAATTGTTAGAGGTCTAATTGCCTTAAAAATCAGCATTTGAAATCTTGGCTTTTACCTGGGCTTGGAGACTGACCATAACATGGGTGGGGGAGCCACTAAACTTACCTATTTACTAAACTTAGCCCAGTCTGGCACAAGACCACAATGGTTGGACACCCAGTCTGTAAATGGCCTGTGAGATGAGCTTGCTAACCTCTGTTCCAGGTCAATGGTAGTCTGGCACAAGGCCACAAATATTGGACACCTAGTGTGTAAAGGGCATGTAGGTTGGACACCAAGTGGCCTGTGAATAATGTTGGTCACATATCAAACAGCATAAGTAAATTAAATTTAAAAAAACTTTTATACTGTCACCATTTACTAATCTATTCTTTAATTGAAACTTTTGATCAAATTAAAACTATTTTGTAAAAAGAAAAGTAAATATGTAGTTTTAACTATTTAGGGTGGGGGGATGAGCACCCCAAACGGATGGATTCACAGTTAAGCTAATGTACAAAGGACTATGAGTGCAGCCTGCATATGTGGCAAAGTGTGCAAAAACCACTAAGGTCTAAAGATCCGCCAGACCAAGATGGGCTGCTTTAGAAGACAGATCGTAGACAGGAAATATATAACCCGAGACACACGTAAGCTGTAATGTAACAGTCTGGTAATAGCCTTTATTTATTTTCGATATGGATTATAAAAATACATATGAAAAATTTGACACACGATCAAAATGGGGGTGGGGAAGGTGCTTGTCTTCGCTATCTTAACATTAACTTAGCTAGTCTCATTTGCTGAACCAGTCATACTTCAATATTTCTTTCACCATAACAACACATTTATTCTGAGTATTTCTTCCATTCTGCATTCAGCAAAATTCCAAAATAATAAGGTTCTACCTAATCCCATATTTACAAATTCATGTGGGAGGTAAAAGAAATTTTCCTGAATACTTGATGTATATTTACAAAAATATTAGTATGAGGACCCCCACTGATCTAATATGGCAGAAAGGTAAGTTGACCGAGTGAAAAGGAGAATGTGAGAAGACTTTCTTGTAGAGCAGCTCCTGCTCGCATCACATTGTATGACAAGGATTTGTTGTGATCATAGTACCTTAGCACAGGTGCTTCGCTCACCATCTTCTTGACCTTCTCAGAGGTCTCTTCCTGGGTTTCGGACCTGGTCCATGGAACTTCAGCTTTTGTGAGGTTTCGAATTGGAGCCATTACATCCAAAATCTTTGGCAAGAATTTTGCCAAATAGTTCACAAAACCTAGACACTGTACTCCAGTCACATTTGTTGGATGTCTCTTATTGCCTTCACTTGTCACCACATGGCCCATGAAAGACAGTGATGTTTGCTGCAGATCCATTTTCTCTGGATTCAGGCAAATTCCACATTCACAACATTTCTGTAGAAGCTTCCTCAGCCTTGTATCATGATCTGCCACTGCCCTGGAAATGTTCTCTTTTAACTCTTTCCTCCCTAAGAGACAAAGGTTCCCTGTGTTGTATAACCCTTTACACTGTTTTGCCACCATGGGTCATCTCATCGTGGGTTGCTCATTTGTGGGAGGGAAATCGTGAACTTGGATAGAAAGGAAGGATGACTCGAAAAACTGTAAAAATATGAGACATATTTTTATTTCATAGCTTACATTTTTGTCGGCCGGTGGATGAAGAGTGGGAGAGATAAGGGTGCCGAGAGACCGTTCCCAACAGGGGAGCCAGCCTTGTGCCTTTCCAGCCTCTGAGCTTCTAAGTTTTTCTGTTCGGGTCTGCTCGGAAGCTTCCATCTCTTCTCTGGGCTTTACAAGGTTCGAATGCCCACGCAGGTGTCATTTCCGGATTCCACCTCCTATCATAACACCTGCCTGCCTGACTCCCTTTCGTCTAACAATGTACCTTGTTCCCTGAAACTAATATAACAGCCCGTTGCTGACAAAAAAATATACAATGGGCAGTAAATAAATTTATATCTCTTTTAATTTTCAATGATTATTCCCAATGTACCACTTCTAAGTCCGGTGAAATAAAGCCAGCAAAAAGTTAATTGAAAGATATTATTGATTGATTGGCATTGTCATGATTTTAATTTGTGTATGATTTAAATTTAAATGTTTTTTTTTGTTGTTTTTCTTTTAGTAAATTTTTTCAATAATATTTAATAAATTATTATCTAGCGCTATCAGGTAATAGCTGGTTCACGAATGTCCGTAAACTCCTCAATATTTACGTTCTGCAAGCAATCATTCCACGGAACTTCTTTTTTTTTTTAGTTTATCTTTTTTATCATTTAAAAAAAATTTGTTTATTTTCAATAATAATAAATTATTATCTATAAACTGCTTAGCGGTATCAGGTATTTTTGTAGCTGGTACAGGAATGTCCGTAAAATCATCAATGTTTACATTCTGTAAGCGAGTATTCCATTGTTTAAAAGATCATAATTTTCAACCTCAGAGTTGCTCGAATCTTCATCAAAATCATTCTATCAACATCTCTGATGTTGATAGAATCCTGTTTTAAAATATTTCTTTGGGCAGTTTGTACAGTTTCATGCATGAATCACTAAAGTCACTAGAATCCATTTTAGAGTACCACATGTAGCGATAGATTTCAAATTTCCATCCTTTTCGTTTATCGTTAATAGATAAAAGAAGACAGAACTAGGTTAAAGGTGTTCCCATATGGATTCGTAAACTTCATTTTGATTGGTTGAGATTCTAAGGGATCCCCTAGAGACCACTAATATGACTAATTAGAGTCGATTTAATAAATGCTACATATCCCAACTCTAGATGGGCTCGGAGAAATAATGCATTTTTTTTTTTCAGTACGCTTGGAGGCGTTGTCAGGGAGGAATGACTTTTTTTATCACACCTGGAGGAGGAGTTAAGAGCCTTGTTTAGTGGTCTTGGATCTATACAGACACAAAGCTTGTCATTCTTCTGGTAGGTACACTGCCAGGTAGTCAACCCAACTTATTTTCACACATCTTTGAATTCATGGAGAATATTCTCACTTTTAAAACTGTTGTCATGTGACACTGCAGCGACTATCTTAAATTTATTTTCATTAACTGTAATGAGGCCCATTTTTTTTTTTTAATATCTGTTGCACCTAGTAATGGGTGGAGGTCTTCTTTCACAATAACATTTTTCAGCATACTTATTTCCATTCTTTGTATTTATCATTTTAACTCCACCCTCGCCGAATGGTTTCATCTCTGCTCATTCCATATTACTAGAGTTTTGTGCGAGGTGTCAAGGGTCCATCGCTTTGGCATGCTTAATATTTAGAAGATTCACTGTCGAGCTGAAATGTGATCGGCTTGCCCTCTACCTTCATTACAGCTTTAATCATCTTTTCTGCCAGACTGTTCACTTTTTCCTTTATTGTGACACTAGTACAGGGTAATCTGGAGGAGGGGAAGGGTGGCGAAATGCAGAAGGCATTTGGATTCCTAAGGAGGAGAATGCTAGTGACATTGAACAGTTCAGAACAATCTCACACCTTAGTGTGGAATGCAAAACATTCTTCAGGATTGTTTTAAATTGCCTCATGGAATTTCTCCTGAAGAACTCCTATATTGACATCTCGGTGCAAAAGTGAGGAATCCTGGTGTTTCAGGATGCATGCAACACACAGGTGTGGTGATCTTGCTAATGCTTACGTAACAGTCCCGCATAAACTGGTAGAATTGGCCCTGTCTAGATACCAGATAAGATTTGAGACCTCATTCTCGACTATTTAACAACTTTAGTCTGAGGGTGTCCTCTTTTATTTCAACATCAGTGTGGCATCGGCTGGAGATGGGAATCATCATGGTGTGCACTATTTCTGTGTCACTGTTTGTGCTGGCCATGAACATGCTGGTGAAATCTGCTGGAGTTGAGTGCAGAGGACCCAGGTCTAAATATGGCACTAGACAACCCCCAATTAGAGCATTCATAGATGATCTGACAGTTTACAACATCAGTGACTGATGCAGGTGGCTTCTTCAGGGACTTGGCTAATCACATGGGCTAGAATGAGCTTCAAACTGGGGAAGTCCAGATCTCTGGTCCTCAGTAAAGGAAGAGTGACTGACAAGTTCAGCTTCTCCTTGAGGGGCACTCGTTTCTATCCTTGACAGAAAATCCAGTCAAGAGTCTAGGCAAGATTTTCACCAGCAATCCGGAGGACACTGTGGCTCACCGAACAGTTATGAATGACCTAAACACTTGGCTCCACAGTGGACAAGTCAGACCTTCCCGGAAAATTCAAGGCGTGGATATACCAGCATAGATTCCTGCTTCGACTCCTCTGGTCGCACCTACGAAGTCCCAATCACCTTAGTGGTTGGCCCCTAAAGGAATAACCAGTTCTTGTGCAGGTGGCTTACCTGTCACAGAACCTAAGCCGTATTGCCCTTTATGGGGGTAACATCAAGCTTCAGTAGCCTGGCAGAGGAGTAGGGTTGCCAGAGCGGTCCTGCTCTACCAATATTCTGCTGATACTAAAGTCTCCTCGGTGGGTAATGAAGTCAAAACAGGGAGGAAGTGGTGCAGGCTGAGGCAAGGTTGTGGCACAGTATCCTGTTGGGGACCGTGGTAGGCTGGGTTTGGGAGAAATACAAGAACTTTCTACAGTAAGGCCCGAGGAAATGAGAGGAGAAATATGATCCAGGAGGAAGTATATGCAGAGGTGGCAGATGCTTTCTATATCAAAATGGTATGCATGGGCAGACAGATCCTGGACCAGGTAGGAATATACAGCTGACCGAAAGATCACCTGGGCAGATCTCATCAATTCAAATTCTTAGTCCAGTTGATGTATGATGTCCTTCCGAGTCCATACCAACTTGCCCGTTCTGCCAGAAAATGGTATCCCTGGAGCACATCCTCAGCTGCTGTCCAAAAGCCTTAGGTGAGGGGCGGTATCGCTGGTGCCATGACCAGGTTCTGAAGGCAGTTGCAGACACTGGAACCCAGCAAAGCGCACCATCACCTTTGTTCGAACAGTGGAGAAGCCTCAGCCTTAGCCGAACACCCAGAGTGGACTGCTCGCAACAGCTAGAGACTGGTCGACCTAGGGCAACAACTGAGGTTCCCAGACACCATTGTGGCTCCCACACTCAGGCCAGGCATGGTCCTGATGTCAGTCAGACCAAGCATGTAGTGTTAGAGCTCACTGTACCCTGGGAAGACCACGTGGAGGAGGTGTAAGAATGGAAAAGAGCATAGTATAGGAAGGACTGCTGTGAGTTTGTTGAGGTGGGCTGCAGGGGATTCACAGGCCAATCTCTTCACCGGGTCCTAAGCCCAGAAGTACCGGCACTACATGTGGGTATCATCAGCTGGAGAGCTCTTCAGTAGATATATAAAATGGTGGCCATATTTACTGGAACAGTTAGTTGGGAATATGTGGGCTGCAGGTAAAAGAGCCATCAGGAGGATCTGGTTGAAGAGGGGTGACGTAATGCGCTACCTGTACACAAGTCGGGGCATGGGTTCATCACTGACAATGTGTCCAGGTCGCACCTTATGGTGTGTCAAAGAACATAGCTAAAAATGGCTAAAATCTAAATATTTATGTATTATGTATAAAATGTATATATGTATGTTAACTCCAAATATATGCTGCATGCATTGGTCTTCTTCAACAATTACAAGAACTAACTGTTCCAGTAAATATGACCACTACTTTATCTACTGAAGTGCTCTCCAGCTGACGATACCCATGTGTAGTACCGGTACTTCCAGTTCCAGGTTAACAACCGTGCTTTACTTCTTTTTTTTTTTTTTTTGTTGTTTTGCACAATATTTTTTTTAAAGTGAATCAAAATAAGTATCCGGCTCATTAGAGATTATAAGGTTAGCATGAAATTCTAAACAAAAAACATTAAGTCTTTTCTAATGGATCCATCTTGAATTGGTTAAATAAGTTAATAAATGATTCCATGAAGTTTATTTGCAAAAGCAGCATTTTTAAAAACGGGGAAACACCTTCTCTCTTTTTTTTTTTTTAAACACATTGCCAGTAATCGTGCCCCATACAGCTTCTGTTTCAACAACAATAATTCTGCACAAAATTCTATTTAATCTATTTACACTGTGGTTCAGTTCTGGCCACCTCAAAACACAGAATCATTTATTCCTACATGCGTGTAAAAAAAAAACTTTTTTAGTTATGAGTTTAATTTACATGTTCCTCTCATGACCATTTCAAGGGACACAATGCTCTCCCTACAATGTTCATCTTCTATTTTAGACAAGACATATTCCAACTGTATTGTTAATAATTGCTTTTCCGGTAAGATTTGTTTCTCCTTTTCTTTTTGAAAGCTTCAGCTGTTTTTGTCTGCAAGACTGGTTGTTCTGTTTTTCTCTGCCCATTTGCAAAAACTTTTTCTCTTTCCTTGGTTCACAACTCGACCACTTTTTTCTTTTTTTTTCTGTTAGTTCATAAGTCTTAAGAATTTCAATTAATCTCATTCCCCTACCAATATTAGAGTGCTGCACACACTTGCCGTAGACTATGTAGACTTTTTTCCTTGTCTCCATATTTTCCTTAAGTAGCTGCGTTCGGTCAATCTTTTTGACAACATCAAAGTGATCCCTCAACTCATTGTACTTGGGTACTTCATAGTCCACTGAGCTTCTGACCACTGGAATCACCTCTAGGGGGCCTACTATGATATCTTCCAATTTGAAATGGCTATTATCTGGTAAATGCTCAGGTGTAGCTTGTAGTTGGGTCCCAGAGCCAGCCTTTGCCTTTAAGGACTTTATTAAGATGTTGCCCACAGGGGCCATTTGCATCAACCAGGAATCTTCTGGGAACCTTGGCAACATACAGAAGCATTGACTTCTTCCCTGCATACACTACTCTATTTCATTTACCCACTATCTGTTCTTCTGGGGTTGAGGACTCCAGGCTCTTCCATACATTCTTGAGCTGTGATATTGCACTTTCAGATTCATCAGTAGATATGTTTTGAGGTACATGTACTGCTAGTTTTGTAGTGCACTGGATATATAGCCTCAATATAAGTTTGTATTTTATTTAGTGTTAGACAATTTAGTGCAATAAAAAAACTTAGGGCGTAATAGTTTTGAAATTATGGGTGAATATATCTGTATCTTTTGAAGTAGATATTGAAAAAAAAAGATAAATTTCAACTATTATTAAAAGTATGATTTCTTGTCTTATAACATTTAAGCCCCCTGGGAAGAAATTTTACTAAGTAGGAGCATACAATAAAACAAAAAGATTTTCTCCTCAGATTTTATGCAAAGAGTAAATTTTGCATATCTTTTGAGGTACGTATATCTGTAAAACCATCCGGAAATTTGTTAGTTTTTAGAAAAATAACTTTGTAATGCTTTTATGGGGGTTTCTATTTGCAATGTAACTATAATGATACAGTGGGAACATACTTTCTACCATTTTCACAGAGATATGGCTTATATGAATTATTTTCTCTTCCGGTTACTTTCTTGAATATAATCAACCCTAATCCAGCCCAATGTAGGGAAGGTGGTCCTGATTGTAAAGTTTCACACCTTCGCTCACTCAATGTTCAAAACGGTGCACAAATAAAAAATAAATTAGAGAATTAATGAAAGAAAAACAAGTACATAGATAAAAAAATTATATTGTTATTGCTTTGAATAAATTAAATTGTTTTTATTTATGTGCCATTTTTAATATCAAGTGAACTAGGGTGTGAAATTTTTCAAATGGGGACATAAACCCAACCCTAAAAATGATAAAATTTTAGAATGAGATAACTTATGTAAGCTGTAACTCCATAAAAATGGTGCATGGAAAATATGTGCCCACTTTATCATTATAGATACATTGTAAATAGAACCCCCCCCCCTCCTTGTAAAACTATTTTCAACATTTTTTTTTCTAAAAACTAACAAATTTATGATTGGTTCTTGGGTCTAATAGATTGAAAGCACCTAGAATTGAAAGACCCGAATATGAGGCTACATAAAGAAATATAAGGGAGACAATTCAGTATTTGTAAAGCAAATTTGTTTGGATGTCAATAGTGACTTTACCCAAACATTTGTGAGGGCTGTTTTTTAAGAACACTTGAAAAGCCAATGATGGCCTGATTCATTTCAGTTGATATGAAATCTGCAGAAAATCCAGAATCCCACGTTAAAACGAAAAAGTAAAATAAAAAACAGTTGCGTTAAAAACTTTTGAGTCCCCCCCTTGAAAGTTTGGGGCTTTCTCATTAGGGTTTAGGATAAAAACCCCTTCGTACAAAACCTCCTCATTAAATTGAAGCATGACAAAAATTTCAGTAATTGGTGACAAAACATTTTTTTAACTGGCCTCATATTCTAATCACATTTTTAAAGATAAAATTTTTTTTGAAGCATCTAAAAATTAAAGCATAACACCACCACACAGGGCTCCAGACTAACTTTTTTCACCACTGTCTCGAAAAACAATTTTAACCGTCCTGAAAGAAATGTAAACCGTCTCAAAATCAAAATGTTGTTTCTTTACTGTGTTATCATCATCTATAGTGGTTAACTTGTTAGTAACATTACACAAATATTAGAATGTTGAGGAAATAAATAATTATATCAGTGGCTGCACTAGGTCTAACTGTGCCTCCCTGGAAATTTCTGTTAGATTTCTTTTCAGGTTTCCTCATATTGCGCTCCCAGAGCTCCATCCCCCCACCCCACCCAGTTGTGGGATCTGCGGGTCCCAACATGCTGCCTCTGATTTATTTTGCTCCATTCAAATAAATTGGTTTTAAACAAAACTGAAAAATTATCTGTAAACTGTAGAGATGCAGCAATTAATTGATTAGTTAACTATCAAATTAAGACATTTAAGGACGTCATCTCAGGCTTTGGAAAACAGTGATTGACAATTTTCACCATTTTCTGACATTTTATAGAACATGTAGAACACATTTTATAAACAACTAATTGATTAATCGAGAAAATAATCAACAGATTAATCAATAGTGAAAAAAAGTGTTAATTGCAGCCCTAGTAAACTGTAAAAAAACATAATTTGGAGAACCAAAATTCTGTGTCTTGTTCTCAGTCTTTGAGCCACAGTTACCAGATAATTGGAGTTGTTTCTGGCAAAAATAAAGGCCAAATGCCTAAATTGTTTATAAAACATTGCAATACTGCACTACATTCCAAAAATAAGAATTTAAAATACTTCTACAACAAAGTTAGCTTACCTCAATCAATCCTATATTTCAAAATCCTAAAGCAAGGGTCTCCAAAACTGTTTAGAACCCTTCATGTATTGATCCCTCATCAACCCCTAGGCATGTACAAAAAATATTACTAATAATAATTACTTTTAGACATGGTTTTGTTTCATTTCAGTTTGTTTCATTTAAAAAAAATTAAAAACAAAGGGAAAATAAATATGGCCAAATCAAAAACTTCTTGGCCAAATGTTTTTCAAAAAAGCTAAATTTGGCAATAAATGCACTCCATGCACTGCAGCCACCACTCTACCACTGTTTTAACAGAGGGGAAGTGAAAAAGTAAACATTCACATACATATACAGTTTATATATATTTACATGTATACTTTTTCACTCTGTTCAGTGGGATTGAATATGAAGCAGTAGCACAAGTGATATTTAACTTTAGCTCTTTAGATCCCTCCGTCTCAATTCAGTTTCTAATTTGCTGAAGCGAGTTTTAAAAAAATTCCTTTTCTCCCAGAAGCTTCCCAAACGTATTTTCTACCATGCCGGGATGATACTAATTTCGAGCCTTGCCTCATATTCTAATACATTTTTAAGGCTCAACATCCAAAAATGAAAGAATG
>VCCN01001169.1:543505-583436 GCA_006491835.1 Architeuthis dux
TTGATCCCTTGTTTACTTCTTAGTTGTGCATAAATACTCTATATTTTAGGATTTTGGGTGCAGCAATCTGTTACAGCATGGCAGTCATTAGGAATATTGAGACCATTTTGAACTCGAACGGTATCATGATAGATCAAGATTGGAAAAAATTCAGAGAAGGTGATGACGAGTTTGCATCACTTTTGTAAGTGCCAACTCCAGAAATGCTTCTTTGAAAAATTATTAAGTTTTGAGTACCAAAAATTACTCCTCACACCTTCTAGCCCTATTTATCATTAGACTTTTATATTGGAAAGGATAGCCAAAAAAATGAGTTTATGGGGGTTTTGAGATGAAGTCATGAGCCTTTTTTTGTCCTTGATCTTTGTAGATGTGTTTGTTTTGTTGATACCATTTACTATATTCTTTGGGCCTTTTGAAGTGATCTTTCAGATCCTGCTTAGACAAGGTAACATACTTGCATCTACTATAACACACCAGTTTCTTTTGCGCCGTGGTCTCTCAGCATGACCCTCTTTTTGGATTTGAGAATTGGGAGTTGAAGAAACAGTTGATGAGGTTACCAAAAGACAATTTTAGTCATTGACACCTGTAACTGGAGTTTCCTCAACCTTGCTAGATATGCTCACCTGTCTCTCACCATGATCATCTGTCACATGCCTCTGCATGTAACACTCAAACCAGGTAACAAATTCGCATTGAGTGCAATGCAAGTACTTCAAGTGTGCATGTGTGCGCCAAATGTGAATTTTGCAAGAGACTCTTTGCTCCATGTTCTGGCTGCAAAACGGGCAGACAAAACCCTGCAGTGGATTCCCTGTGATGGCGTCTTCCACTTGTTTAATCTCTTTGTCACTGATAAAATGTTGGTACTCTTTCATGTGTCTTTGAATCATGTGCTGAATAAGATCCAGATCAGTCTTGGAACTGCAGCTAAAATCACATATGGAACATTTTTTCACATTTTGATCAGCCAAGCCTGATGCTGACTTATCCACTCCTCTTGTAGAACTGGGATTGGTTGTTTTTGGGGAAGCCTCACTCACAGAACTTTTTTTCTCCTTCTTCTTCTTGTGCTCCTTCTCCGCCGAATTCATGGATTTCAATCTCTTCCTTGAAATCTTAGCTGAGTGTTTGGGAGTTTCCACGGAAGATGCACTCGGGCCAGTGAGAGATATGCCCTTTTTAAATTTAGAAGGCATCGAAATCGTGTATTTGAAGCTCTTTTTTCCACTTCCTGCTAACAGAGGAGATCCTACAGGATCTGCAAATTCCTCCTGGGTGTTGCAAACTGAGATATTGTTATCTTTTCTGTCTATCACCGGCAGGTCAAGAGAATTTATTCGCGGGAACTGATTTTCGTGATGACGCCAGCAGTGCGAAGTAATTTTTGAATGGGAGTAAGCCCGTTTGCCACAATCTTGGCATTCCCATAGTGGCCATTCCAAGTGGTCACTCACTTTTGTGCTGCTTGTCCGCCGCAACAATATTTTAAGGTCACAGGGCTGTTTAATGTAGTTTTTCACTACTGTATAGTGTTCCTTTGTTCTTTTCTTTTTCCTCCAGTAGACGATCCGATTCGTAATCTCGTTTTCGTCCACTGGGGTGGTAGATTGAGTAGTTGTGGATTCTTGTGGAATGCTTACTTGATGCATCGTAGAGTATTGGCCTACGGTCACTAAATTTGTCATGGTTCAATGTTCAGTACCGACTGTAGTAACCTTGAGTAGTGACCTTTGAAGCCAAAAACATCTTGACCCACCTATTTTTAGGTCATTGTAAATCTGAAAAAGAAAGAAAATTTAAATGTTAATATCAAGGGAATAACTACTGATCAAAGATTCTTCCCTTTCTGCTTTAGGTGAATTTTTTCATTTATTTTTTTTATTCTGTCAGGATAATTTTAGCAAACCTTATTTCCGCCACTGAAGAGTCCCACTGTCAATTAGGAGTGGTATCAAGAGGTTTATGACATTAAGAGCTAGAGGAAAATACAAACATATCAGGGTGGAGAAAACCAAATTGTTAACCTTTAGCACTCTGCATTCTTTTTCAAGGGCACCAAGATTTTGTGCACTTAGTAACTTTGAAAGCTTGTAACTTGTGTTTCTGTTCATGTAAGACTGAAATTGACAAGACAACACAACTGCAAAATTTAAACACATTATCGTTCAGTGATCGGAGTCGCCTGCAATGGCAGGACAAACGTTTTGCTTGGCGAACAAAGTCGCCTACAGGGTTCTAAAGGTTAAAAGGTACAAAGAAACTGGGCAAACCTCCTCCCTGCCAAAGATTTGTCTGGTTTCTTTGTGTGGAGAAGAAAGTTTTTCTTGTATAGAAAACAAAGGTTTGCCTCTTTTCTTGGATTATACAACTGATGAGGGCCGAAGAATGGATTAGCAAAAGGTTGTGTTGACAACATCAAAAAAAAGCTAAGAAGAGATTCGGTTTTCTTAACAAAGTTTGAACGTTTGAAGACTCTTCTCATAGTTATAGAAGACAATTCACCGATATTCATTTGGACAAAAACCAGCACCCTCCCATCATGGTACATAGCAGAAAAGACTCAAGAATGCAGGGTGTTAGCCAGCATTCTCAGTAGATGTTCAACGTCAAATTCCCAATAGAAACCTAATTCCAATTCCCCAATTAAGCTGAACGTGTTTTTTTTAACATTTTTAGTGTCTTTTTGGCCATTTTGGGTTTTTTATGATTACAAAATGAATATAAATACAAAAATGCGAACCTCGGAAAACCTGCCAATCCTATAAAAACACTTGGCGAAATCAGATTTCTGGCTAACACCCTGGGATGGTAGGTCCAAAAATACATTAACTCTTGGTCAAGGCAGCCTCCTAACTATAATCCTATTTGGGATCATTGACTCATTAACTGTGGAAGATGGCAAGTGTAATAGTTAACCATCGCAAGATAAAAGCCCTTGTTCATTGCAAGATAAAATCTTTGACTCACAGTTATAACTGAGTTACCATCATTCACAATGAAATGAAAATTTTATTGAGTCCGCCATAGAACAGCAATGGAGGAAAATTCTGTCATCTGCAGTTAATGGATTAAATTAAGAAAATGCCCAGAAAACCTTTTACAGAAGATTTGTTTCATGTTTTTGGTCCAAGCTGGTTGGATATTCCAAAGCAGAAAATAGCAGATCTGATAAATTCAACTTCTGAAAGAGTAAAATTTAAAAAAATGTACTGATGGTAAAGCTCACCAAATCTTCCTTTGCATAATGAAATATTCTTGAATCCATTTCATTTGGCCCACCAACTTCATTGAGCAGGTGATGTTGCATACAAAAATTCTTTGTTTTCTTTAACTATCTCTGTTTAACGAACAATAAAATGCTGTATCAAAATTTTTGCAGTGGACTTGAATCATGTTTAATAGCAAAGAATCAAATGTTTGATAGTTAAAACTGATTGAACATTAAGCATTCCTGCTGTTCTATTAATACACAAAATGTGACCCATAATTTGACAATATTTTGTCCCTCAAAGAGAATTCCATAGTTCTCATTAATTGATAGCACCTGGAAGTTTATGTAGGTATATACGCCTATAATGAAAAATATTAATTAAAGTAATAAAAAAAAAACTTCACTGTGATATGAATACCCAAACAAAGAAACAAACAAACTTGGTGACTATGGTCTTTATAAGTATAGATTGTTGAATACAGGGTTCTTGTTTGAAAATTGGTGTCTATTTACTTTTGTCATGTCTTTGTACATTATTGAATTAGAAATGGGTGTGTCTGTATACACTGGGGGGGTGGGGGTGGGGGGGTCAGTAGGGAAGGAAATAAAGTGAAGCAGGTGAACATTTAAAAATCAAGTGAAAAGTTTAAAAAGAAAAAAAAAAAGGTGTTACTCACATCAAAGTGAAAAGGATCCCACTGGGATGAGGTTTTCTATTCAAGTGAAAGAGTACAAGCAAAGGGTAAGCTTCCCCTCATAGTAGCAGCATCAGGGGTCGGATTTTCCTGAAATTCAATATGATAATCAATGAAAATTCAGCAACTTTCTGTGGAAGGCCAAAATGGGGACTCTGGCCCCAATAAGTGCTCAAAAAGGTTATTCTTTTTAGGGGTACCTTAATTCAATATCTCTGCCTATATTGTACCATTTTGGGTACTTAGAAGTCACATACAGATAAGAAGAATCAGACATTTTGTATTAGATGAATAGATAGATAAATGGAAATCAGATCATTTTTGGGGTGAATGCGAATGCAGACCCCCACACCATTTTCTTTTTGAATTTCCCCAAAACTAACTTGCTAAAAACAAGTTGTTGTGTGGTTCCTGAATTATGTCACACACAGTTGGACATTTGATGTATTATAGTAAGGAGGATTGACAAGGAAGGAGATTATGTTGAAAAAATATTTGTTGTGTAAAATAAATGCTTTTTATCATTAGGCCATGGACTTATTGGTATATATACAGGGTGAGTGAAAAGAAACTCCCTATTGGAAATTGGTAATAACTTTATTATTTAATGATCGACTGTAGTCAAACTTTACTTTGGACCATACAATAGTAGAATTTGCCTGCTGTGTTAAAATTCAACGTTGTCCACCAATTTCTGTAAGCATTTCGGTATGGCCTTGATAGACCTTTGCAGGAAGTCTGGCCATAACATGTCGAATGCGCTCCTCCAGTTGATCCAGAGTTTGTGGTTTGGTGCGGTACACCTCCTCCTTTGCCCAACCCCACAGGAAGAAGTCACAGGGCATAAAGTCAGGGCTTCGTGCAGGCCATTCATTTCTAATAGGGAGCTGATTCTCACCCACACTTATTTATATATATTACTTGAGCAATTTATTCATCTGAATTGATATGTATTGCAGAGAGTTATCAAAGTGAATGGAAGATTCAACCACCATTCAACAGAGTGGAAAAATGCAAACATCTTTTCTGTCCAGGTGGAAATTTAGACCAGCTTTTCTGTCAGATTTTTATGAAACGTCTTCCCAATTTGATGCAGAAACTTAGAAGCAAATCAGCCAATTTATTTTTCATCTCAAAGAAATTCTAATATTTAGCATTTTGCATCATCTAGATTTTCCATTTTCCAAACTTGCGAAGTGGACAATTTTTATCCCTGCCACACATTAATGGAATGTTTTGATGCAAAAACTATCCTTGTCACTACTAGTTCTCAAATGTTAATGAAATGTGTGGCAGGGAGTTTGTTTATGTTTGAGAACTAGTAGTATTAGGGAGTGGCAGGTATAAAAAGTACTTCCCAAATTTTACTTATTCCTCTACTAGTTATTACCTTTGGAAAAAAATTAAGGATTTATTTGAATTTCTATGAAAGGATTTCTAAAAAAAAAAAAAATAGTGAATTCCTTTCAGTGTAAGAGTCCACAGTTTCAAATGGTGGGTGGTATATTGTACATAAGACCTTAGATAAAAAGGCAGATAACTATCTGGAATTATCTCCCTTGCCCTCGAGTGTAGTATCGTTGGATCAGATTTTTTTTTCTTCTTTTCGCGAATGATTCTTATAAGGAAAAACTAGCATTTAGCTTGAATTATTTTTTCTCAACGTTCGAATTACATTCGACATGACTTAATTTACAATGATCAGATTTTAAATCATGCATCAACGATTAAGGCGTCAGATTGCCTCAGAGATTTTATCAGGTATGCCCTCTTGTTCCGTTGTGGTTACGTTAAAATCACTTACCTGTGAAAATCTTTTTGTTTTTTTTGTGATTGGAAAATGGATTTCAGGCAAAAGGAGCCCTGGTACGAAAAACGTGACAGGCACATAGACGGAAACTGCGCAAATGAATCGATCCTAAGATAATCATTAGAGAAGTGTTAAATGTAATGGATTATTGAATCTGCATTTTTTTATATTGTGATTTTTTTTCTTATATTGTGATTTCTTTCCATCGTGTTTTTACTTTTTAGTCCATTTTTTATGTATTTCTGTTTCGGAGAGAGAGCGTTTGTTTTTAATATGTTGAAAAGAAACATGAGATATTCGTACCTATTTTCCAGAGTGTATATTTTTTCTGATCTGATTTGGTGATGGAATTTTGATCTTTGCGCTGGGGTAGTAAATCGGTCGGATGTGGGATTTTTTTGAGATTATGTTAAATTATATTTGAGGACAGCGGGTATATGTTTCTGTAACCAAGGAAGAGGAAATCTGGTGATGGTTTTTGACGGAAAGAAAAATTTGGAATTAACATTAGGGTTGGGAGAAACGCAAAGTGAAATTTTCCATTCCACCGATTCGGATCCGGGAATGTGCACGAAGGCAAATGAAGATTACATGTTTTCTTTCATGTGAGAGAATTTGTTTTGTTTTTCCTTTTTCATTATGTAAATTGTTTTTTGTGGTGTCATGCCACTTATGTAAACTGTTATTCCCATGTGATTTTCTGTTATCTGTTTCGCTGGTTGGAGAGAGAGTACTACTTGTAGGTGTTACATAGACAAGAGATTGTAACAAGAAAAGATACAACTTACAGCTGCCTGTAAGATTTAGGGCTGCTTTGAAATTATATTATATAATTTAGAAAAAATGAATCGGGCTGATGTGATGTTATGGTCAGTGCGACCTGTAAATTAGTTTTAATTAAAGCCCTCATTAATGAAAGTGGTATTTAAGTAAACACCAGAATCCCAAAATGATTCTCATTGTCTGAAGAAAAAACATATTTCCACCTAGACTATTTTGTGTCAAAGGTCGTGGCGGGTGTCAGTATTTTTGGCTCAGAATGTTAGGAAAGTTACCCCATGACACGTGAAAAACACATTTAGGGTCATAAGAGATGGCCGGCAGAGAATTTTATAGAATTACCTCATACTGCGATTTCGACATGTCAGCTACGATTGATAGATAAGAATGGAAAATGGACGCACTAAGAATGGCATGTAATTAGGAGCAGCTGGCTACGAATCAAAAGATTTGATTGTAAATAGAGATTTGGAGTTATTTGATAGCAGACCAAAGACGATAGGGAGATAGGTAATTAACGGAAGTGGCCGCAAGTGGACGTAGGGATGACACTTTGATCAAAAGCAGAGGTGTTGAAAAATAAATAAATAAATACTGAGTAGAGACGAAAAGGAACACATTAGCTAGGTAAACAGCACGCTTAAATATGGCCGCGACTTTGAGGACAGCGGGCAGTTGTGAAAGAGAGCAGGCACGTGTTGCCTCGCACGCATTGTGCCCACGGAGACCTGACCAAATAGTCTCAGTCTCTCTCTCTCTCTCTCACTTTGTAATGTATACACTGGCCTTTCCCAGCACCGGGCGAAATGTAAACATGTCCCTGTATGTTGAAAACTGCTATGTCTTTATATGACCGTTTCTTGCGGAATAAAAAGCAACTTTGAATGTTTTAAGAGCGTTGCTGTTTCCTAATTGAGTACACCCTAAGATGTGTGATTAGGGTAGAGGTATCCTTGCAGCAGACTTGCATCCTGCCAAGGGAGTGGTCATAAAAACTTGTGAGTTTAAAGTCCTGGTCTCAACCAGACTTGAAACTTGTAAGGATTACTAATCTTATATATGCAAAGAAAATCAGGACTTTGTCACTGATCTCCACACGCCCACTCTGCTGTGCATGAGAAATAATAATAATAATAACTATACAAGGCTACGCTCGTTGGCTGCCACGTGCAACATTCATAATGTTGAACACAAAATTTTAGCACAAATCTTGTAAGGTTGCTTTTCTATGCAGCTCAGACCAAAGCCTTAAAGGACAACTCCTTGTTAAAGCAAGTACTCTGGAACCAGTGGATGCAATGGCCGCAGCCATGGAGATCAGTGCTGTCAACGCAATATCTGGCCATCAATCACACCCGGTGTGGAAACAGAAGAAACAAGATTTTAAATTGCCCCCTGGTCCCCCAATGGAGGAGGGAGGGGCAGGCAAAAGCTTTATGAATATTAGTTTACCTACTACATTTCTACTAATATTATATGATAACAAATCTCACTAAATGTTTGAGGGGACCATATTTTACATCTGTATAAGCAAGGACTACCTTTCAAATGTTATCTATCATCAAGAAGCAACTCATGTCATGTCCTCTCTGTCTTCGTCGGTAACGGAGGGAATGTTGTGTCGTACATTTGCTACACGTTGAAATTCCACATGGTCTGATAATGCTAGTGATGAATTCAATAAATTTTGTGGGTAAAATGGCATTAAACATGTCCGATGTTCATCATATCATCCATCATAGAATGGATTAGCTGAACGCGCAGTTCAAACTATTAAGAGTGGATTAAAGAAAGTTTCAGGTGACCTTGAAACTCATTTACTTTGTGTCTTCGTGCCAGATGTCGCCTGACCCCACAATCAACAACGGGTCAGTTACCAGCAATGTTGTTGATGGGACGACAGCCCAGATCTCACCTTGATCTTGTGTACCCTGATATGTCAGCTCGAGTTACCACTAAACAGGATAATGACAAAATGTTGGCAGATAAAATGCTTCGTGAAAGAATGTTACATGTTAGGGATTCTGTGAATTTTGTGAATTTCAATGGAAAACCAAAATGAATGTCTGGAACTTTAGAGGAACAGTTGGGCCCATTGACATTTCGGGTTCGACTAGAGGATGGTCGTGTGTGGAAAAGACACGTTGATCATGGAACTGATGTTACATTAAATATAATCCTTATAATACAGCTGTAGGGAAAAAAGTGGTGGTGGTGGTGGTTTTTTTTCTTTTTTCTTTTTTAACTACTATTTATTCTATTAAGTAAAAAGAACACTTTCACAATGTGTGTGTTGCTCCATGGGAGAACAACGTTTACCTATTAAAATATTACTGGTTGTTATCAATGTGTATCAATGTAATAATATATATAAATTGTATAGTTAGTGTATACAAAACATGTATTGTCAGTTAAAAGGTGTCTTAAAATAATACTTTATTACTATAAATTAAATGTGACTTTTATCATCAACATTTAATTTATTGAAAGGTTATTTATATCATTACTATAAATTAAATAAGACTTTTTCCTACACAGAACCCAAAGTTGTGATATTTTTCCTAGCCAAAATTGTGACTTTTCTTCCGGTCACTTATAATAAGGGCAACTTTCTTACAGCCTACATGATGCAAGAAACTACATTCCTAAAACATAAATGCAGATTCCCTCAGATTAAGTCAAAACTAAAAACATAAGAATTTTTTATATATATTTTTCTATTTTCTATTTTTCAATGATAGGAAAAAAACACATAGAAAATGGCCAAAAAATGTTTTGATCAATGTGACCTTAGGTTTGGGTCATGACAATAGATTGTCAAGGTAAATGATAGGACATGGGTTTGTAACAGTAATCACAATGCATTAATGGGGAAAACCTATGAACCCACCAACCCCTAAACAAATGCTTCCTTCAATCTCTATGAAGAAGTAAAAGAAAACAAAAACATTTTTTGTATTTTATTTATTTAGAAAGATTTGATTAATCTGTTTTTCACGACGTTTCTCCCTGACAATTGTGTTTTACCGTTTATGGTTGTAGCCTTTAGATATTCCACTCTAGATGGTTTTAGATTATAATTTCCAAGGAATTTCATGATTTTAGAAGCACAAAATGTGTTTTAAGAGCTTAACAGAAAGTAACGTTTAGAATTTTAAAGTACAGAAGCTTAAAACGGCTATCATTAGGGTATCGTATGTTTTGTTTACATAACTAAAACTAAGGAAGTCGAAATTATTATTCTATTTTTTTTACATTAACTGCATTTATTTCGATAGGGGTTTAATTTTATTTTTGGTATCTATACCTATAAGCACCACTGTTTGTGGCTTTGTAAAGCTAAATTGGTCACAGTAAATTTATATTCATATCTAAGTGTGTAGACCAGCTACAACTTTCATATTTTACATACATAGCCCCAACATATGTCCAAAGATTTGCGTACTTTAAGCATATTTAACTCTCTGTATATGAAGTAGGGGATCATTTTTCTATTGTTATAAAGTTATAAACTGATTCCTCCATGATTAATACATCTGAGCATAACATGACCCTGGATATAAAGAGTGGGAATGGTTTTCTATTGGTATTTAGTGATAAACTGATCCACCCAATGATTCATTAATCCATCCATATCTATTACTTTAAGTAAGAAGTCTGTAGACCAGATACACATTTCATATTTTGTATACACACCCCCAAAGTATGTCTGAATAAAATGGTATGAATAGAAAAATTATTTTTGCGTACTTAAAATTAAACCCACCCCATCTTCTTAACAATAAATTTACTCATTTTAACCAAATACTTCATTATATACTAACAGTTCCGTTAAAATCAAAATGGTGGAGTCAAGTAATTTGCATAAATTTTATTTCCAGCACCTATGATAAGTTTTAAAGGATATACATTTAAATATTTTAGCGTACTTAAAGCAGCTTTTAGACTATTTTTAGAGTATCTGTACTTGAAGTGGGAGATCAATCTGATGAGAGATCATTTTTCTATTATCAATACTCTGAACCCTCCAATGATTAATAAATGATTCATATCTTCATATATTTTCTTTTATTATTATATAATAAAGATTTGCTTAACCTCTTTGTCACATCATACCCCCCGCCCCCAAATGGTTGTAGGCTTTAGATTGTAAATTCCACAGAATTCTGTGATTTTGGAGGCACAAAAACCCATTTAAAGAGCTTACCAAAAAGTAACATTTACAATTTTTTTTACATTCACTGCATTTATTTCAGCAGGGGTTAAATTTTGGATTTAGTATTCATATATTACATAAAAGAAAACCGATATGTATGTAAACTAAACCAATTCTTGACCAGAACCCATTGTATTAATTTTAACTATTATTTACTTCCATGAAGCACATACAATTACTCATTTGCAATTCAAATATTGGGATGCGTGAAGAATCAACAGACACAACAAAATAAAGTTTAAACCGCATTTTAATTGTTAGCTTTTTTAAAGAAAAAAGCCTACATTTAATTTGGAATTCATTTTTTTACATTTACTTCAATAGAGGTTCAATTTTGTTTTAGTATTATTACATAAGGTTTTTTTACGACTAACTAAACCAATTCTTGACCAAAACCCATTGTAGTAATTTCAACAACTATTTACCTTCATAAAGCACATAAATTACTTATTTTCTGTTCAAATATTAGGATGTTTGTCAGTAAAAATAAGTTTAAACTGAATCATAATTGTTAATTTTCTAAAAAATGGCTACATTTAATTCAAAATAAAGTTTAAACCACATTTTAATTGTTAGCTTTTCTATAGAAAAAAAAGGCTACATTTAATGTCATGTGAAAGCATTTCATGAAGCAATTGTAAATAATACTACTGATGCCGCTAACACACACTCAAAAAGTTACTCTCATAATACGATTTTTATTCAAATTTTGTCATCCTTTTCCATTTATCTGCAGTAAATAAAACTTATAGTTGAAAAAAAAAATGACAGTTTTATTTAAACTAGCTAAAAATAATCTAACTATATGGAACCTATGGCCGTAAAACTCCATATACCTCGGGAGGTAGCCGGACAATTCAGCCGCAAATATTTCTATCCCAGACATTTCAGCCACATTTTGTTTTAAAGGCGAAAATGACTTAACTTAATTTGTGAAGCAATTGTAAACAATTCTACTAACATAAACTCAAAAGCTTACACTCATAATAACTATGATTTTCATTTAAATATTGTCTTACTTTTCAATTTATCTTCAGTATATAAAACTTTAAAAAACGAGTTTTATTTGAAATAGCTGAAAATAACTGCCTGGAAAATGGTTATCCGCAGCTATTTGGAGCCTACAGCTGTAAAATTTTAAATCATCACTTAGCTTATGATTTTACAACCATAGGCTCCATATAGCTTGTGATAACCGCCCGTAGGCCGGGTATTTTCAGCTAGTCAAGGATAATGATAAGACATGGCTTTGTACATTGTTGAATATATCAGGACCTTTTATCTTTTTTCAATAGTGTTAAAATTTCTTCTCTTCTGAAATCTATAACATTTGATTCATTTTATTTCTTATAGGAGTCTGTCTCCTTTTGAAAAACAGATAAATTGTGGGTGAGTACTGAACGATTTCCAACTCTTTATTCTTTTGTTTGTTAAATCCTTTTCTAGACACTCGTTTCTTGTAAATCTCCAATTTTTATGATTGCTTAAATGAAAACAAACTACTCTATTTCCTGAAATACTTTATTTTATATGGATATTTTTCCATTAGAGAATCAATTTTTAAACCTTCTGCCTACATATATATACTAGACAACAAATTAAAAAAACAATATCTGAATTCAGATGAACTAACATTGAATAATTACCTGTTTGATGAATCTGTTGAAGCTGAAGTTATCTCTTCTGCAGTTCATTTCCTTCTCTTTTTTTTAAAGATCTGAAAGAATTCAACGAGAGGTTTTATTTTATTTTTTGTTAAACAATTTTTCCTCTCATTTCACAGAATTCAAATACATGGACAAACATGCAAACCTGCACACCGATTTAAAAGTACATTCTAAAAAACACACTGGAAAGAAGCCATTTACTTGCGAAATGTGCACATTAGCATTTACTTGTAGTTGAAATTCCACATGCACACACTGGAGATAAACCATTTCATTGTGAAGTAGGTGGTTCAACATTTTCACAGAAATCAACTTTAAATGAAGACATGCGAATATACACTGGAAAGAAACCATATTGTTGTGAAATGTGCATTTGCTCATAGTTCATCTTTAAAATCACATATGCAAAAACATACTGGAGAGAAATCTTATACTTGTGAAATGTGTGGATCAGCATTTTCAATTAAATCAAGTTATAAAATACACACACAATCTCACACCAGAGAGAAACTATTTACTTGTGAAGTATGTGAATCTGAATTTTCAAGGAAATCAAATTTAAAAATCCACATGCAAACTCACACTGGAAAGAAACCATATTCTTGTGAAGTATGTGGGTCTGCATTTCCAACGACATCAGGTTTGAAGGTACATTCAAACACACACTGGTAAGAAACTTTGTTCTTGTAAAATATGTGGTTCAGCATTTTCAGGTAGTTCATCTTTAAAAAGAGACATCCAAACACACACTGTAAAGAAAGCTTTCACTTGTGAAGTGTGTGGATCTGCCTTCTCAAGAAAATCAATTTTAAGAAGCCACCTACAAATACACACTGGAGAGAAACCATTTACTTGTGAAGCATGTGGATCAGCATTTTCAGATAGTTCTAATTTAAAAAGCCACATTTAAAAAACACACACTGGAGAAAAAACATTTACTTGTGAAGTATGTGATCTGCACTTTTAATTAAATCAAAGTAAAAATACACATGCAAACACATACTGTAGAAAAACCATATTGTAAAATATGCACATCAGCATTTTCTCAAAGTTCACATTTAAAAAGATATGAAAACACACACTGGGTAGCAACCATTTGTTGAGTATATGTATCTGAATTTTCATGAAAATAAAATTTAAAAGGACGCATGCGAATACACACTAGAGAAAAACATATACTGGTGAAATGTGTACATCAACATTTTTTCATAGTTGATAATTAAAAAAATATATACATATACACACTGGAGAGTAAGCATATTCTTGTAAAATATGTGAATCAGCATTTTCCAATAGTTTTCATTTGAAAAACACATGCAAACACATTGAGGAAATCTGTCTACTTTCAAAGTGTGGGGATCAGCATTTTGAATGAAAGCAAAATTTAAAAGTACATATGTGAACACACACTGGAGTGAATTATGCAGATCAGCATTTTCTCATAATTCACATTTAAAATTCTGAAGCCAGAAAAATTAGTTCTACATGAACTTAAAGAAAGGAACATCAGACAAAGTTTAAAAATGTCTTTTTTCATTTTTGGACAAGATAGTTACTGGCAATGGATTTATTATATGAATCCAAAATGTGTGATGGAGTTGACATATTTTGTTTTCATTGCAGTAATTCAAGTCAATCTAATATTATTATTTCATACATTTGCATGTTCCCGTGTGTCTGGTGGTTGTTGTTAGGGATTAAGTCATGGCTAGTTTCAGGACAGCCTTCAAAATTCCAACCTAAATGTAATCTACCAGGGAGGGGAAAAACGTTCTTTGTGTTTGGTGGGATTCATAGGGAATTCTTTATTATGAATCTGGACAAAAATGCTGCAGTGAGCAATTGGCTGGATTGAATGATGTATCTGAACAGATCTTTTTTCTAATCAAATAAATTATGTGATGATTTTACTGCATAACATGTCTTTGTGTTGCACATGCAATGCAACAAATACTCACAGAGCTGGAAAGTTAAGTTCTTTCTCATGCATTGCATTCTCCAGACCTGTCACCTTTAGACTCACTTTTCATCGCAAATTCTCAGACCGTCAGTCATGGCAGTGATTAAACAGTGCCGATTGGAAAAAAAAGAATAACCTCTAGGCAAGACTCGAGTTCACATCTTTTTTTACCCCAGGAAGATTGCCTCTGTATGGTGACTGAGCTACAACAGCTCTTATGGCTGGCAGAAAATCAAATCTAATCTTTATACTCATCCTTCATTTTTCCCGATCACTGGATGCAATATTTTCTTATTGTTTTCATGTACACTAGTTTTATTAGTAGTATTAATATTATCCTGATTAATTATGGTTAACAGTGCTTCATTTAATAAAATGAATAAATATTTTACTTTATTTCCTATGTTATGGACTGAAAGAACATTTGTTTCTCATTTTGACAAATGTTTTGAAGACTTTCCAAATTGTTGTTTTCCTCTTTCTATAAAACTATGAAAACTTTAAAATCAATGTCTTGTGTTTTTTCTCAATTTTCCTTTTCATTCAGTTCAGACATACTTATTTTTCTAATTAATATTATTCTGTTTCTGGAAATTTTCATCTTGACATCTCAATCCACAATATGTTTAATGGATAATAAATACAACACCTCAAACATTTTTGTCATTGAATATTATATTAAATAGTTTATTTTAACAGAGAGTATACATGGTTAGTTCAGACTAATTTCCTTATCCTTGCTGTCACAATTTAACCAGATTTTTAAAATGAGTTCTTGTTTTAAATTCTGTTTTAGACAAGTTGTTTAAATATATATAGGTTAGTTTGAACTAATTTCCCCATCTTTTTGTTTTATCATAGCATTTCGGTCTTATACCCTCCAGACTTCTTCAGGTGTCTGTTATATTCTGGAACATTGAATCTAGCTCTGAAGGTTCATGCGCTTCCTTTCTTATGTCTACTGATTGAATGGATCTGATCACTATGTGTGCAGATTCCTTCAACTTTCTTCATCCCAACTGCTGTTCCCTGTCTATTGTTTTAACCACATTCCATAAAGGTTGGTGAGCCTCCTTCCCATCTATTCATGATCAAATTCCAAGCATGGTCAGCCATACCTGATTTTAAAGTGTCTTCAAATGTTACCGCTTTTCAGTGTTCCTGGTCTTGCCATTGTACTCTCTGCCACAACTGTATGGAATATTATACACAAAGTTCTTAGTCATGTTTTCTTCAAGGTGGGTTTTTATTTTGTTGAGGTATGTGCGTAGCATTGGACGACTTTTAAATACTGTCCTGATGTTGTAAGGAACGCATAATCACTGGATCTGAATTTCTGAGATGGGGACTTATCATTAGTATACATTGATTTATTCAAACTGTTCTCATCTTGGTTGTTATAATCACAATATTTCAGCCTATTTACTCTCCGGTCTTCAGGTGCCTGTTATATTTGATACCAAACCCTTTATTCAATCCATGGGGTGGATTGTTCTCATTCTGCTGTTAATGCTAGAGGATATCTTGTCATTTTGATGTTGTTTCTTCTCATTCCACTGAACCAGTATGTGACTTTCAATGCTTGATTCAGGGATTGAACTCACAATCTCAAGGTAACTGTATACAACTCTTATAACCACTAATGTCTGTTCTTTCCTTAAAATAAGGGGGGGGCGAAGCAACTCTAGCCATAATATTCACTGCATCCTCATTCACAAAATAACAGTTTTTCAATTGAAACTTTTATAAACACAATATTTTTTTTTGTTTATTTACAAGAGTTTGTTTTCGTCAAGTTTTTATGCATTAAACATTATTTATTAAGTTCTGCATACAAGTTTATTGTGATCAGCAATATCCTCAATCAAAGTAAACGGGAAAAGTTGAAAACATTACTCAACAGAGTTGGCATCAAGTCCTAAAGGGTTTTTAGGACCAACAAAACTAGTAAATACTGCAGGTTCAGAATGTCCGACCATTTTACAGGTGAAATTTCGTCCAATCTCGACAAAAATTTTGGCGGTTCAAAGTCCAATTAAGTAACTTGTATGCACTGAAGAAATAGATAAATTGCTTTGGTTAACATCTCTGTGCCCGTCAGCCCTAATTCATCGAAAAAAAGTCTGTTGTTCAGAGGCACTGTATATGCTCGTTTATAGGTTGAGTTTTGAAGGCAAAACATTGGGGGTCGACCTATACATGAGTAATAATTTTGTAATTCAAACATAATTGGAATGACTAGGAGCAACCTTTGTTTTAAAAAATGAAAGATGTTTAATGGTTCAAAAGATTGAGGTAGATTCCAAGCTGAGGCTAACAGAAGAAAAGTGCTTACAACCAGGGTTCCTTCTTGATTGGAACAGAACCACCACCCCCCCATTACTCACGGGAAGGCCCAGTTTGCTGCTGCCAGTCCAGCGACGTCATTTAAGTGAAACCATTTAAGCACTCTGCCCTGTTCAGCACAACCATTTAAGCGATGAAGGGTAGCATTTTGTAGAACCTATCTGTGAAACAAAACTTAAAAAAATTATCAACAAAAAATAAATCAATCTCACTTTTTTCTTCTTAACACAATTTTTTTTAAATGAGCTCAATTTCGCTTAAATTAATATTTTTTACTATTATTGTAGGAATTTTCTTATTTTATGATAGATTTTGTTTTTGATTGCAACTCAAGTCATAATGAAAATTTAACCTGATCTTTATGTTTGTTTAATGTTGAGATTTCTGTGGTTAGTAGCAGTACAAGTAAAACCTGTTTCTTCTGTTTACTAATGCATGGTTGACAGCCTAAATAATGTTGTGATAAAAAATTAAGGTGAAGGTAGATAGAATTTCAAAATTAGGATGACGGTTTATAGAAGTCAAAAATTAATTGTTGACGAAGGTGAAATTGATTGCAAAGCTACAAAAAATACTCGACGTGGCAGCGTTCATACCGTTTTATTAATATTAAGCCAGATTAAAGGAAGGTTTTTCAGAGGGGACATTTGCAGCCTTTGGTTAACTGGGAATAATGAAGTGGGCTGGAGAACAGGTAGATGTTTATGCTAATGAAATCAGAAGACTGGCTGGTTTAGCTGGCTTTATTGGAGGAGGTTTGGAAAGAATGACAAAGCTACAATTTGTGACTGGTTTTCCAAATGACATTTCAGTGAGGCTTCGGCAGTTGCCAGACATAGAATGCATAGCCATGGGACACCTGGTGTCTAAAGCCAGAGTGTTGACGGTTGACAAGGTTCGGGACTTTGCGACGATGGCAATGACAGGCTGACAAGGTCTGCATAATGAAGAGACAAGGATGGGAAGAGAGTGAGTAAAAAACAGGTGTTGCTTCAGGTGTTGGGGGCTGCATAGAGCCTAAGCACAAACTAATATATTATTGGTGCAACTGACCGGGCCATATAACAAGGTTTTGCAATCAGGGAAACGGTGGCCATCCTTTTTACCCAGTAAAGGCGCTATTGCTTTCATTGCTGATGATGGAAGTACTAGTGGAGGGGAAGAGAGGAAAAGCTCTTGTTGATACAGGATGCACAACCATCCTTGTGAGTGCAGAACTAGTAAAGGAATGGAGTGGCATCAGCAGTATAATAGCGGTTGTCGGAAGAGAGGTCAATTGCCGCGGCAACAGTTCCGTTGAGCAGACAGTGAATGGAGCGTTGTTGAGAGTCAACGTGGTAGTTATTGAGAAATGGTCAGGTGACACGAGCATGTGACCAGAGGTGGAAACCAATGAAAGTGTTGATGTAATTGGGGTCGGTCCTTATAACATTGAAGATATGGATTTCCGAGTGGAGTTTGATGGCGAGACATGGACTGTTGTGTGGTTCTGGAAGGGAGAGCCTTCCATATTGGTGAATAGAAAGAGTTCCTATGACCATTCCTTGGATGAAGAGGTGAGAAGTGAGCTCAAGAAAAAAATAGAAAGGTGGATAGAGGTGGAAGGAGTGTTACCATTAATGGCTGTAGTACAGCTGACAAAGAACAAAGTCCGACCAGTGTTAGACTTTCGAGAGCTGAACTCTCATGTTAAGTGTCACATGGGTGGCAACGCTATAGACTTGTGTGGGGAGACTGTGCAAGAGTGGAGGCAGATAGGCGCATCGACTATTGTTGATTTAAAATCAGCTTATCTGCAACTTCGGGTAACTGATAAGCTGTGGAAATATCAGCTCGTTGAGTATGAAGGAAGGATTTAATGTCTCACCAGTTTAGGGTTTGGCCTGAATTCGGCACCGAAAATCATGGCAACGGTGCTTAGATGTAGAAAAAAAGAGGGAACATCTCGCCAGTTGAGGCGATGTTCTGGTACAACATGTTGCCTAAGTTGGGACAAGTGGAAGAGTCGGTACCGCAAAGTGCTGTGTTTTTGTATGTATGGTGACACCCTAGTACAATGTCAACGATAGATATTGAAGAGGGAGAAAAACCGGTGTCGGTGAAAATTGGAGATGAAGTGTGGGTGAAGCCCCTTGATACACGTTGTACGACACAGTGGGAAAAGGGAAGAGTGACATCAATACAAGGAACAATATTTTGGTCAATGGGTGCTGCGCCATCTTTTGGACATAAGCAGAGTGGTTGAACTGTCAAGACAATGAGGTCCGTGATGATGGGCAACGAAGTGAGATGACCCCCGAGATCCCTTGAAGAGAACAACGATTGCCTGTGTGGTCGAGATCTTTAGATAAGGTGGCGCGTGGTAAAAAGGAGTTACCTGCCTTCCGTGTCACTCTTGGCTGATGAGAGAGAATAAAAGTGAAGCAGAACAGGCAGGCAGCACCTTTGGCGTGTTCAGTCATATGTTGCCACAGACACGTGTTCCAGACCGGAAGAACTTTGAGTCGTCTTATTTTGGTGAACTAACCACACCAAATCAAGCAATGCTTTTACGATATGAGGTAATTGCTCTATCACAGCTTTTACTGCTTAATATCTAAAAGACCACCTTGTTACACTGTGAGTTCTTTGTCAACCATGATGTTTTCAAAGAGTGCATCCCGTTTGGGACTGGTCTCTAGAAAGTTGTAGAGGATCTGAATAGTTCCTAAAGCATTGCGGAGTGTTTCAGTATCTGTTATTGAATCTTGGATAGCAAGATTTAAGAGATGTCCATAGCAATGGACATAAATGGCAAGTGGAGAACACTCCTTCATTCTTGTTGCCAAGTGTCTATGAACACTGCTCATATTTGCTGCGCCATCAAAATACTCTCTAATAATTTTGTCAAGTTTCAGCTCCTGCTTGCCAGGTGCATTTTTTTTTACAAATTCACAGAGAATGCTTCCTTCAGTTGTCAATGTCATAGGTAAGCTAAGAATAAACCATTCACTTTTGAAATCTCTCAAATTAGACTCCTTACCAAACTTCTTTGGTTTATATTGTGTCAAAATTGGCTGATTTGGTCCAGTTTCAGTGATATTGATCTGTGGAGCCAGTGGAGATTCATGGGCCACATTCACTTCATTTGAAATAGGCTCAGTAGAGACTCAAGTTTTTTTGCAATATCCTGATAGTCACTGTCAACAAAGCTGTTCTTGGCGATAGTTTGGGAAGTTGTGTGGGTTATAGTTATATCACCTTTATCATTATCACTCCCTTCTTTATATGAAAGATTTGGCACTGAAAGGTTTTCACAAAATGCACTCAGTGTCTGTTGCGATTTTTCGGGCACTGGTGTAAAAGTTACAGTCTGACTGACATGAACAGTTTGAACATGTTTTTATTTGTAATCAGTGTATATTTGCTTATCACATTCAGCATCTTACAAACAAGATTAAATATCAACTACTAAGTAGGTTACTAAAATAGCTAAATTCAAATAAAATGAAATAAAAAGGTAAAGTATTTAAAGTAATTTTTTATTTAAAATCAACAACAATTTATTTATTTAGCGATTAACGCTACTTGTTTTATATACTTTGATTGAAATTTAATTTATCTTTTTTAAACGGCTACGAAATAAAAGCAGGAAAGAGAGTTAAAAACAGAAATACACACATATATGAATTACCTTCATAAATAACGCTTATAAGAGGAGAAAGCAAGACAGTATCCGACCTCTCCCACCCATACTCAAGCCAAAATGTCACTAATGTCATTTAAAGGGGAGAAGAAAGACAACTTCAGATCTTCCCCAATCCTGTCACGGAGAAAGGGAAACTGTAAAATGTTTACAACTGTAAAAATGAAATGAATTAGACAAAAACATTTCAGTAGTCAATAAAGACTCGCTTCTAATAAGGACTTAATAATATATCAATTTCATATATTTCTGATGGCACGGTATACTAGTTGTGAAATGTATAAGAATGAATATGAATTTTAATTAGGTTTTGCTAATTTGCAATCAGTTAATCTTTTTGCTTTCTCTGCTCAATTTTTTCTTCTTGTTTTGACGGAATTTTCCCCTGTTGTTTTGCCCATATCGTCTTATACGCCTATGATTGAATTGTGCTGGAATGTCCTGGGGCTGAATAGTCTGGGACTGAAAAGGTCTGTGCTGAAACTGTTGAATTGATATATTAAGTTTATTTTGTTAGAACTTTCCAGGGTTAGGAGTTATGGTTAGGTTTAGTGTTTCCTTTTTGTGTTGATGCCTAACAAAAAGACCCAGCATTTTGGTCTTTTTGGACAATATAAAGAAATTGTCAGACATTTTATCAACATTGAAAAAATGAAACAAAATAGAAAATACTGAACATTTTTAGCTTTTTATGTTAGACAATAGTTTTAATGAAACCAATAAAACATTAATTATTCATTTTTATTATTTAGAATAATCAAACACATTGAGTTTTTTTACTTTGATAATTCTATCAGTTGAAATTGATATAAGTAGGGCGAAAGTCGTTGCTTGGATTTCAACAGAAAACTTAGACATAAAGAATAATTGTGAATGCAAGTCACACAGTACACAAGCTCATTGAATGGCGTTTCACTATTGACTAAGTAATCCCATGGGAGAGTGTTTGTTCACACTTACAAAGTAAGGTTACCTCTGATTCCTTGCCAAGTTACATTATGGTCGCACAACCTGCTCTCAGTATATTCAAAATGGCTGCATACGTTCTGGACATACTTGCAAGTCTGTTAAAATTAGAATCCTGAGAAAATACATTACGAATGTCCGACTTATGAACAAACTGCCATAGAGTAATTTTTATTTTTTTAAAAATTGATTTACAGACAGCGGTTTATGATCAAAACATTGCGCGTATTCAGTGGTAAAATTTTAAAATCTGTGTATTTTGGGCTAAAATGTTATAATGCAAATTCTTAGGGTACAGAGTTTATATTGTTTACACAAATAATTTTAATATGGGAATACATATATATTTAAAACTTATGCCGGTGTTAGCCGGGAAAAAAAATGCTTACCATTTCACGTTTTCAAATTAAAAGTTATTTATTCATTGTATTTTAATTGTTTTCTTCATGAATACCACATTCTCTGTAGTTACATTTTTATTATTATTATTGTAATGACAATGAAAAACTTGGTTGATGCTTTTAAAAGCTGCATTCAATTAGTTGTATAGTTACATTTTAGTTTCGTTTAAATCATTATTTTTTTTCTTAATTGTTATGACTACTTACTTCATCTTAATTTATTAGTTGCTTTTTATCACAACTTCTGTTTAGTTTAACAGTTTGTCCATGCAGGGGCATATCTATGGAAATTGTGCTCCTGTCCAAATATCTGACATGGTGACACCCATCTTTTAGATCAGTGGTCCCCCAGTTCTGAACTGCAAGTAATGTGCTACCGGGCCACGAGGAAACGGTATGATTCAGCAATATTTCTTTGTAAAATAAGAACAAATTCATTTCCTTGGATCTTAAATTTAAATTTGTTAGATAAACTCTTTTAGAAACAAAATTTAGTGTATTAGCCACTTATAAATGACTTATAGTTGACTCATCACTTATAATCCGGTCGTGATTAACACCCCTCCTATCGACAGTCTACAAGAATATTGTCAATATTAAACCGGTGTGCAGTGCAAAAGAAAAGGTTGAGACACCTGATTTAGATAGCTTAACCATAATATCAGCTCAAAAACACAAATCAAGCTCATTAATCTTTTAATTAACAAATTATGGCACAACATTAAAATTACAACTACACCTTCATTGCTCTTGCTGATGTGCTCAAGTTTTTTCAATTCCCTCTCTTTCTACTCACAGCAGAGCAAGACCACAGAGACTGCCTTGACACATGGTGTGATGTCCTGCCATGCTGCGCAAGGGAGCAAATACCACGAGTTACCTCCCTTGCCACAAATCCCTAAAACGTGAGTCCCCGGTCATGCGCGATGCAGACCGGGGGAAAAATAAAGAGACCGTTCGGACGAAGGAAGTCAGTTCTTTAGCAGACGGCGGTCAGTCAACATCACATTCGCCTTTGTCCTTTGTTCCTTTTTGCTTCATCCCTTTTCCCTTTCAGTGAGAATCCCACGAGCTGGGAGGCGGCTGGAAGACACTACACATGGAAGCTCTCAAATTCTAAAGTATTAGTTTAAACTTGCTGAATAATCTCTCGCAAGTGGCAATGGAAACTGTAATGGCTAGCATTCTCTGAATATCAATGCAAAGATTAGGGAAGGTCTTCATAGCCCGATTTAATAGTAATATTTTGCAATATGAAATTTCCTCATATCGCTGCTGTTCATCATCAGAGCTGTATGATTCACCCAAATTTTCGCACTTCTTCAGGTCGTTACTGTTGGTGCAGTAACACTGTCCGTCGACATCAAGAATGAACCAAAACTTGGCGCCAGTGTTGTGAAAACATGCAAACCGTTCGTCCATTTCTCTGTGAAGACGTCGAGTGTTACCTTCATAACTCTCTCCTTGGCTATTAACCCAGCGTCTGTTAACTCAGTCAATCATGTCTTTCAACTTCAAAATACCATCCTTGATAGAGACTGAGTTCTTTTTTGAATGACTCACTGACCAACACTTTTCTTTGATCATCAAAATGAGTTCAGAGAGCTTTCAAATCCAAGGCAGCATCATGGAAGTTTATGCTAGGATCCTGTAATCCCATTTGAATACGGTCAATGTGAATGAGTACTTTGTTCTAAAATCTAAGCAATGTCTGAAACTCGTAACTCAACATGCGGTTATACAGCTGCCTTGCATCACTTCTTGTTTGTATGGTCTATCATATCCTGGAGAACTTGTTGACAAGATTCACTGCTTCTGTCCTTGCATTCCACCTGGTTTCGAACTACGACTTAACAACCAAAGGCACAGCTTTTTTTTTGCTTTTTCCAGTGCTGTGTCAAACAATAATGATTTCATCAGTATATCCTGTTTGGCTACATGTACACCCACAAGTTGATTGAATGATTGTAGCAATTCACAAACACTACCAGATTGTTTATCCCACTTATTCTTTGATGAACACCACTTCTGTGACCAGCCATTATCTGGATAAAATCAAGGAAGGATTCTCTAACATGGACTGTTTCCCCTCAAAATCACCTTCCACGTACCTTACTACTTCTGATATCTGCTCACGGTGTGCCTGATCAGGAGTTGAACATGTGACCATAGTACTTGGCTTTACGAATGCTTCTCAGTAAACTCTGGCGATCAGTGGATGTCATCATGCAGATGAATTTATTCTGGACACTCAGTGAAAGATAAGACGTGGATCCAGGACGACTTTCCACACTTTTGGTAAGAACATTACATTTCATAGATTTTGCACAAAATGTTAGACTTCCTCGCTTACATTCGGCTCTGAACAGTGCAATCCAAGCAATGTATTTCTATCTAACAATTAATATAAGTGGATTAACAATCTGGCCATACTAGTGCTTCTCACCAAAGATAGTACATCTGAAGAAAATTCTGAAGAAACACCATTGGTCATGGTACATACCACAGATAAGCATGGTATCGTATATGCACACACACAGAACCGGAAGAACAGGACCAGCACAATATGCACGTTCAATGTAAACAATCCAAAAAGAATGAAAATAAAGGTATTACTTGTACGTAATATTATTATTATCATTGCTTCTTTAATGGTTTCTAAGCATAGAAAGGTAATATATACACTATATACGGAGACAAACATTTGACTAACTCATGCTAGATATGCACAATGGAAAAGGCTGAGGTATTAGATTGTTACACTTGGAATGTTGTTTTTTACATCATCTATACATCAAAAGTTGTGATGTGTACTCTAATAACTCAAGAACTATGCATCCCAGACAGCACATCTCAATCTATGTTCAGTACACATTTTTTAAAGGGGTTTATGGTCAATTTAGGGTGAAAATTAATTATTTTATATTAATAGATACAACACATTTCATTAAAACAATTCAAATTTGTTCGAGTTTGTTTTTAGGGGGGGGGGGCTTCCACAGTAGAGAATAATCCTGAAAGTCAAAGATTTAGTAATGCAATTGCTTTATTTGCAGATTTAATGTTAATGGAGATGTCAGTTTTATTTTTATTATTGGAGGTTTTTGACCCCCTAACAGCAATGGTGACTACCCAATAATGCTGCTCAATCTGCTGATAATGTCACCAAAGCATTCAGGTAAACACTACTACAATGCAAACAGTTCAGCATTGGTTCAATATCTTAAGTCAGAAAATATGTAAACCAATAATAAATCTCAAGAGAGGCCCACACCTGATGAAGAATCAACAGAAGTGGTCAATGACCCACAAACAACATTTCGAGCACTTTATAGAGAATTTCAGACTTCAACATCATCCCAAGGCAAAAGGAAATATGCAGGTTTTTGCTGTTTCGTAAGAACTTCATGTTGCTTGTACATTGTTTATTTTAACGTTAAAATGAGCATTCAAACATCTATTTATATGTTTTTGACATCAAGAATTTCACTTTAGGTCATAAAAAGATAAATTAAATCAAATTTGTTTAAAATATTTAAATGTAAGTCATATAAATATCATGTAATTATTAACATTTATGCAGTCGCTTTCAGCATAACAGATACACAAAACAACATACATTTTATTTGCGTGAAATAAAAGTTATTACAACAGGACAATTCCAGTCTTAGGTCTTGCAGTGCACCATGCAACTCGAAGCGAGTCAAAAATTGATTTGCTCCACAAGTTTGGTTAAATGACCACATTCTACGAATGGAGAACCAGATTGCAAATACAGTCATCAAAGAAATGCAATCAGAAAACTTGCTTTATTTTCTTTGCCAGTGATAACTGTGACTTAAGAAGACACAGCTGATGGAAAGAACACGTTACATGCTACAGCCACAGCTGTGTTTCAGCAAATCTCTGCAACTGATGAACCAACAAGATGTTTGACCTTGGATACCACAGAGTCCTCTGGAAAAACCTTGCAGGATGTATCTGATGTCAATATTCAAGAACTTTGCAACTTAAGTGGCAATCCAAAGCCAAAATACCACAAGCCAATGGAGCAAACAGACATTCTGGTAGAATACAAGGCTGATAAATTTGCATGGCTTCTCAAAAATCCAGACAATTGTCAAATCAATGAATCTGATTCAACAAGGAAGTCGGTCACTTGGTCTGGCTACCACTCCTTGTATACTGTTGGATTGCATCATGCAAATACAACCTTGTCAAGCTACTGCTCATGAGTGGCAAACATTAATTTCTGTCTTTAAGAATTTCAGGAAGATCAATACTGGACCAGCTATAACTGCACACACAACTACTCTTCTAGGTCTATCAAATATGTACCTGGGGCAGTTTTTCAGAATGCATCCTCAGTTGCAGGACAATACTGCTCCGATAGTTGGCAGTATTTCTCAAGACTTTTATTGGTATTATGTCATCAGGAAATGAGATGACGAAATTTGTACAAAAGCATGTTTTCATGAAGAAGAAACTCCATTACCAATCATCAAAGCAATGTGAAGTTACATGGATTCAGTACTTACCTGTCTGCTCTTTATCCGAGCTACCAGAGATGGCTCTTGAAAAGCTCTGTGCTCTGCAAGAGTGAAAGTGATCCTGAAATCCGGCATAATTTCAATCAAGAAAACTCCTGTTTTAACAAATCTGATTTTCCTTTCTGCAGCATTGGTGTTGATCATGCCATTGAACATGTAAACAAAACAAAGTGAAGGGTGGTCTTAGCGATATTACTCAAAAGCCAGCGATGTTGCCAAGACTTTTTCTGGTTGCCCCAGAATTGACGACCTTGCCAGCCTGAAAGCACCACAAGCTTACTCCTTCAGCTTGCAATTGACAAAATGTTGATGTAGAGAAACTGTGGTCCTTTCTGCCAGGATGATAAGGTTCTGAAGAATATTGTAACACAGGCTATAATGCCAGATGATGTAGCAAACGATATCCTAAGGGCTGATGAAGTTGGACAACAGTGCTATGAAAGATTTGTGGAACATGTGAAGGGCTCAACCAGCATGTGGGAAAAGATGACCAAAAATAATCTGTTGACGTGGAAATCTTTAAGCAATCCACTCTAAAGTTATCTTCACGTGTCATAGAACTGAAAAATGATCGTTCTCTGTTTGCCAGACTCCTCATTGTTGCAAAATCTCAAAGTGACGTGAACCTTCAAGAATCCATGGGATTGTTTGAATTCACATCTGTCCCCAGGTCCCTCTTCTCTTCTCATCTGATAGTTCTGTTTTGGTTTGTCAATATAAAACAAAACTTGTGAATATCCTGGAGAACTTTGTTGAAGATGAAGTCCTCTCAAGTGATCAAACCATACAAAATTCAGAACTTGGTACACACAAGACCTTGATTTTTGATGGCATGGCATGGCCTTGGTTCATGAGCTGTTCACCTTATCAGTCAGTAAATATGCAGAGTTTGCTAGAAAATATGTCCAAGTGTTGTTTGCTTGAGCATGAGATTATGATGCTCTGCACCTGATTTTTGGCAGCTATGATGTTGAACATTCTCTCAAGTAGAAAACAAGGACTTGGCGCTATGGCAAAGACAAAACTGCTTACAGATATGAAGTTAGGGACTGCACTGAGATCAATATTCCCTTCAAGAAATTCCTCAGCAATGACAGCACAAAATCATCCATGACCATGTATCTTGGAAACAAAACACTTCAACATCTTTCACAGCCATAAAATTTGTCTAAGAAATTGGGAGTTATTCCTATAATACATTTTGTGACATAAAAAGTGTTATATATCTGAAGAAATCAATTTTGTCTTTTTAACTAACTGCAAATTTTCCAAATTTATTGATTTGGCAGCCATGATGGACACCATCTTGAATTTTACCTTGAAAACGACCATGAAAAATTGATACCACATTTTTTAAAAATCTACCGCGCATAAGCTTTCAAATGATGTATGGTGCCAAAAATTAACATAGTTCCTATGGGATTACACAAGCCACTGCAGTAAAGGTTAATTCATTGGACGAACTGAATGAAATGCTCCATGAGATTACCAGACCCCACAACTCTCAGCTGACTATTTCTAAGCTTAGAGAATTGGGACATGAAGTCTTCCAGCATCTTCCATATTCACCTGACATTTATCCTACAGATTATCATCTTTTCAAGCATTTTAAACTTCATATCGCTAATAAAAAATTCAATAATAGCCATATTTCGTTTTTTACTGAATTTCTGACCACTGAACCTAAAGAATTTTATAGGAATGGCATATTATCCTCAGAGGATAGTTGGAAAAAGGTTATTGCTTCAAATGGTTCATATTTTAATTAAATATTTATCATTTTTGTTTATAACATCCTTCAACTTTTTATTAAGAAAACAACATTTTATATGTTACAAGCTAATACATATTTCAATAGCATAGGACTTCTCTCCAGTGTATGTTTACATATGTCCTTTCCAATCTGATATCCTTTCAAATGCAAACCACATATTTCACAAGAATATGGTTCCTATCCTGTATGTGATTGAATGTGTAATTTTAAATGTGAATTATGAGAAAAGGTTGATTTGTACATTTCATTTCACTCTAGATTTCATTCAAAATGCTGATCCACACACTTGAAAAGTGAAGAGTTTCTCTTCAGTGTGTTTGCATGTGTTTTTTAAATTTTGATTTCTGTGAAAAAGAAGATCCACATACTTCACAAGTAAATGGTTTCTCCCCAGTGTGTGTTTGCATGTGTCTTTTTAAAGTCCCTTTCATTGAAAATTCACATCTACATACTTCACAAGTAAATGGTTTCTCTCCAGTGTGTATTTGCATGTGTTTTTCTACATTCCCTTTCAATGAAAATGCTGATCCACAAACTTCACAAGTAAATGGTTTCTCTCCAGTGTGTGTTCGAATATGTCTATTTAAATCTGATTTTTGGGTAAACACATATCCACACACTTCACAAGAGAATGGTTTCTCTCCAGTGTGTGTTCGCATGTGTTTTTCTAAATCACGTCTTGTTGAAAACACAGATCCACACACTTCACAAGTAAATGGTTTCTCACCAAGGTGTGTTCGCATGTGTTTTTTAAAATTTGATTTCTGTGAAAAAGAAGATCCACATACTTCACAAGTAAATGGTTTCTCCCCAGTGTGTGTTTGCATGTGTTGTTCTAAATTTCCTTTCAATGAAAATGCAGATCCACACATTTCACAAATAAATGGTTTCTCTCCAGTGTGTGTTCGTATGTGTTTTTCTAAATCTTGTTTTGTTGAAAACACAGATACACACACCTCACAAGTAAATGGTTTTTCGCCAGTGTGTGTTCGCATGTGTACTTTTAAATTTGATTTCTGTGAAAAAGAAGATCCACATACTTCACAAGTAAATGGTTTCTCTCCAGTGTGTGTTTGCATGTGTTTTTCTAAATTCCCTTTCAATGAAAATGCAGATCCACACACTTCACAAATAAATGGTTTCTCTCCAGTGTGTGTTCGAATATGTCTATTTAAATATGATTTTTTGGAAAACGCAGATCCACACACTTCACAAGAGAAGTGTTTCTTTCCAGTGTGCTTTTGAATATGTACTTTTAAATCTGTTACCTGTGAAAATGATGATCCACACACCTTATTGGAATAAGGTTTTGCTCCAGTGTTGGTTTCCATATTTATGTATTTAATTTCTGTGAAAAGAGTGAAAAATTGTTTAACAAAAAACAATCATCCTTTTAGAGCTTTAAGAAGAGAAAGAAATAGCAAAGGAAATGCAGAAGAGATAACTTTAGCTTTATGTCAGTTCAACCGATTAATAAAAAATGTAATTATTTGGTGTTAATTCATCTGGATTAAGATAGATTTTTTTAAAAAATTTGTTGTCTGTTACAGAATGTTTAAAAATTGATTTTCTGACAGAAAAGTATACATATGAAAACTAAAAACAAATATACAGTACCTGTCATAAGTATTTGAACAAACAGACATTTTACTTCTAATCGCTTGGTTTTAAGAGTTAAAACCAGGAACATTACACAGGAAGAACCACATTTTTTGCAATCAACATAACAAGGCATGCATTTAGTCATGTTTTGTGGTTCTGAATGCTAGATTTCTTGAAAATGTTTTTTTTAAAGAATTAAACTGTTAAATGGAAAAAAAGCAATTTTTTGTTTCTATCCTTCTAAAATGTTTTTCAGAATTTTTCAAGGAGATTAAAAAATGAACACACATTGCTATATGGAAGAGTTGCAAAACTAGTAAGTTACCCCCCCCCCCCCGCTCAGAATCCATAATGGCCCCTGCAATCTCAGGGATTGAAAACAGATTTTGTGCTTGTTCAAATACTTATGAGCAGTACCCTATAAAAAGTAATGCGCATAAGTATTTGAACAAACATACTGTTTTTATTTATTCTGAACAAGATTGACATACATGTCTTGTCATGTTGTTTGCAAAAAATGTGGTTCTTGCGTAATGTTCCTGGTTTTAACTCTCAAACCCAAGTGATTAGAAGTAAAATGGCTGTTTGTTCAAATACTTATGACAGGTAGAGTATATATTTTAGTTAAGTCAAGACTTCCACAAGTAAAAGAATAAAGAGTGGAAAATCAGTCAGTACTCACCCACAATTTATCTACTTTTTGCAAAGGAGACAGACTCCTGCAAGAAATAAAATACATCAAATGTTATTATTGATTTCAAAAGAGAAGAACTTAACATTATTCTTTTTAAAAGATTCATGATTTATTTAACAATGTAGAAGAATATAACCAGTTAATGTCTATCATGATTGAAGTTGTCTTTTGTTCCAACAGTGTACAACACATTATTTTTGTATGTTATTTAACAGAAAATACTATCCTCGTTTTTCAAGCTGTTTGTTTAATGTTTATTCCTGTGGACTCCTTGTGGAGCATAGGGTCACCATGCCAAAATGGAATTCGCTATCAAACTTCACACTAATGCCATGAATCTACTTCTCCACAAATATGGGTAGGAGGCAGGGTTCATAGGTTTTCCCCATTAATGCACTGTGATTATTGTTACAAACCCATGTCCTATCATTTGTAGTGGCACAACCCTAATGTCACATTGATCAAAATATTTTTGGTCATTTTCAATGTTATTTCCTCTCCTATGATTAAAACAGCAGAAAAACATATAAATGTAAAAATATGACATCAAAAATTCTTATATTTTTAGTGCAAAGAAAATTCTGCATTTATGTTTAATGATTGAAATTATTTGCATCATGTAGACTGTAAGAAAAGTGACTGTATTATAGGTCACATGAAAAAGTCACAATTTTAGCATCTGGCTAGGAAAATCATATAAAAATGGCCTAAGTTCTAATAATAAAATAATTAATACACTAACTGACAATACATGTATTGTACAGGTTTTGGAAAATTCACCACCGTATACAATTCACCACCTAACAATTCATGGCCATTGATTGTGGTAAATTCATCCCCAACCTAGTTTAACAATATTAATACCAGCTATAAATTAAACGTAACATTTCTATATCCTATAATTTTTCAGTTTTGAGAAAAAATATTATTTAGATTTTAAATGGAGGGTTCTATTTAGTACCCCCTCTAAAACCTTAAAAATAAACTTTTCAAAACTGACAACTTCCCTGAGGAAATGAAAGTCTTATGGATTGAAAGTACAAAAAATTACTTGCGAAAGATGTTTTTCTATTTTTGTTTTATCGAATATTCAACTCAGTAAAATCTTAACAGTAATAGTTACATGAAAACAAATTTTAACCCATTTTATTTGTCTTTTATAAGAAATAAAATAACCAAATTAAAACGTCTGTAACTTGAAATTTATTAATTGTATCATAATAATCTTTATCTCTGGTTTTATATTGTCTACAGAAATAATTTTTAGTTGATAATTTTCTACAATCTTTCTTTTATTATTAACACACAAATTATTACAATACATGTAATAGGTTTCAGGTTACAGACATTTTAATCAACACATCACTCTTTCCCAAAAGTCTGTGAGAGTTGCTATATAAATCTAATGCAATGTACAATAATTATAAGTACATAATTGGGGGTGAATTTTTCCATGGTGAATTGTTGGTGGTGTACTTGCCGGATACAGTATTGTACACACAATTTATATATGTCATTACATCTTTACTGAAAAATCATGTTTTATTCAATACCCATAGACAATGTGAGGTAACAAGAAAAGAAATTTATGTCTGTCATTTATTGGTAATACCTAACATACACATTGATAACAACTTATATAATATCATGGCATTACATATATGTTAAAATTGAATATAGAATTGCCTGTCCATATAACTGTGCATGTCTGTATGGTTAGATTTAGGGGTTAAAAGTCACAGAAAAAATGCCAAAATCTTGGCTAGAAAAAAGTCAAATTTAAATTATAGTTAAGTAAATGTCATCCTCTCGCTGAGCAACACAAGTTAGAAACACATTCTTTTTATTTAATTCATAGCAATAAAATAAGTAATATATGCTACCCAATTATACATAGATTTACCGCTTTTATTTTTGCTACTTTTCAGCAAAACTATTTATCCCAAAAACCCAGTATCATTGTACTCTAGTTTCATAATATTCTCATTTGTCATAAAACTGGTGAAAAGGCTGTTAGTGTTGTTCGGCCATGATTTTGTTGATTATAAAAAATTAACTTTATTTTTTTAGTACAATTTGGAAAATCTTGGAAAATTATTAAATATGGCATATTGGAATAATGAGGCAGGGTAAATAACATTAACCCATTATCTACATTAAATAAATTGAAGGCTTACGTACAAAATGAATAATACACTGAAATGATGGTAATTTTTAAAAATGAAAGAAGTCCATCCTAATAGAATTTAGATTTTATCCAATCGATAATAAAATATTTATGAATATGTACTGTACAATTTCTCAACACAATTTTTATGATGATTTGCAAAGAAAGTAAAGCAGTATAACCAAAAAAAAAATCATACTTACCTCTTTCTTTATTCGCCTGATTTGTGTTCCTAAAGAAAAAAAGATGAAAAATGAGGAAAAAAGAAAATTAAAACAAAACAAAAAAATTAGCTAAATTGGTCTCAAGTAATATCAGAATGAAACAATTTATAAAAATGTTTGGGTAATGTTCAATTTTATGGTTGTTAATTCAAACAGCTTTTCTGTTGGCTAGAAAATGGCTACCCCGATTGTAAATTCTAAAGTTCCATACCACACGCTCGTTCACTCGATGATAAAAATGGCACACGACTTTTGTGCACCGTTTTTAACATTGTTAATACATATATCACATTGAGTAATCCATACACTCCACCAGAGCTCAAAATTAATGTGGTCCAGTTGTCCCAGGGAGAGTATAAAATGTGTTTGGGACAAACAAAGATCTTCTATGCTCCTGGATGAAAAGAACTTTTCTATGTATATATTTGTCTGTCTCTTGAAAAATGGGATAGTTTTTGTTAGTCACCTAAAGGAAAAAAAGAAGCTGTTGAGTCAAGCAGAAATAGTTAAGATAAAGAAAAGAAATTAGTTTGCTAAGATAAAGGGAATAGAGGAAGAGACAACCAATCTAGTGACGAGGAATGCACGTCGATGAGAAGATGGGAAGACATACATATTTTCCTAGTAAAATCGCATTTGATGACAGTTAAGTCTTGGAAGTAGGGGGAAAAAAGTTAAGTTGGCTAGGAATCAACCTCCCCTACCTCTTTCAAACCAGTTATATTTCCCTCACCTCTCTCTGCCTATACAGGAAACAACCTCAGATAAAGACTTTTTTTTAATCATTAATAAAGTAATACCTTCTTCTTAAAAAAAAGTGACTGACTGGTGGCAGGGTTGCCAGATGTGTCCGATTTTGGACATCATGTTCGTTTTTAGCCCTGTATGTCAGATTTAATTTTTTTTAAATCGGACATTCAAAATTGTCCAATTTATAGCCCCACGTAAATTCAAATTGATATTTCTGAAACCAAGCTCTGTACACAACCATTCTTTTTACATCAGTATTTTGGCAAATATTTTTCTCTTTTTTTAGGGAGGCAATAACAAATTTAAAACTATCTTCAGTAGAGGTCATCTTCAAAATAATTAAAAATTGGGCACTACTGAACAAGAACGGTCTGACAAATTTGTTTCTGCTTTTAATCCATAAGACCTTCGTTTCCTCAGAAAATTTCAGTTTTGAACAAAGTTGATTTTTTAAGGTTTAAGGGTGGGGTTTTATTTACAATATAACTATAATGCTAAATTGGACCCTTAGTTTCCACCATTCATGTGGAAGTACAGTTTACATTAATTATTTTCCCCTTGTTAGGAATTTATTTATTTTATAAATGCTCATATTTCTTTGTATTTTTGTAGAAAAGTTTTTTTAAAAATTCTTTTGGTTTGAAGTTCAAAACATTGTTTCAAATTAAAAAAAAAATATCTATATATATATATGTCCGATCTTTGGAACAGCCGAGTTCGATTTTGAAAAAAAACTAGTCTGGCAACCTTGAGTGGTGACTGCCATGCATGGAGACCTCAGTTCAAAGACTGAGAATGAGACACAAAATTTATTTGTTCTTAATAGGGCTGCAACTAACAATTCTTTTCATTATTGATTAAGTGATTAGTTTATAAAAAGGTGTTCTATGTGTTCTACATTTTCTATAAAATAGTGAAAAATGTCAATCACTGTTTTCCAAATGTCTTGTTCTGTCCACAACCCAAAGATATTCAGTTTACTGTCATAGAGGACTATGTTGGCGATTAATTTAATAGTTAACTAATCAATTGTTGCAGCTCAACAGTTTACAGATAGCTTTTCAGTTTTGTTTAAAACCAATTTATTTGAATGGGGTAAAATAAATATAATTATTTATTTGCTCAACATTTTGAAGGTGTTTTATTATGCTGCTAACAACTATAGATGATAATAACAAGTAAAGAAACAACATTTTGATTTTGGGATGGTTTACATTTTCTTTGGGGCGGTTAAAATTGTTTTTCGGGACGGTGGTAAAAAAAAGTCTGGAGCCCTGCACTCCACACAATCGCTCACTTGATATTAGAAACAGTACACAAGTTGCCATTTTATAGTAGGTATCCCAAGCCAAAATCTTTGTTTCATATATCTAAAAGATAGATACAGACATAGGGCTTGACAAGATCAGAAACATGATATCAGATTTATCTTTGTAGCTCAATTAGCAAGTGAGTTATGACAATTCAAAGTTCATCGGGCCTCGTGTGCTATTGAGCTCGGAGCCATTTTGATGATGTATAACTGACCACTCAGAATTCAAACAAGTGACAAATCAATATAAATGAAATGTCATGTAGGTTGTCTTACGGTACAAGAAAGATAATACTAATGGAATCAATACTTATCAGATCAAGAATAATAGTGCAAAGACAGCACAGAAGGGCAACTTTGGCTATTCACATAAGATTCATTTTATCTATTACCTCCTTGAAACTTAATATGACTCATAGCACAACAGAGATAAAGCTTTTTTTTCAGTTGTACATCAATAAAAAGAAACTCCTAAAAGCACCATGTAAAAACAGCTGAAAGCACAATTTGACAGTAGGGCAAAAAAGGGTCAAAAGTAAGCCATCCTGAACAGAAAAAGTAACCATTGGAGGTATATCTTTGAAACTTTGAAGTTTTACTAATTTTTGGATGAGGAATTAAAACAGCCTTTTTCTCTGTAATATCAATACTTTTTGCCATAGGTGTACTTAAATTTGGACAATTTTGTAAAATTATGCAATTTTTGACAAGCCACAAAATGGAAAGTAATGCCTACAAAACCTAGAAACTTGTTTTCCTAAAGAGTTAGTTTATATAGAATATAGAAATAATGTTAGCCACTTGAATATCAACCTGTAAAACCATAGGCAAGGTCGCTCTTATCAAATGTATTGCTCACAGAACTGTCCCATATCTCAGAAATTATTGAAGATAGAAGCATGCAGATTTCACCATTTGATAACATTCATATAGATTTTTTTAAAAAGAACTGACCCAGCATGTTCGTCATGCTTTTTAAAACTAGGGAACTAATGAAGATAGAAACATGGGTTTTTCACCAATTGATAGCCCATTATTTCAAGATGTATTACTTATATGGCAAGTGTGGTGGATTTTAGTCATTAGGGAATTACAGTGTTTTTTCTTAAATAAGTTTGGTAATGCTTACTTATACAGATGTAAAATACAATAGCAAAACACAGCATACAAACGTTATTTTAAATCCGTATAAGCAAGAATTATCTCATTTTTAGTGTATCTCAGGAACAGAAAAAGATTTCCTGAATATGTTTTCGCTGAATAGTACTGCAGACAGGGCCTTTTTTGGCCGAACCTTGCATAAGGGTATTAAGTTTTTTTATTGGCCCCAAATATTGTCAATATACCTAGCTTCATAAAACCACCTGCTGACCAGCCTTGAGCCATTTTTGGTACAGGGGTATATGTGAACAAACCTCTCAATTGCAAAAATATGATGAGCAAATCTCTTAATTAACCCTATTAGGCAACATTGACCAAAAATCCAGATACTTTATGAAAACTAGAAGTGTTCTAACCTGATAGTGAACTATTAAATAACAGTTGCAATTTGATGCATCCAAAACAGCTATTGCCATCGCCCTAGACCTCCTGTTACTGTGTCTTCAGATTTCTCCTTAACACTCACTTTATTCAAACAAGTTTTGACACATGAATGGCTTGAAAAGGTGAGATTCGCTGAAGAAGTGAATGACTGTCCATGTGATATGTTCATCCTACCATTTTTAAAGTAAGCATCACATCCTTGATAACTCTAGAGATGAAGCTCATTCTGTGGCTACAATAAAACATGTGATGGTAAAAATTAAGGAAACAGTGGATTTCTTTAATCCAGGACAAGTACCGGTCATAACTGCAGACCAGCCAATGTATGTAGTGGCAGTGGCCAAAATTCTATGGTGAAGAAGTTTGTCCTCAGGTTTGGTGGTATACATATACAGATGGCTTCACTGAGGTCCATGGGAACACTACTTGAGGATAGTGGGTTGACAGGTGCTTGCAGTGAGTCTGGTGTAACATCCCAAGGTACAACAGATTTGCAGTCAATTGATTTGTTGAATCTGGAAGACCTGTGTATAATGCGCAAACAGCAGAGTGCCCAGTTTCAATTTTGGTACCAAGAGAATTGTTTTTTTTACGCTAATTCAGTCTTTCAGAGATGCAAATTTTGGTCTCGACCCTGAAGCCCTCACAGAGCTGATACCTTATATATTTGCCAACAACAATGTAAATTATGCTCATTGGCTTTATATACACCTCAGAGACATGTTATCAGTTGAAAAGAAACATCCAGATGTGATGAAAGAGTTATTTGCCGGAAACTTTGCTGTCCACAATTAAAGCACCTGAATCCAAGGTTCAATGAACATTTTACCAGCCAAGTAAGAAGAACAAAGTTAACTTCTTCAAGAGAGAAGCACAGCTCTACTCAAAAGACACTGAATGAAGACTTCCATGTTTTCTCTTGTCAAAGAAAGGAGTATGACAATAGAATTATTTCAGCATGGAAACAATCAATTCCCTGCCTCTCTGCGTGACAATGGACAGCTTCATGTAACCAAAAGGCAACAAATACAAGTGCTCAGATATAGTTTTTGATGTTTACATTCCATCTAGTCTGAAGGCTGAGTCAAGAACAAAGCAAGGGCAGGGAATGAGAAGGAGGGTTACAGACTTCACCAAAACACCCAATAATTGGCACAACTTTCTGCGAGACAACACCAACAAAATGGAGCTCTTTTCTAGCAAACAAAATTGCTGGTGTCCAAACAACAAATCCGATCATTGTGACCAAAGGGGGCAATGCACAGTCCAATCAAGCAATGTGTCTAAACAATGTATCTCCCTGTACTCATAAAGAGGCAGATACACAAATGTCTGTGCATGCAAAAGATTCAGTCCTAGATGGCAACACAGTATTGATGATTAAAGCAAATGACACAGATGTGATTGTAATTGCAGTATTGTTTTCCATCTCTTAAAGAGCTGGGTCTTGGATTGGCCAAGGACAAAGCCTGAAATTGATACCCATTCATGAGATCTGCTCTGTACTTGAGCTTGAAAAAACAAGAGCAATCATGTTCTTCCATGCTTTTAGTGATTGTGATGTAGTGTCAGCATTTCAAGAATGGAATGTGCATGATCAGGCCACAGTCGTCTTTGCAAAACTTAGACAACATCCACCGGTCATTGATGACACTGATATGCAGACTTTAAAGAAATATGTAGTCACCATATATGACAGGTTCAGTACTGCTGTAGAAGTTAACGAGGAACAACTGAACTTGTTTGCAAGGAAACAACGAACATATAATTATTCCATCAACTCAAGATGCCAACATGCAAAACATGCTGCTTTCCAGGCAGGATGTGTATGGAGTCAGGCAAATGTATGTAGGCCACAGTACTTGAATCCTAGTGACTGGGCGTGGACAAAGCATGCTGATGGATGGAAGGTTTGCTGGATGACGCTCCAACTTATTGAGAAGTGTTGCCAACAGCTGACAAAATGCATATGTAAGACCGAATGCCATGGAAGATGCACAATTTGGTGGCCATCTTGAAAAATGGTGGCCATATTGGATTTTCAAGTGGCTAACATTGATTTCTTAATAAGCAGCCTAAAAGGTTGACTACATGCTTGTATCACCATTTGAACGATTTTGCAATTAGCTGCCCCACAATATGGTACAGACCTTTTTATTCGTTGAATGTTTATAACCTGGATTACTACTTGGATTGGTTTTGGAGTTAAACCTGGTGTTTACAGGTATATTGTCTTTTTTTAAAAACCTACCCTCATTTTTGTCATTGAGGGCGGTTAACCAGGGCCCCATTGAACTGTGACCTTGTGTCGAATCTCTCTCATTTTGTAAACTTAATAACATGGATACAAAAAAAAATATGTCTCGTCATGTACATGGTGACAGGATAATGTTTGTCGGCAGAACTTACTTCATTCAGGATAATAGTCGAAATAAATCTTACACACAAAAATATATCAACTGCTAAGTAGGTTATTCAAATAGCTAAATTCAAACAAAATAAAATTTTTTAAAAAGATATTAATATGTTATTTTGCATAAAATTTAATTATTTTAAAGAAAAATGTTACGGTTTCCATCAACTTCTAGAAATAATTTAAAATATTTAAAATCAACAACATTTTTATTTATTTCACTATTAACAATGTGCAACACTGTTACGCCTGGTATAGGCTGCTAAGAATATTTCTACTTTCGTATTATGTTTATTTAATTATTTATTTATAAGACTTTTAGAAAAATATGGAACCATAACAATATGAAATATAACATTATAATCCATTTATTTATTGACAAGATTATATCATATTTATTACTAATGAAAGATTATAATTTATTTATTTAATTGGTGATTGTTACCTTTTCCACATTAAATTCAACTACAAAATGATATAAGTTAGGTTTAGGGTTAGTGCTTAATGCGGAAAAAGTAACAATCGCCTATTTAATTATAAAATATAATGACGTTTTAATGTCAAAATAAATTTAGAAAATATGTTATTTTCTGAATGTCACTTCATCTCCTCCCGCCAAATGAATTGGGAAAGGTAGGACTGAGGCATGTTTGCATCAGTCCCAAACATTCTTTTAATTTTATTTTTCAGGTTCTCCCTGTTGTTTGGGTTAAGAAAATTCTGTGTCTTACAGTTGAGTGTCTAATTTTTACTGGGGGATGTCATTGTAGGCAGGACAACCATCTAAGATGATGTGTGACCCCGGTAAAATATAATCTTTTATTGCAGCTATGAGGGTTGATGCCATCCTGTCAGGAACTGGCAAAACAGAATACCTCCTAGTGTCTCTTTCTATTCCCCCAAAAACCATTGTCGAAAGTAGAAATTTAGCTTCTTTTAGGTGTTGCACGAAATGTATCCCTTTGAAGATCGCTGATTTCGAAGATCGGAAATTCAAGGTTTGCCTTTAATTTTTATTTTTCAACTCCTACACACTAAAGAAAATAATTGGAATGTTTTTGCTGTCAGGAAGGAAAAACAAAACAATAAAAAAGAAACATTGTTAAAGAATTAAGACATACTACCTCTGTCCCATAATAATTGTTACATTTGCATAT
>VCCN01001169.1:584846-643392 GCA_006491835.1 Architeuthis dux
TCTAAATAATTAGCTATCCATATATTGGATTTTATATCTACTATAAATCCAACACTTTTTAAGGCCCTAATCATGTGTTTTTGTATTTTACTGGTTTTCAGACCATTACTATTTCTAACCACCATTAGCCCATCATCACTATATAGCCCCACCTCCTCCTATCACTAAATCTATTGAGTATATGTAAGATATATAGACCTATTAGGTCCGATACCTAGGCGGAGTCAAACGCCCCCATAGCCACGTCAATGGGGATGATGTGATCGGGGGGGGGGGTTAACCAGTTTTTTCTGTCACTGTGTAAGATTGATTTTCTGCAGTGCAGAATGATGTTTATATCCTGTTGTGTCACCTTGGTAATATCCTTTGTGAAGTTTAGGGCTTCCAGCAGTGATTTAGTGATTGATTGGTATCATATCTATCGCTCTGCCCACATTTAGGGTTCCTCTCCTCAGACAGGCATGGAGCACTCTTTCGTACACACATGTAATAACAGTGGTAGTAATGCAAATGTTATGCTATTAATAATGGAAAAACACAAAATCTTCCTTTCAGTTTAAAACAAAACTGGAGGAAAATATGTTGTGTCTAAATAAATACAAAGTAATTGTTCAGTAAATTTGTTGAATGAATATTAATCATTATTATTCATATTTTTCTTCTTACCTTAGATTGATGCTTCTGGGCCTCTATTACTTTTATTATTAAATTAATAGTTTTGAATTATTTGTATATTTCTTTCTATCTTTAATATGAAAATGTATTTTGTCTAATTAAATACAAAGTAAGATTTCACTAAATTTCTTGAATATTATATATATATATAATCATCAGCCGTTATAAGTCCACTGCTGGACGAAGGCCTTTCCCATCTCCTTCCATGACAACCTATCTTGTGCTAACCTCTGCCAAGTCTTACCGGCAAACTTTTCTATCTCGTCCCTCCATGTTGTGTCTGGCCTTTTCCTACTTCTTTTACTGTCCCATGGACACCAATCTGTTAGTCTTTCCCTCATCTATTGTCATCTCTTCTCGCTAGGTGGATTATTATTATTTGTATTTTTCTTCTTACCTTTAATATGAAATACTGTAATAAAAGAAGTACTACCTCTGTCCGATAATAGTTGTTGCATTTGCATATATAATTTCTTTATATAAATGTATCAACAATTATAGGACAGAGGTAGTCATATTTTAATAAAGTAAATGTTGACGATAAGAAATATTTAGAATATTATCTTATTAATCTAAATTAAATTAATTACAATTTTACTTTTTCTTCTTACCTTTAAAATATGAAAAAGACAAAAAGGTGAAATAATTGTCTCTTTGATTTGACTTTCATGTTTTCCAAATTCGGTCGGTTTTTGAGGATTTCTCAGAAACCACAATTTCTGTATTGTTCATTAAATTCATAATAATGATGTTGAATTTGAAAAGCACAAAGAAAGCAGAATTAAGAAACAGAAAAACACGATGCAAACATGAAATTGTTTTAGAGAAAATGTTTCGTCAGATTAATAAAATGCTGAAGCGGTGTTGAACAACAATCAGTCCCTTACATTAAAAGATGGACAGTTTTATTTCGATTATTTCCTTTTCTACTTTTATTTTATTTACATAACATGACTTTTACGGCTTTTAGTTGTTTTTTTTTTCAAATTCTGAAAAAAATCTTTTTAATTAAATCAGTTTCTTAATTCTGGAAGGTCATTGGAACATCTATTAACATTTGTTCATGATTCGTTTTGTAAATTTTTGTATAAAATATTTTTCTTTTTGTTTAGGGGTAGTTGGTTCAAGATTAGAATAAATTGTTAATAGATTAATTATTATATTTTAGTGGTTGGGGTTTACAATGTTGTCTTCTTGTAATTAGTGCCTTTGTTCGTTTTGTTGTTCTTTATGTTTAGCTATGTGTAGTTCGAAGGCGTTTATGTTTAGCGTGTAAGAAAAGAGACGGAACAAGAGACACGTGTTGACAGGGCTGTTACCTGTGTTGTGAAGAACCGATGAACCTTCACAGCTCCCACTTCCGGGCTCCCGTTTTCGTGAGCGGAAACGGGGCTCGTAAAATGGGGGCTGTTAATATTAATTTTTAATATGAATAAACACGCCAAGAGTTTACCCATATTAAAAACGTACACGTATAAACATAGATACATATAGAGATTAATACATAAACATTACAGAGTTGATTTACGTTTAAAATAAATCGTTAATATTCTTATTATTTTTTAAATTTCATCTTTTTAAATAATCGTATTTAGGCATTAAACTAAAACGTAATTCTCAAAATTTAAAAATAGTCAGATTCTTTGAAAAAAATACATAGAATACTGACATAAACGAAAGAGAAATTCACGGCTGCAATTTCGTAAGACGGACATAAGTTAAGGGTCCAGTTTAGCATTCTAGTTACATTGGAAATAGAACCTCCCGCTAAAACCTTGAAAAATTCATTTTTACTGGTGCGGTCGGTACGTGAACGACAGGCTGTCAGTACTCTGCTCGTCTTTAGTGACATTCAAAGTATACATCACTAAAGTGGCATTCATGGCCACGATTGGGCATTGTTTTGCAATAGAGAAACTGTATATCTAAGATCATCTAACACCTAAATGACATGGCTTTGTTACGTTTATCTCCTAGACTTGAAAGATTACCTTTAAATATAGTCTAATTTAATTAATGTATATACTATTTATTTTGTATGTTTTTTTAGCCTTTTTCTTTGTATGAGTTTTGGGAGCGTGTAACATTTTTAGCTATATAAAGATAACTAGAAATGAAAAATCAAGCCATTTTTAAAGCCAGTCTTATGCTTCTGTATTCTGGACCCATCAAAACAAAAATTACCTTCTTGACTACTAAGTAGTCAAAAATTAGTACTTCAACCTTTGTCGCATAATAGTTGATACATTTGCATATGTAATAGAACAGCTATTATGGGACGGAGGTAATTACATTTTAATCTAAAACAAGATTCATGTTTGCCAAAAAAAAATGTATTAATTAAAATTGTAAAAATTGATTGTTCAACTTACCTTTTAGATGTGACATGAGATAAAAGTGGAGAAAGTAGGCTTGATAATTACTTACTTCTTTCTTTTTCGAATTCCCCACTCACTTCTGTCAATCTAGACAACTTATGTATTGTTTGTTCAATTTATAACAATAATATTGAATTGAAAAGAATCACAGAAATAAGGAATGATTCAAAGAAACGAAAAAGAAAAACCGTCAAATTTTGTGGCGGAAAATATGTCGTCTGATTTGTAGATCAAAGGTGATCCCTAAACGGTGTTGAACATCATTTTGTTCCTTCTGTTACAACAATCCACTAAGTCATATAGGTGATACTTCTGTTAGGGTTGCCATATTGAATGTGGAAAAATAAAGGACACCTTGCCAGCGGACCCATGCCCGGGTGGCAGAAATGAAGCACCCTACCCAGAAGATTTCGAGTTTCAGACACATCATTTGGCAAACTAGTGCGAAAATATTTTCCTGCATTCTGATGAACTTTTATGCAACAATTTATGCTTTTTATGCATCAATTTGAAAGTCCTCTGCCACTCGCAACAATGTAAAGGAAATAAAGAGTCAGTAGGACTAAGAGTAAAGCACAGTTATTTTAAGAATTAAAACATCAGATCATAGACAGAAGCAAAATGTCTGGTCTCTTTTCCAGAAATCTTTCGCCGTGAAAAAATCCTTATCATAAGCTTTTTAGCAAACTAGTGCGAAAATATTTTTTGATTTGGCAACACTGAACAAGAGATTTAGCTGCTGCTGTTAAATCTAAAAGGAAAGGGAAGCGAATTTAATATTATGAAAATGAATCCTAAACAGACTGGTGTGCAATGAAATACGGAACAAATCGCATCCTGTATCGATTCAGTAAGTGACAGCGCATTTTACTTTTCAATATCGGACAATCTTGTATTGGATATGGGACGGGTGGCAACCCTAACTCCAGCTTAGCCTCGCATCTGAACAACGCATTTCTAAGGGTCAAAATAATAATTTGATTGCATCTTGAGGCGAATGTGGAGAGATTTTGGGCGAACTTTATGACACAGAGTCAAATTGTTTTTTCACCAAAACTGAATTACCTCCTCTAGCCTAATATAAAATGAAGACAACAAGTACGATCATTTTTCTAAAAGATGTAAGATTCATTTAATAAAATGAATAACAAATAATCGAACCATAACAATATTACATAAATGTAAAATGTATTTAATAAATATACGAGCCATGATAAATGAGAATAGTGGGGCGGCATAGATCAACATATGACAATAGTTCGTTTTGTGATGAAAGCACTAAATCTGTCAGATGTGTTGATAAAGTGGGAACAAAACCGGATATTGGGCCATCACCCCCCCCGGTGGCCGTGGCAGCCATTTTGAAAAATGGCTACCAGCGGTTGGTCAATTGGAACCACATGCAATAACGGACATAATCAGCGCAAAAGACAATACCAAAGACGCCCTGAAGTAGCCCCTGAACGGCGCTGAAGTAGCCCCTGAATGGCGCTGTATGGGCCGTGAAGACCCAAAATGTGACTGCAGCCAAATATGTCGAGCGCGAGGAACATTTTTTAATATCTGCGGCAAAAAGGGACACTTCTCCACTGTATGCAGGGGGTAATAACAAGGATATCTACACACTAACCACAATTGGTGCCACCACTGTTAAAGGCATTCACACCATACAGAAATCCAGAATCACTGACCTCACACTAGGAGTATGTCAAATCCTAGCTATGATAGATACTGGTGATGTATGCAGTAACCTCCCTTGGATATGGCGCTGGTTTGGGGAAGACTCGTTTGGGGACGCACCGAGAGACAAACAAAGGATTCCGGCAACTACACCGAGAGAGAAAGGGTTTCCCCGCTTCTATGTAAATAAACCTTTTGAAAACGTATATACAGCCCCCCCCCCCTGTTTCACCTGGCGACGATATTTTAGTTCGAATCACCCCAATGCCTCTTGCAAAATCATCACAGCCTAATGTCTTTGACCCCACCGTCAACGAAGCAAATGTTTATCAAGCATTCCCAGACTGGATCGAAAATTGGGACATGTGGTACGAAGTTGCCTCGATGGGGGAAGACGCCTCTAAAAACAGCACAAAGCCAAAGTTTTTAGAATGTTTGTATTCCAAGAAGAATGACTAAAAACGGTCTTGAAAGCTGAATTAATATAATCAGGATTTAGGTGAGCTGAAGCGAGCGGACTTCGACTCCATGGTGTAAAAACTTAACAACAGACACAGACCTACACAAAACCAGCTCACTACTGTGCAAGGGAGCAAACACATCGAGTTACCTCCCTTGCCACAACCCATAAGACTTCCCGTGCGTGGACTCATCTACGCTAAAATTGCACGGAATGGAATCCACACGAACACGAAACTATACGTTGTGGATTCCAGCGGACCGAACGATCACAGTCTTTTAGGCGCTGACTCAGCTCAGGCGCTGAATATAGTCAAAATAGTTCACCACACCACGCATCAGCCCAGAAACAAGGACAGAATAACAGATTACATGAGCGCACAACAGGCGAGGATAGAGGAATTAGTAAAGAAGTTAAAACTGTCCGAGAAGCGCCTAGCCGCAATTGAAAAACAATTAGACGAAACACAAAGCCAGTCAGACTCTAACACGAAAACAGACACAACAAATACACCGGCGGCGGAAACGGAAACCAAGACAACAAGAAAGACGCAAAACGAAAACGAGAAATACACGACAGCACCGATCGGAACAACACGCACGCAAAACAATAACTACACACACGCAGAACCGTTGGACCCGGATGATTACAAAACAAGAAAAAAACCGTTAGACCCGGGTGATTACAAAACAAGGGAAAACAGTTAAACCTGTGTGATTACAAGGGGAAAAGGGGGGAAGGGGGTAAGCATGGAAATAAAGTAAACGTTCCACATACACACAAAGGACTTTTAGGCTCCTACACCGTCCACGACTACAACAGAAAACCAGAGGATCAGACGCAGCCCACGGCCTCAGGCAAAAATGCCGAAGGGACTCTGTCCTAAAATAAACGCGTCCCCCACAAAGACGTACCATGCACGTCAACCTACACAAAAAACACAGAACACAGCCCACAACATAAAAGAAGGACCTCACATCCTCCTTAATGAAGACGGAAGTGGGGTAATGTCCCACTGGCGACATAAGGGAGCAAACACCTCGAGTTATTTCCCTTGCCACAACCCATAAGACGGAAGTGAGTTCCCGCTCATGCGCCGGGAAAACCGGGGTAAAATAAAGAGAATCGCATGAAGTGGAGGGACGAACAGTCCTCTCTCTGACGGTGATCGGTAAACACCACATTTGTCTTTGTCCCTTTGCTTCATCTTTCCCTTTCAGTGGGATTCCCACGAGCTTTCCCGTTCTGCGGATTTAGGAGATAACTAATTTCCTTTTCAAAGGACTGTTGCTGCATTATTTCAAACAAGTGTAACTTAGCACAATGCACATGATCCAAATCTAGGTGTCTCAGTCTATTTCTGAACTTAAATACAAGCGAGGTTGCGTTGATCAACTTTGTTAACTTGGAAAACTTTTCAAATGCAATAATAGGTTGGGAAGACAGTAATAGTCAAGAACTAATAGTAAACATAAGGGTCATTAGGTGACCGCTGTCTGTCTCTTAATGTAGTCGTCCTCTGAGGACGTTGAGAGGCCTGATTAGAAGTATTATTTGCGCCTGAAAGTTCCTCTGGGGTATTCGATTCGTCATCCTCAAAATCAGAGATGCTGTGAGACTGGTGAGAATGAGTTAGAGTCAATTTTAGAGGGTACAAAAGTTTGATGGAATGGATCTGAATCAAACCATCACCCCTTTTGATCTTTACGGAACGAACCTTGTTGTCGTCCCCAGGGACAGGTTCTAAGACTACCCAGAAGTCAATAATGTCTTAGCCGGATTATTAACAAGAACTACATCATACGCCTTGATCCTATTAGAGAAGTTTAGCTCATGTAGATCCTTACACTGTTCTCTAAATTTTGCTAACATATTGTCGCGAGACTCAATAGATTTCACAAAATCCGCTTTAGATGGCGGATCAGATTCCCATATATTTTGGTCATCTATTTTCAACAGGAGTCATGCTTTAGCATTAGGACAAAGAAAGCAATTAGGTGTTAAGATCTCAAGACTAGAATCCGTCGAACACCTATAAGTGAGAGGCCTGGAATTTATGACCTTCTGTACATCTGAGATCATTGTGAGGAGATCAACATATTTGATTCGAGAACGACCAATCATCTTGTACGCACAGGATTTGATAACCCGGATCAATCTTTCCGATGTACTCCCAACCCATGCAGGGTATAGAGGTGTTTTTATGTGTTTAATGTTAAAAATAATAAATCTTTCCTCGAATTCACTGGAAGCAAAAACTTCCTCTATAAGGTTGCACCCTGCTATAAAGAATCTGGCATTATCACTATAGATATGTGAAAGAATACCATATATATTGGTAAACCTAAGCCAGAATAAAGGAGTGAGTGCCCATGTCTTGGACAAGTTCTATATGTACTGCTCTGATGTTGAGACAAGTAAATATGAGCATGTACATCTTACCAACACCTTGGTCGTTTCTTACCCAGACATGTCCGGTATAATCAATACCCGTATGATGGAAAGGTTTCACAATGTTGACTCTATGTTTGGGTAAATTAGTAACCTTGGGATATCTGAATGCAAGAGAATTAAATCTTTTACACAAGAAGCATCCAGATATAACATTTTTACGGCTTGTCTGGTTCTAGGTATCCAGAAACCAGACATCCTTAATTTGTTCAAAGTGGTTGCTATGCCTAGATGTTTACATCTAACATGACAATCATTAATGATCAATCTAGTCAAAGGATGGTCTTTTGCTAGTAGAATAGGATGAATTATTTCATACTCATAGGTTCTTCCAATTCTACCATTAGAACGTATAATGCCCGCTCCATTCAAAAACAAATTCAAATCCCTAACCAAATCAGGTGCTTTCCCGTTCTGCGGATTTAGGAGATAACTAATTTCCTTTTCAAAGGACTGTTGCTGCATTATTTCAAACAAGTGTAACTTAGCACAATGCACATGATCCAAATCTAGGTGTCTCAGTCTATTTCTGAACTTAAATACAAGCGAGGTTGCGTTGATCAACTTTGTTAACTTGGAAAACTTTTCAAATGCAATAATAGGTTGTTTTCTGTTGTCAGTAACAACATTGTGTAACACTGTAGATCGAACAATATGTTTTATTTTTTGTACTTAAGCAATTCAGTTCACTAAAAGGCAATTCAACAGGACTTTTACAGAGCCATTCAGGTCCAGAGGTCCTTTACTGTTAATATGAAGTACGGATAGTATGTGCGTATGGGTTTCCATACCTACAACCGGAACCATGATACGGCCGGAAGTGGTCTGGGGACGAGACTATAAAAGCTTATGAGATACGACGCCATATTGTAACTGGCTCTTTTTAGTTAAATAAAGCTTGGCTTGCAGCATTCAAGTTCTTACAGTGTTCGTTTCATTACAATTTATTTAACTAAAATAAAATTCAAACATGGAGACGACGTGGACACCAAAGTGCTTGGATATTGATCCCAGTTTACCATCAGCCGCCAGGGATTACCGACATTGGCGGACCATCCTCCTGAACTACTTTGAGGATTACCAGGACAGAATACCAAACAAATACCAGACCCTTTTAAGCTGCGTGAGTTCGAGTGTTTTCGAATATATCGAAGGGTGTATTAATTTCGACGCTGCCATCCTGAAATTAGACAACTTGTTTATTAAAACCCCAACGAGGTTTTTGCGAGGCATCTAATGGCTACCAGGCGGCAAAAACCAGGAGAATCCCTGGACGAGTTTTTCAGGGAGTTGGAGAAGTTGAAGAGAAACTGCAACTCCCGGGACCATAGTGCGGAGGAGTGTGGCAACGAGGCAATGCGTGATGCGTTCATTGCTGGCATAGCCTCGTCTGCGATACGACAGCGCCTCCTAGAAAACAAAACTCTGGGCCTACAAACGGCTTATAACCAGGCCTCCGCGCGAGACATAGCTCAGCGCAATAACGACTTATACGCAACTCCGGAGTCCCACAAGGCTACAGTAGTGAACCCTGGATGACCACATGTATGTGAAAAGGATTCATTTAACGCTCCAATTACTCTTAATGAACCAGTTGTGGCTGCCAACATGGTACGTAAATGTTTCTTCTGTGGTTTCTCCTACCATTCACGAGATAGCTGTCCAGTCCGCGAGGCTACCTGCAATAAATGTTCCAAGAAGGAACATTATGCCCGTATGTGCAAGTCTAAGTCCACATCAAGTTCAATGGCGAAAGTGGTCAGCTCTCACCTACTCACTACACTTACCAATGTACCACAGGGACTCGTTCAATCTGCAACACCTGTGACCGTGAATGGGAAAAGGTTGGATGCACTCCTAGATTCTTGCAACACTGATAGTTACCTTAGCGAAAGAGTTGCACGGTTCACCCTTCCAGTAAAGATATTACTATGGCCCAGAAAACCTTAAATACTAGTTCCAAGGGCTATGTTGTTGTAAACCTAACCCTTGGCCTTAATAACCAGTCGTACGTTGCCACACGACTTGGCGTTTTGAGGGAATTATGTTCTGACCTGATACTCGGTCAGGATTTCAGAGAGTAAAATTTGAATACGGAGGACCCCTGTCTGAATTAACTGTGGGTGGTGCCGGCCAATTCTGTGCAGCAAAAATAGAGGAGCCGTCTCTTTTTCCAAATTTGTCTCCGAGCTGTAAACCAATTGCTGCCAAATCAAGGCGTTTTAGCAAGGATGACCAGGCCTTTATTGCAAAGGAAATTCATCATTTAATCTCGGAAGACATAATTGACGCAAGCATATGCCCATGGCGAGCCCAAACAGTGGTAGTAAAGGACCCTACCCACCAACATAGGAAGCGGATGGGTGTAGATTACTCGCAGATAACGGTGTAGGAGCCTAAAAGTCTTTTGTGTGTGTGGAACGTTTACTTTATTTCCATTCTTACCCCCTTCCCTCTTTTTTTGTTTTGTAATCACACAGGTCTAACTTTTTTCCCCTTGTTTTGTAATCACCCGGGTCTAACGGTTTTTTTTTCTTTTTTTGTTATCACCCGGGTCTAACGGTTTTTGTTTTTGTTTTGTAATCACCCGGGTCCAACGGTTCTGGGTGTGTGTAGTTATTGTTTTGCGTGTGTATTGTTCCGACCGGTGCTGTCGTGTATTTCTCGTTTTCGTTTTGCGTCTTTCTTGTTGTCTTGGTTTCCGTTTCCGCCGCCGGTGTATTTGTTGTGTCTGTTTTCGTGTTAGAGTCTGATTGGCTTTGTGTTTCGTCTAATTGTTTTTCAATTGCGGCTAGGCGCTTCTCGGGCAGTTTTAACTTCTTTACTAATTCCTCTATCCTCGCCTGTTGTGCGCTCATATAATCTGTTATTCTGTCCTTGTTTCTGGGCTGATGCGTGGTGTGGTGAACTATTTTGACTATATTCAACGCCTGAGCTGAGTCAGCGCCTAAAAGATTGTGATCGTTCGGTCCGCTGGAATCCACAACGTATAGTTTGCAATTTTAGCGTAGATGAGTCCACGCACGGGAAGTGCCCGTGTGGAGCCGTACGCGTATTGGATGCGTGCCTCTGTAGCTTGGGTCTGTCTGGCATGCCATCGTAGTCCTGCCCAGTGAGAATATTAACACTGGCACCAGTGTCGACTGCAAACGTTATTGGAGTCCTGTTTATACGGGCAGTGACGGCAGGGGTACTAAGATTTCGGACTCGCCTACCATTGACCGTAAAAAAGACTCTTCCCTGGGTGGATATGGGGATGAAGTTCTCTCAGTCGCAGGTCCGGAAATACTCGATGAAATTTTGTTGATTTCGTGCCTGGATGACCGGCAAACCCATGCAAAATGGTTCATCTTGTAACAGCTTCCTCGTGGTGGCGGTCTCGCTGTGCTGTGACCGGCTCCTGGCGTCTCTGCGTAAGCACCACGTGGTGGCAGTCTCGCTGGGTCATGGCCGCCTCTGGGTATCTCTGTGTTGATTTTGGCAGATAAATCTGCGCCGTTTAGTCTGTAGCTTAGTCGGCCAGATATTGCGTGTACAGCGTGTGTCTCTATTGCTGAAGCTCGTGCGTTTGCAAGTTTGTTAGCCCTAGCTTCGTCGAGTACTTGCTTCAGAGTGGAGTCGTCCCTCAGGGCTATGCGTCTGACCCGCGTGGAAGAACAGCCTTGCAGAATTTGCGCCAGCGTTTCCCATTCTACGTGTTGGAAATCGCACGTGGCGGCCAAATTCCGGAGTCGTGCGTAATACCCGTCTAGATCTCCCGAGATTGTCTGGATCGCTTGTCTAAATTTGAAGATCTCGAAGCATGTGTTTTTTGGGGGAGGTGAAATATGCCGTCAGCGAACGTTTCAGCTTTTTGTAGTCCGCTGGTGTTTCTACCCCATCCACCATGTGTGCTGCTCCGAGTCCTTTGTCTTCATCTGTGAGGATATCGACGATCTCAATTTCGTCGCCGGCTTAGTGGAGAAACATGGCCCGTTTTATTATTTTTCGTTTTCTACGTCCAAGGCGCACAGCAGATTCTCGAACTTTGTGCTTTCTCCGTTGTGTATCTGTAAAAAAAGGGGGCATGGAAATTGGTATAAATTCGAAGACTCCCTTTCCTAAGTTCGTTGCCGATCGGATCTTTCTCTGGACACAAAGCGTTAGCCGTTATAATTCTGGACTCGCATTTTAAAAAATACATTTCACACGCTTACACACAAAGCCCTACATTTCTAATATGTTATTTCTAAAACTATCATTGAAAAGAATTTCAAACAGTGACTTCTCTCAAGAAGTAAAGAACTTTGAATCAGTGTCTTCCTTTGAGAAATAAAAGTTATACACACCTCCAAGACGAGCGAAGACCTGATAAAACCAATAACAGGCGGACACCTCGCCGCATGAAAAGAAGTATTTTATGCAGACCTACCTCGTGATCAACAATTGAAGAAAAGGGGTAGACTGCTTCAATTAAATATACTTTGCGGGAGCCGCACATTCTTTTACTCAAAAACAACGTAACATAATTTTATTCTTGATATGTTTGCGTTCAAGAAAAATTAAGTATATATTTATTTACAGAACTAATTTTGGGTGAATACTAAAAATTCCCATCATTTCACGGCCTTCACCAAGAATCTTGAGAGAAGATAGATTCCTTTATGAACAGAGTGAGACAACACGAAGATAAGTGTTCCTTTAAATGCAGCAATCCCCACTGTACTGAGGAGGATAAAATCCACAGAACTCTCATCGGTACTTCCATCAAAAGTATTCGAGAAGATGCCCTCGAAAGGGAACATGAACTTGATACCTTGATTGTTCAAGCCCGCAAAATCGAGGCCACCGAAGAAGCTGTTAAGAGACTTGACGACAAAATCGAAGCTACCACATCCACAGCTGGCCTAAATAAACTGCACCTACACGAAACTGACTCCGACTCAGACCGAGAGGTATACGTCAACAAAGTTGGAAAACAAGGAGGTAGATACTCCATAAAAGAATCAGCGCAAAACACAGTACCAACGACGCCTTGGATTAGCCCCTGAATGGCTCTATACGGGCTGTGGAGACCCAAAATGTGATCGCAACCCAAAATGTCGAGCGCGAGGAAGATTCTGTAATATCTGCGGCAAAAAAAGACACTGTATACAGGGGAAATAATAATGATATCTACACACTAACCACAATTGGTGCCACCACTGTTAAAGTCATGCACTCCATACAGAAATCCAGAATTACTGACCTTATGGAGGGCTAAGATTGTTGCCGGTGCTCGGAATTTGTTGAGGAAAAGAAGCCGAGTCTATTGCATGAGAATTCGGCCTTCTTGTGGAGGGTAATTATTTTGTGGTGCGCCGGCGTGAATGCACTATATTTCTCCATAATACTGTTTCTTTTAGGTGGGTTAAAATTGACTCCATTTCGTTACGATCAATGTCTATTGGCTGGAAAAGGAATTAACAACGAGAGACGGGCGAAAAGCAAAAAACAATCTTGAAAGAGCATTTTTATTCATTTATTTAAGAGTGGAAATTTAGTTAGTGTTTATGTGTGCGTGTGTACATATTTAAAAGTCCATTGTCTGGGTGTATGTGTGTAAATATGTGAGAGTGCTTTGTTAGGGTATATTTGTTTCGTTTGTGAAAGAGTTCACTGTTATATTAAAACGTGTATGTAAAAGTGGATTTGCTTTGTTCGGATATATTTGTTTCGTGTATGAATGAGTCACAGTTCTAATAAAAATATGTATGCAGAAGGGAATTTGCTTACTTACAGTTTGGGCCGAATTATTGGCTTGTTAGGAAACTCTGGGGTGGCTCTCGGGCACATGACCCGAAAGCTAAGAATGGAGAAAGAGGAGCGAAATTCGAAAACGTCTTATCAGGAAGGCAGACTGGGAGTAATAGAGGCTGATTCGAATCTCGCGCCTGTCACGTGATTAAATGCTGGTCACTGGTTGGCTGTTGCCATGAGACCGTGTGGGGAATCAGGGAACTAACCCTTAATCACGGGGGACAACTCCGCTTCGACCCGCCACAACCTCCCACTAGGAGGATGTCAAATAGCTATGGTAGATACTGGTGCGGAGGTTAATGTCATTCTGGAAAATTACGTACCCACCAAAATTAAACGCCTCAATCCCACCCACATCCAGCTCCAACCATACGGCAGTAAAACAATCATCCCTAAAGGAGAATTCATAATGAATACCCACTGGAGAAGAAAAACACAGAACACAACGTGTATTGTTGTCGATGATGACGATCTTCCAGGAAAGGATGTGAACCTCATATCCTGTAACCTTGCTGAATCACTCGGAATCATCACGTTCAACTCATCCAATACAGAGGTAAGTAAACATTCTGTCAACTATGTAGGGACTGAAACAGCACAAAGTTACGAAGTTACTGAACTTCAAAGATCAGTTAAGCCCCCCATCGCAGACATCATCGCACAACATCTAACGGTATTTCAAGGCTTGGGAAAGATGAAAGCTGAACCCATCCAACTTCATGTAAAGCCTGACGCATCACCCGTTATACATCCACCGAGGCCCATTCCATACCATCTGAAAAGCACATTTAATGGAGTGATTCACAAAATGGAGGCAGACGACGTCATTGAGCCACACAATGGTCCCGTAACATGGAAATCTAACCTAGCACTAGTACCAAAAGCAGATGGCTCCATGCGAATCACAGTGGATCTAAGAAACCTAAATAAAGCTCTACAGGACACTCACCTTCCCATCCCACGCGTTGATGACATTATGCTCATGTTCACTGGAAAATCTATATTCAGCAAGTTGGATTTAAAAACAGCATTCCATCAACTTGAGCTTGCAGTAGAATCCAAACCCCTAACTGTATTTCGTGCAGAAGATCGCTTACTGCGTTATAAGAGACTAACCATGGGGACTCTATCAGCATCAGGTGAGCTCAATTATCGACTCCACCCCATCATTGCCAACATTCCGGACGCTGCAGTCATCCAGGATGACATTGTCATAGCAGCACCCGACGGGGAAACATATGATCGAACACTAGAGTTTGTTCTCATAGCTCTCGAAGAAGCAAGACTAACTGTCAGCCCCAGAAAACGTATCCTCGGACAACCAGAAATAACATTTTGGGGATTCAAAGTCAACAAAGACGGAATAAAAACCGGATTCGACTAAAGTCCAAGCCGTACAAGAAGCGGGGAAACAAATAACCAAGGATAAACTGCGATCCTTTCTTTGTATGATCAGGTCAAATGGTGCCTTTATCCGTGATCTGGCTGCTGCTACAGCAAACCTACGTGAACTGACTAAACAAAACAGTATTTTTAAATGGACAGAGGCCCACGAAAAAGAGTTCTGCAACATTAAAGAAGCATTCACAGCCGATGTTCTTCTAAGTCACTACAACACCAACAAAAACACCCTCATCTTCGTTGACGCCCACTGCACTGGTCTCTGTGCAATCCTTGCTCAAGGCCAATCCATAGATCAGACCAAAGCCGTTGCCCTCGCATCACGAACCACTAAAGTTGCTGAGAAAAACTACTCACAGCTTGACCTAGAGGCGACAGCTATTGACTTTGGCCTCCGCCAATTCCGTCATATTCCTGCTGGCGGACCACAAGTTGTCGTTGTCACTGACTGTTATGTTGCACCGACACTAAAGGGAGATAATTACCTAGAATTATCCCCCTTTGCTTTCTCTAGGCGATGACGGAAATGAGCATCAGTCATGCGCGCGCAAGCGGAAATAAAGAAGCACACACGTGGGAACTAAGGACCCGATTCATTATTACCACGAGTGTGCTGCTGTAAACATCGTTTTGTCTTCGTGTTCCTTTCTTTCCAGTAAAACCCGCTTTTGGTAGCAAGCTGCAAATAGTAGTCAATCACAAGCTGAGGACTTTACATTGGCGTCGAACTAACAAATAGAGTTTAGGCAAATGAAGTTCGAGAGTGCCCAAAAATGTGGAGAGCGAATTCAGTCGCTTGTAGATTCTCGTATGAAGTATCTGTCTGTGGATATAAGATGTTATTTGGTGTTGAGACTAGGAGAGCCTAAACAGAATAAAATTGGATTTTAGGGCAAAAGGAAAGCCATGAGGATATGGATCATGGAATAAAATCTAGGAGTTTTTTTTAGCATGGGCACAGAGAAAGGTTTTGCGCTTTGTAGTAGAAAGAGAGAAAAGAATAACCCCGTTGAAAAAAGGGGGTGAAGTTGAAACAGACTAAAGGACTGTTGATTTTTTGTGTTTTTTCTCTTGTGGAGAGAGAGAGAGAGAGAGAGAGAGAGATGCTGTAAAAATATCCATGAGTGTATATTTTGTATAATGGGATGGAGAGGAATGTTGGATATTTAGGCAGCCGTGGGCGGAGGTCACAGATTTGACCTCCACAGGTGTTGAAAGTTAAACAGGATATCGATGACAACAAAGTTATCAACCGGATATCGACTTCAAGGTATCCAGGACTGGAAACAGACACACCAGGTGTTAAAAAGTTATAAACAGGATACTGACCCTGACTGCAAATGGCGGGCTGGAAAATCAGTGTGGGTGTCCGAACCCGATAAGAGCGACACAGAGCACACTCTGAAAGCAGAGAGACACAGTACGCCAGAGATGTTGGGAATAGTCTGTCGGCTCTCATTGTCTCTCTCCCACTCTTCATTCTCCATCACGGCACAATGTATCTTATGAAATAAAAATATATCCTATGTTTATAAACAATTTTCAAGTTTTCCTTTTTCTCCAAGTTCAGGATTTTCCTCTGCGGACCAAGAGGGCTATACAACAAAATGATAGAGAGTTGAAATTATGTAGTGAAATTTAAATGAGTTATAATGACTTGAAATGATAAGGAGTTGAAATTATTACTGAAATCAAAATTAATTATAATAAGTAAAACATCAAATTACCTGTGACCTTTGGGGTAGATTTCAAATGGGAATGCTATGTCACATGACAGCAAAGAATAAAATTCTTGGCAGCATTTTTATGAATTGAAAATATCGAGAGTGGCAAATCGCCTCTAGCAGAGTCAGCCATTTAAGACATGAGCTATGGTAGGCCATAGTTGACTAAAAAACCTCTACGCCTCAACACGCCTAAATTTATTAGAATTACATTACCAAAATACGTCTAAATTTATAAGAATTAAATGAAATATTAGAGACAAAATTACATTATTTGTTATATTTATTTATATATCTTTATTTTACAAAAAATACTAAATTATTGAATTAAATTAAGTATTAGGGATTAGTATTAAATAAGAATTCTGAATTCCTGTTGAAATTGGCCTGGTGTATTCGATAAGAAAAACAAGAAAGAAATTGAAGAATTTCTCCTTAATCTTGAAGAGAAAAAAAAAAGGAAAGAAATTGAAGATTTTCGCCTTTGAGAAAAAGAAGCTAGAAAAGTAAGAAGGTTTTTCATTTCAATTTATTCATTCAATTATAAATAAATATATATTAATAAGTACATCCAATGCTGTTCTTGTCTCTAATATTTAATTTAATTTAATCCTGCCCCTAATAATTAATTTAATATATTTTGTAGAATAAATACATATAAATAAATATAACAAATGGTGTAAGCCCGTCTCTAATATTTCATTTATTCATTATAAATGTAGGCGTATTAAGACGTGGACGTTTTTTTTAGTCAATTCCGGCCTACCGTACCTCATTTCTCAAATGGATGATTTGTGAAAAAATGCTGGCAACACTGCTTCCTTAGGGCAATGTTGCACTATACATATGGATACATTGAGAAAATTGTTTTGATTATTTTAGATGATTTTTATGTATTTTTGGGTGCTAGTGATATTAATTGATATTTTTCCTATACAGATAACTTAAAATATTGCTGTACACTTAATGATCATATTATGGTGTCCATAGGTTTTGTGAACTGTCCTGATCATCCAGTTCTTCATTACAAGCAAATCTGATACTGTGAGGGGCCTGATTTATATTCTGGTCTCTAAGTTTTATTCCAAAGTAGGTGTAACATGCTGTTTTTAACAAAATATGTTAATCACCTCTACCCATAACACTGGTTTATTGCTGGGTTTAGGTTATTCATGTGTTCTGACATTTATATGTATCTATGTATCCAGACTTCACCCAGCCCTAATCATTCATAGTAGAAACTTGAAATTCTGCACACACACTCCCCTCAATGAGTAGGGAAAATGGTTTTCTTGTGTTTTGAAAATTCTCCCCATAATAGGTTTTTAGTGGGAGTTCAATATGCAATGTAAGTTTATGCTAAATTGGTCAATAGTTTATGTCTGCTTGTTTTTTTGTTAAAAGGCGACAATAAAAGGCGAGATAAGTAACTTATTGATTGTTCACCCCTTTTCCAAACTTTTTTAATTGATCACCCCAACACAGCATATATGTGTGGCAGTGATTCATAATTTCCCTTGGAATGCTAGTTATGTTTTGTTTCTGTTTTTTTTTCACTGTTAATTTTCCACAAATATAGCGAAAATGTGTTTCAGCCATATTCAGGTTTACTAATAAAATAACTGTTGTTTTAAACATGGAATTTAATATCCATCATCATCATCCTTTTAACATCTGTTGTTGGACATAGACCTTCTCCAAGATCTGCCAGACATCTTGATTGTGGGCATCACAGCGCCAATATCTACTGAACCTGTCTAAATCGTCACGCTATCTTATTTTCTGCCAACCACAATTTTGCATATGATCTCTGGGGATCAACGTTGAGTCGTGATATCCAGTGGTTGTCTGACATTCTTGCAAAATGGCCTTCCCATTGCCATTTGAGTTTTCTAATGGATTTTATATATTTGACTTCTGTTTTTTCTCTAATATACTGTGCCCTCTTGTGATCTATCCATGTGATGTTAAGCATGGCCCTCTCCTGTACATGTTGCATGGATCTTAGTTTGGTTCCATGTTTCAGCTCCATAGGCGACTATCAGGAGGACACATTGGTTGTAGACCCTTCTTTTCAAAACTAATGGGATCTTTTTGTTCTTGAATGTTGAGCTTGCTCTACTGAGAGCCTGCCAAACTAGGGTAATTCTTTGTTTGATTTCTTCTTCTTTTGAGGATTTCATGGAGATTCTCTGTCCCAGGTAGATGTAGTGGTCTTTCTTTAGCTCTGTGTTTTTGATTTTGATCTTTGCGTCTTTGTCCTCAATAAAATATTTACATTTTGCTGTCAATTTATGTGAAATTGTCATTTATAATGTTAAGTATCTGACTTTTCAAATGTTTCACATCTTTTATTCTTTGATGAAGTATTGAAACAGTCAAATTATTGGTTATAAGCATTTATAATCTCAAGTGTCTGACTGTTCAAAAGATTCATATCTCTGAAAACAAACTTGGAATTTGAACAATGGCAATATACAGTACTGTGCTCTCAAATTATGGGTGATAAGTTTATTTATAACCTCAAGTGTTTGACTTTTCAAAAGTTTCATATCATTTATTCTTTATTATTATTAGAAGAAGTATTGAAACAGTCAAATTATGGGTGATAAGTATTTATAATCTCACGTGTCTGACTTTTCAAAAGTTTCATATCTTTTATTCTTTATTATTATTATATGAAGTATTGAAACAGTAAAATTATGGGTGAAAAGCGTTTATAATCTCAAGTGTCAGACTTTTCAAATGGTTCACATCTCTGTTCAAATGCCAAGTTTGCATAATAATTTACTGTTTTCAATGACAATATACAGTATTACATTTTGCTTGTATGGCTTGGTGTTGAGAGTGAAAAACAGGAACTTTACACAAAAAGAACCAAATATTATAGCAATAAGCATTCACTCATGCTTTGTGGTCTTGAATGCTAAATGTCTGGAAAGATTTTTTTTTATAGAACTAAATTGTTAAATGAATTAAACCAAGTATTTTTTTTCTATTCTGCTAAGATTTTGTCCAGAATCGATCAATGAGATTGAAAAGGATAACCAACATTGCTATTTGGAAGAGTTGCCAAAGTAGTTAGTTAAATAGCTTTCAATTAGACCTATACACATTTTGGAAAGAATGCAATCATAGGCAAGAAACAGAGTTTGTGCTTGTTCACATACTTATGAACTGTACTTTTTATATAAACGATGGTTTGCTTATATACAAAGTACTGCTCATAAGTATATTTAAATAAAACAATTTAACATACACATATATAGGCAAAATGTCAGAAGACTATGAATACTGTCACTATGTTTGCATGTTTATTTTTAAAGTTGAACACCAGGATATGTCTGACTTTTCAAATTTTTTGTACATTTTGTATGTTGTTTTTGTTGTTTTTCACAGTGTGTTTACATGTGACATTTTACATGTGAATTACTTCAAAATGCTGATCGACACATTTCACACGAATAGAGTTTCTATCCAGTGTGTTTTCAGTGGTGGATTTATAAAGATGATCACATGTGTCTTATTATATTTGATCTAATCATGAATGCTGAACCATACATGAATATGGTCTCTCTCCAGTATGTCCACAAATGAGTTAAATGCTGAACCACACATTTCACATGTATATGGTTACACTAGACGTCAATATGGTTGCTCTCCAGTGTGTGTGTCTGCATGTGTCTTTTTAAATGTTGCCTCAGTGAAAATGCTGAATCACACAGTTCACATGAATATGGTTTCTCCCCAGTGTGTGTCTGCACATGAGTTTTTAAATGTTGCCTCAGTGAAAATGCTGAATCACACTTTTCACATGAATATGGTTTCTCTCCAGTGTGTATCCGCATGTGACTTTTTAAATTAGATTTAATTGTAAATGCTGATTCACACACATCACATGAATATGGTTTCTCTCCAGTGTGTGTCCGCATGTGAGTTTTCAAATGTGATCTCAGTATAAATGCAGAACCACACACTTCACATGAATATGGTTTCTCTCCAGTGTGTCTCAACATGTGAGTTTTCAAATGTGATCTCTGTGTAAATGCTGAACCACATACTTCACATGAATATGGTTTCTCACCAGTGTGTGTTAGCAAATGATATTTCAAATTTGAACTCGATGAAAATGATAAACCACACAGTACACATGAATATGGTTTTTCTCCAGTGTGTCTTCGCATGTGAGTTTTTAACGGTTGCCTCTGTGAGAATGCTGAACCACACACTTGACATGAATATGGTTTCTCCCCAGTGTGTGTCCGCATATGCGTTTTTAAAAGTGTTTTCCATCTAAATGCTGAACCACACACTTCACATGTATATGGTTTCTCTCTAGTGTGTAATTGCAGGTGTATCTTTGAATGGGTCCTCTGTGGAAATTCTGAACCACACATGTCACATGGATATAATTTCTCACCAGTGTGTGTTGACACATGAGTTTTTGAATCTGAATACTTTGAAGATGTTGAATCACATACTTCACATGGATATGGTTTCTCTCTCATGTGTGTTCGCATGTGTCTTTTTAAATGTGATCTCTCTGAAAATGCTGAACCACACACTTCACATGAATATGGTTTCTCCCCAGTGTGTGTTTGTATATGTCTTTTTAAACTTGAATTCATTGAAAATGATGAACCACACACTTCACATGAATATGGTTTCTCTCCAGTGTGTGTTCGCATGTGCCTTTTTAAATGTGATCTCTCTGAAAATGCTGAACCACACACTTCACATGAATAAGGTTTCTCTCCAGTGTGTGTTCGCGTGTGAGTTTTCAGATGTGATCTCTGTTTAAATGCTGAACCACATACTTCACATGAATATGGTTTCTCACCAGTGTGTGTTAGCATATGATATTTTAAATTTGAACTCGATGAAAATGTTAAACCACACACTTCACATGAATATAGTTTCTCCCCAATGTGTGTTTGCATGTGAATTTTTAATTCTAAAACCTGCAAAAATGCTGAACCACACACTTCACATCGATATCGTTTCTCTCCAGTGTGTATCTGCATGTGTCTTTTTAAATTTGAACTATGTGATAATGCTGAACCTCACACTTCATATGAATATGATTTTGCACATGTCTTTTTAAATTTGAACTATGTGAAAATGCTGAACCATACACTACAGTGTGTGTGTTCGCATAAGAGTTTTTAAATATGATCTCAAAATTTCAATCCACTCCTTTCACATGAATAGAGATTCTTTATGTGTGTGTTTGTGTAAATGTGTTTTAATATTAGGTTGGAAAGAACGTCATGTTGTATTTTTGCTATAACTTTGAAGTTATTTTTCAATTATGTAAGACAAAACTAACCATAAAATCTTGTGTTCTAATCATTCCTCTTTTCTTTTAGAAATATTTAATGTCCTGTTGAAGATAATTTGTTCTGACCCAAAGAATGAGTGTAGATGAGACACTGAATGCTCTACGAGTTCAAAAAGGGTTCATCAGCCTCAGAAGCAGTGAAGAATATATGTACTGTCTATGGAAATAGAGCCTTAATTGTCAGGAGATGCCAGCATAGGTTTGTTCAATTTTTTCCCTCAAAGATTCCTTTTGTTCTAGACGACCAACTTAGATCGACAATCAAGCTCTCCTAACCATATTTGAAGGGATTCCTATGCTGTCAGTATGGGAAATGACATACCAATTCAATAGAACCCATACAATAACCATAAAATACCTCCATCGGCTTGATAAAGTGTCAAAACCTAGTCAATGGTTTCCAGATAATCTGACCGCTTTTCAATCAAAGAGTCACCATCTGTTCATCATTAAGGACAAGAAATGCTACCAAAGTATTTCTGTAAAGGAAAGGATCATTACCAGTGATGTAAAGTGGGTCCTTAATAATCATATTCCGCAAAAGAGATAATGGTTACGACCTAAGGAAAAGCCTGTGCCTGTACCAAAATCTGGATTGCACCCTGAGAAAATAGTGTTTGGTGGGATATGAAAGATGTCATTATCATGAAGTGTTAAATCATAATTGGAAGCAATGTTAAAAAAGCAAGCTTCACAAGTCAATCAGAAAGGCGTTTTCCTCTAGTATGATAATGCACCCAGGAAAAGATTCTGGCTCTGAATATGAAGTTTTTGCCTCATTCACCCTACTCGCCAGACCTTGCTTCATCTGATTATTACCTTTTCAGATCTTTACAAAATTTCCTGGATGGGAAACAGGTCACCAATTATGAAGAGTATGACACTATGGGTGTCATGGATGTTAGAAGCATATAGAATTTAGATTAGCATTTAAAGTTAAAATAAAAAAATAAGCAGATTTTGTCATATTAACAGAAAAGAAAAACTTGAAAGGTCACATAAACACCCAATGTGTCATCAAGGCAGGGGGTTGCTCCATTTGACATTAAACAACATACTTTCTGACATTGAAATTTCCATATTGCTGACTTGTTCAATTTTGGTTGGTTGACATAGATTTCTTTTCTCCATAAATAACCTCAACATTTCAGAGAACAGGCACTTAGCCTGGGGAGGCAGCCTGTTGCAGATGGCAGCTGCATGTCAGATGGCCCAAGAGAGTCACAGAAATCGCCACTGGAGAGAGGACCACCCAGACTCCCTTGACCACCTGACCCAAGAAGCGAAGTGTTGGTGAAGTTGCAGTCCAGCTAAAATACCAGCTTAAGACATTTGGCCATGTCCAAAGCTGAAGTGACTAGTTCAGCTTGACAAAGTTTCAATCAACTTCACCAACAACCTTTCTGCAGATCTTTGAACACAGTTCAATTATCATTAGATAAAAATTGTTTTTATCTCTTGACAAAAAAGTGACAGGACTTTCTTTCCAACCTAATATAAGTACTCTTTAACACAGAGAATCACATTTCATAAGAATGTGTATTTTTTTTGCTGTTTGCATTTCAAAAACAGCAAATTCACACACATAGTTATATTATTTATCTTGATTACGTATATTTTCATATTCAACATTGAATGGTATCATCATAGTTTCTCTATACAATATTTCCATATGGCCATCAGAGAAGTTCATTACTTTTCCACCACAGTTGAAATCTCTGAAAGAAGAAGAGGTATTATTAAAGATCATATACTCATTCTTTATTTGTAATTATAAAGATATATTAACGTAGCCTATTTAAAATTACTAAAATAGAAGAATATATCTTTAAAAAGGTATAATTTTAATCAGAAACCCCAAAGAGGACTCTATTTTATCTCCGTCCGGCTAATCCTCTCACCAAAAGAAATTGCTAAAATAAAATAGTAGCACCAAAGATTTTGAGCCAGGGACTAGTTTTGGAGTTTGGTGGCTAAACAAGAAAAAAAGGAGCTAGATCTAACTCCTAAAGAGATAAACTGGTAACCCTGGTGCTGGGTACCAAACATACATGTATACTAAGGAAGTTGCAGTTTCATCAACTTCAAGTACATGACAATACAAGCTGGTTGAGAATGATATAGAAAAAACAGTTTAAACATTAAATTAAGAATATCAGATGAGAGAAATGGATTTTACTTATAAGGAAGTAATGAAATTCAAATGGTTTATAGATGGAATTTACAGTTACAGAGTAAAGGATAAAAGTGATTGATAAATTGTAGATTATGGCAATTCAAATAAAGTTCATATTAAAAACCAGAGATATATTACTGAATAAAGTTGAAAATTCAAAAGAAATAGTTTAATTTTTCTGAAGATTTTCATGCTTGCAAAACCTGTATAAAAAAAGCTCAGACCAATCTCAAATGTTACCAGTAGTTTGTTTGAACCATGTCATGTTTTTCCATGGAGAAGCATTTTGACTTCTTTTTGTTAGATATGCTTCTAGCCATTTCAATGCCTGTTCATGAAATCCACATTTTTTGAGCTTGACTAATATCAGTCAGTGGTTTGCACAGGCGGACGCCTTAGAGTACTCTAAAAGAACAAGTAAAGTTACTTCAGTATTCATCAGTTATCTTAAACAGTGCCGTTAATGTGCTATGGTTTTGCTTATATGCAGATTGATGACTACCCAACAACATTTTATCTTTTAGATATTCTACCATTTGTTTGGCTGCTATTTTCTTAAATACTTTGTAAGGGCAAAATATTTATTAATGGAAATTTCAATTTGCTGAGTATAAATTGGGAAAACAGTATAGTAAGGGATAGTGAGAATGTTTTCTTTTTCGCAAAATTCTATGATATATTGTGCAACTTATTTTTGACACAGCACATGGAGAAACGGACTTGTCAGAGAGGTTGTGACACCCCAAGCTGTCTTAATCTTGTCATCTCTTCTAGTGAACTGGATGTTAGTGGCGTCGAGGTATTGTGTCCTATTGGTAAAGCAGATCATAGTATAATAACTTGGAACTTCCATACAATTTTAAATCCAACTTGTGTAAGTGATATATATAGATACGACTATAATAAGGCTGATTATGCTAGATTATGCCCTGTTAGGGAATAAAAACTGGTCTCCAGTGGTAAATGCTACTCATGTGAATGATGCATGGGAGGTTTTTCGTAGGTACTTAAATGATATTGTCAAAGAGTGTGTACTCTTGGTTAAGATCACAAATCATAGTAAAATAAATCCACCATGGTTCAATGTAAAAGTTAAGAGGGGTGGGAAAAGGAATATTATGCGTGAAAGAGGTATCTAGAAAGTAGAACATATACTAGGTATCGAGAGTATATGAGAAGAAGGAATGCAGCGATTAAGAAATTACAAATTGCTAAGAATCAGTATGAGAAACATCTTTACAAAAGAGTTAAGAAAAATCTAAGACAAAGTCAAGTTTGATTGATTGATTGATTGATTGATTGATTTGTTTAGCAGCATATCAACCCTTGATGGGTCATTTAATGCTGAAATCAGTTTAACTTTGGTGAACAGTTATTACTTTGGTGAATGAACAGGTGGCCCCTGGTTGGGGGGGTCTTACCCTTCTGAAGGGGATGCAGTTGGCGCATTCTAAGCCCCAGCCGACAGGGCCGGGCCCCTGTTTGGGTGGGTCTTACCCCTCTGCAGGGGATGCAGTCGGTGTATTCTAGGCCCCAGCCAACAGGGCATACAAAGTCAAGAGGAACAATCTCCAAACTTAAAACAGATAACGGTCGAGATGTAAATGATGACCAAGAAATAGCAAAGGAACTAAATCATTTCTTTCAATCTATATATGTTGAGGAAGATAAATGTAAAATCTGGTTTAATAACTTCATGTATCTTGTCTATGGCGATGATGTGGCGGATCCGTTTGAATGTAGTGGATGGATAGGAGATTCTATCCTTGAAAATATTTTCTTCACACCTACATAAAAAAGTTGTTAACCAATATTAACCCAAATAAGGCAATGGGGCCTGATGAGATTTATCCATGAGTGCTCAAAATATCCGCAGATGTTTTGTATCTCCCACTGTACTGTTTTCTGAGGCAATCTTTAGACCAGTGTGAAAATATTGAAAATGGCAAATGTCACACCTATATTTAAAAGGGGTAACAAAAAGGCTGTAACTGGTAATTATAGACCGGTGAGTTTGACCTTGCAAGTGTGTGAGATCTGGGAGAAACATGTGAAGAAAGGAATTGTTAAATTCATCGAGAATAAGGCTATATTGTGCACAGTGGGTCAAAACAGCATTTTTGTGGACATAGGGCCATATCTCAACAAAAAATAATGCTAGAATATTGGTTGAGGGCTCTTTGGAATCGTATTAATGAGTGGAATATAGAGAAATTTTCAAAAATTGGCTCACCTTTCAGAGAAAGAAAGACCCTGATGCACAGGTATAGACCTCACATACAACCCACATCTACCCGGAAAAACAGAAATTAGAAGAATGATGACTGAATAATACTCAAAATTCACTTTTAGTTTCAAGTTAATTCAACAAAATTGCATTTAAGGAACTTTTACAGAAATGGTTGTCTTTTCACTTTAGTTAACTCATGACAAGTTTAATGGATTAATAGACCATTGACCAATGCATCATCCTCAACTGGAGCAGTGGCTTTTTCCGATGGACATGATTGAACAGAATGACCAATTGCATGGCAGATTTTGCAGGGGCGCTTAGTCTTGTTTCTTTGATGGTTGACAACAGGATCTGATGATCACCACATCCTTCTAATAGTGTCAACAAGACTGTCCTTCTGGGATGTTTTCCTTGATATATTACAACGTACATTTCTCAAGATTTTGTTGCAGCCCTCGAGACCCAACTCATCAAGAGAACCACAACCATCATTAAACTCAATGAGCTGTCAAGAATGTGCTAACACTTTATGCATTGTTGGAGTAATGGAGATCCATGGTCCAGGTTGATGCTTGTTAACAATCCGTGGAAAACTGTTAAGAAACACATACAAATCATTGCAGAAAGACTTGTATTTTTCAACATGAACCTTTACTTTGGATGACATTACACGCAAGATCACTGACAGGTGCTGACTGAAGTACTTGAAGATATGTTGATAATTATCTGGAAGCTCTGAGATAATGACATCTCTCCCAGAATGTAAGAGCTTTCTCGCAATATTACCGGTTGTGGTAGTACCATCTTTATCAGTTTTGTCTGGTATATCCCACTGAATGCTCATAATATCAGCTATCTTCTGTTGCATCTCTTTTTTTGCTGCAACTAAAAATCTACTGCTATGGGATGGACCTTCTGACCAATCAAAAATGCCAGCTTTAACATGAATAGCAATGTTCATGTTCATCCACACCTCGAGTACTGTGCACAGGCCTGGTCACCGTACTTGGAGAAAGATAAAAATCTTTTAGAAAAAGTCCAGAGACGAGCAACTAAGTTAGTACTGGAATTAAAAAATATGAGTTATGAGGATAGGCTAAAAGTGTTAGGGTTAACATTGTTAGAAAATTGTAGGGATCTGGGAGACTTAATAGAAATGTTTAAGATTATGCTTGGTTTAGAAATAGTAAATCCTGATGTATTTTTACCAGAAGGGAGTACAAGGAACTGAGAGGCCACACATATATGGTAGAAGTAGATTGAATATCAGAAAATTCTTTTTTAACAATAGAGTGGTGGGACTTTGGAATAGATTACCAGAATATGTAGTGCTATCAACAGATGTAAATGATTTTGAAAAGAATTATGTTTATTACACCAAAGGTTTAAGGCTCTAGATAATGTTGGGAATTTTTTACTATTGGTAACAAGGATATTTTTCTCGAACACAAGAATATTAGAAATAAAAAATATATTACATTGTTTTTCGGTAAAAAATGTGCCGCTCTCACAAAGTATTATTAATTGAAGCAACTTACCTTTTTCTTCTAGTGTTGAATCTCAAGGTAGGGTTGTTGCATAAAATATTTCCATTCATGTGGCAACAATTTTGCCTGTTATTAATTTTATCAGGTTGGATAAATGTCTTTGAGAAGATCTACGCTCATCTTGGAGGCGTAGATAAATTTGACTTCTAGAGAGAAGTACTGATTGAAAGTTCTTTCAAAGATAGTTTAGGGGGTAAAAAGGTTCAAGGTTAAAAGTGTAGCGTGTTTGTGTGTAAGCATGCAAAATGTGTGAGTTGAGAAATAACGGTTATCACTTTGCGTTTAGTGAAAGGTCCGTTTGGTTAGGAATTTTTTCTGCAACTGGTCAAGAAAGGGAAAATCTCTGTATTTATATGCAGCTTCACCTTTCACTTTTTTTTTATTATAGGCAGGCAAAAAGTGCGCCCTTTTTTCCACAACAAGGTTCGAGAAAACCTGTGTATAACTCAGGGAGACCCCAAAATTAGCTGACACAGGTCAGTTAAAAAAATAAGCTGCAATTCAATCAAAAAACAATACCAAAGCCGACAAACTTATTTACAATAAACAATTAAATTATTAACATAATCGATTTCCAAAACACAATTAATTATTATAATATTATGTAAATATGATTGTTATGTATGCTTGTATATACAAATTGTATACTTTTGCTTTTCACACTAAAAATCAATAAATCAATAAGAGAATGTTATACTTGTAGTAATTTTGATGAATTTCTTAAAATTATCCAGAATCATCTAGATTTTATTTAGAATTATCTAGATTTATAAACAAAGAAAATAAGAGAATGTTATACAGGGGTCCCCGACTTACAAACAACTCGTACTTACAAATGAACTGCCATAGAGAATTGTTTTTTTTTAAATTGAGTTACAGATAGCAGTTTGTAATCAAAACATGCGCATCTTCAGTGGTAAAATTTTAAAATCTGTATCTTGGTGTAAAGTTTTCTAATGCAAATTGTTACGGTACATATTGTTTACACAAATAATTTTAATATGGGAATACATATATATTTAAAACTTATGCTGGTGTTAGCTGAAAAAAATGACTTACCAGTTCCCGTTTTCAAATTAAATGTCATTTATTTATTGTATTTTAATTGTTTTCTTCATGAACACACATTCTCTGTAGTTACATTTTTATTATTATTGTAATGACAATGAAAAACTTGGTGGGTGTGGTAATAAAGTAATCAGAAAGATCTCCCTTTGTTACCAAAAGAAATGGAACTGATCACTTCCCCTTATTAGAACTCTCCTACTACTATATAAAGAAAGGTACTTCAGACTCTATGTATGAGTAAGCACATGTAAGTTGAACAAAGCTTTCTACAAGCAAATCTCTCGTCTCTTATTCATTACAGTGGGTGCTTTTAAAAGCTTCATTCAATTAATTGTATAGTTACAGTTTAGTTTTGTTTAAATCATTATTTTTTCTTTTTCTTAATTTTTATAACTACCGTTTTTATCTTCATCTTTATTAGTTGCTGCAGGGTGTATTGATGAAAAATAGCACCTACGTCAAGCACTGAAATTGCGCCACTGTTCAAACATATGAGAATAGTGACACACATTTTTTAGATCAGTGGTCCCCAAACACTGAGCCGTGGACCGTTATCAGGCTGCAAATCATGTGCGACCAGGCAGCGAGGAAACGGTAGGATTCAGCAATATTTCTTTGTAAAATAAGAACAAATTCATTCACTTGGATCTTAATTTTAAATGTTATATAAACCCTTTTAGAAACAAAATTGAATGTATTAGCCACTTATAAATGACTTATAGTTGACTTATCACCTATATTCTGTCCGTGATTAACACTCTTTCCGATTAGCTGGTCCACAAGAATATTGTCAATATTAGACAGGTGTGCAGTGCAAAAGAAAAGGTTGAGATCCCTGATTTAGATAACCATAATATCAGCTCAAAAACACATGTCAAGCTCATTAATCTTTTAATTAACAAATGGCATAACATGATAATTACAACTGATGCAAATTGGTCAATGATGTGATCATGGTCAGTTTTTTTAGTTCCCTCTCTTCCTACACTCAGCCGAGCAAGACCACAGAGTCTGCCTTGACCCATGGAGGCTCTCAAAGTATTAGTTCTCATCTCTGTACTGGACAGTATATTCAAGAAGCTCCTCAGGTCTTCATAGCCCTATTTAATAGTAACATTCTGCAATACAACATTTCTTCATTTCACTGCTGTTCATCATCAGAGCTGTATGATTTGTCCATATTTTCGCACTTCTTCTTCAGGGCATTATGGTTTGTGCCCTAACACTGTCTGTCAACTTTGAGAATGAACCAAAACTTGTCGTCAGTGTCGTGAAAATGAGCAAACCTTTCATCCGTTTCTCTGTGAAGACAGTTGAGTGTTACCTTCATGATTCTCTCTATTTCCTCCTTGGCTATTAACCCAGCATCTGTTAACGCAGCCATTCGTTTCTTTCAGCTTCAAAATACCAACCTTGACAGAGACTGAGTTTTTCCTCAAATGACTCACTGACCAACACTTTTCTTTGATCATCAAAATGATTTCAGAGAGCTTTCAAATCCAAGGCAGCATCATGGAAGTTTATGCTAGGATTCTGTAATTTCTTTTGAATATGGTCAATATGAACGAGTACTTTGTTCTAAAATCCTAGCAATGTCTGAAAATCATAACTCAACATGCGATTATACAGCTGCCTTGCATCAATCCTTGTTTCACTGATCTTATTTCTATGATCTATCATATCCTGGAGAACTTGAAGTATCTCATCAAGGTACTTGTTGATGAGCTTCACTGCTGTCTTTGCATTCCACATGGTTTTGAACTATGACTTAACAACTAAAGGCACAGCTTTTTTTTGCTTTTTCCAGCACTCTGTTGAAGAATGGTTCCAAAATAATGTGACCAACATTGTATCCCGTTTGGCTATATGTACACCCACCAAGTTCAGTGAATGATTGTCGCAATTCACAAATAGTACTAGATTGTTTATCCCACTTATTCTTTGATGAACACCACTTCTGTGTCCAGCCATCACAGCAGCAGCATCATAGCACTGTCACCAAGCAAGCTCTCAGTCTTATTCAGGATTAATTGGATAAAACCAAGGAAGGATTTTCTAACATGGACTGTTTCCCCTCAAAATCAACATCCACTATCTCACTACTTTTGATATCTGCTCACGTTGTGCCTGATCAGGAGTTGAACATTGTGACCATAGTACTTGGCTTTATGAATGCTTCTCAGTAAACTCTGGTGATCAGTGCATGTCATCATGCAGATGAATTCATTCTGGACACCCGGTGAAAGATAAGACATGGATCCAGACGACTTTCCACACTTTTGATAAGAACATTACATTTCATAGATTTTGCACAAAATGTTTTACGCAGGAGAACGGCCTAACAATAGGCTCTGCGCAGTGGTACTGTGAGGTATGTGGTCATGTAACTCCAAGCAATGTATTTCTAACTAATAATTAATATAAGTGGATTAACAATCTGGCCATACTAGTGCTTCTCACCCATAATCAAAGACAGTACATCTGAAGAAAATTCTTTTTTCACTATCCAATAATGGAGCACAGGGCACGTGCCATGCCTGCCACACTCTAGATACGCCAACGTCACTGATCGTATGGTATTGTTAATGTAAGGTCGCTTACAGTATCGTATACGCACGCACACAGAACCGGAAGAACGAGGCCAGAACGTCCGATTAATACGCACGTTCAATGTAAACAATCCAAACAGAATGAAAATAAAGGTACTTGTACGCAATATTATTATTAGTATTATTGCTTCTTTAAATGGGTTTTATGCATAGAAAGGTAATGTATACACTATACTGAGACAAACATTTGACTATCTGACGCTAAATACGCACCGTACGTAACTGTTTCGACTTAACATATCTGACTTACGAACGGAACTCGTTCGTAACACAGTTGTGACAGTTGTAGTAATTTTGATGAATTTCAAATTTTGATGAATTTCATAAAATTATCCAGAATCATCTAGATTTTATTTAGAATTATCTAGATTTATATCTAGTATCTAGATTAATCGTTATTTATAAACAAAGAAAATAAGAGAATGTTATACTTACTTCTTTCTCTTTTCTTTCCTCTGATTTTTCTCCTTTAAGGAAATGCAACATTAAAGTAAACGGAGAAATTAGGAAATTTTAAATAAACTAAAATGTTTTCTGGTTGAATTAAATTTTAAAACAGCCGACATTTACAATCGATGCAAATGTTTTCCAAAGAGCGAAAGTCAAGGGAGATAATTTTCGGTCTGACTGATTTCTTTCCAATTTAGCCGATAAAAATTTACGCTAGCCGAAAATCTGGCCATTTAAAGAAAGATAATTACACAGTAAGTTTAATTAAAGTAAATGTATAATTTTTATTATTAATTGATTCTTGAATCCTAGTGTATAATTATTTTATTTTAATTATTTTATTGGGTAAGTGGGCTCTAAATGAGTATATATAACATTTTTAGCTATAAATGAACAAATATAACCGATTTTAGCCATTTTTGGAGACAGGTTTGGCTATAAAAAACAAAGCATCCTTTGCAACTCTGGATAATTCATAATAACTATCACCGGAAAGAATTTTGTAACCGAATAACGATTTCCGACGGGGGCTAGGCATGAAGGAATAAATATTTCCCCTGGAAGAGGTTAGGAAGGGAAAAGGAGAAAATTCTCTTACTTTGTTGTTGACAGGGGTGCATAATAACAGAAGGCCTGGTCTGGTAACTTTGGTGGTTGGGTAACAGGAGTTATGTTAACTGTTATAACCTCTGGACAATGGGAGCGGCTTGTGCTATTTTTAGAAACATTTTCTGTTTGTCTAGACAGTTGACATTGGCGCGAAGGTTGTAATGGAAGATAATATTGATAGAATTAAAACAAATATTAAATATATCTGACTCCATTGAAAGTTAACAGTAAAAACAATGACAAAGATAAGAGCGTAGTAATCTCTAACTGTAAGCTAATAGTTGCAGCGGTAGTAATGGTACTAAGTGCCTATAGTCAGGGTCAGCCTGCCCGTAAGATAAGCTAGCGTGCTGATGATACTAGAGAAAGAAAGAGGGTAATGTTAGCAATACGCATAAGAGCGATCTTCCCTTCTCTGAATGTTCCTGCAATAGTAAAAGGAATGAAATGCATGGGTTGCAATGCACTTGGTAAATAATGCAATGACATGAAGATGCATGCAAATAATAACTGCATATACTTTGCATTTAAAGAGTTCGTCTTGCGTTACTATTTGGATAACATGCGGCATGCACTTCAGGGGATTCAGGGCTTGCACAGAAGAAGAATAGACAGACGTCGTGTTTGAAAACAAGAAGTCCAAACTGTTTTTATTTCGTCGTCATTTCTAGTCACGTGAAACAAACATAGACATAACAGTTTTCACGACATATATCAACAAAGCACGCGGCGGACTTGTTTACAGAATAAAAGAAAGAGAGGAACTGATGAACTCAGGATATCTGTTAGTCACGGGAGCTTGACTTCACGCGCGTCGAGGCTGCGCGTCTACTGACCGTCTCCCCCTGACTCTCTCTCTGTCTCTCTGATTCTCGCTTTCCTACTTATTTACGGTCAATTAAATTCGATCACTGGTGCGAAGACCAGGGTTTACCGGTCGAAGAGAACCGACCGTTTTCTCCAGATTTCGATTTCTTACTCCCCAATTTTAAAATTAAAATCTAAAAGAAAACATCTTCTTAGCCGACAAGACTGCTCTGATTCGCTCTACCATCCCACGTGACACTGTTAGGGTGTTTTTCCTCGCCGCAAAATGGCCAAACTCTCATTCATCAAAAAGGTATCAGTATCTGTCACTCCACCAGAGAACTGAGTTCTCTGTGGGGCGCCAATTTTGACTAGTAATCGTAGGCTTTCTCTCTCTCTTTTTTTGGCTAGATAATCTGAACCCAGGTCGAATTCAATTATGTGTACGTGTTTTACCATTTAGGAATCAAGCGTGGGAAAATTCTGATTCAGCGGATGAAAACTGACCATACCTAGTTGTGTACATAAACATGTATACACACATACCTACACACACACATATATATATATATATACATACATATACATACATATATATACATATATCACAACTCATTAACAGTGTTCCTCTATATATTGTAACATTCGGTTACTATTTAGTAAGTGTTAAAGAGTCCTTAGTTTGTTGAAGATGTTAAGGAAGAATGTGTGTGTGCATGTATGAATGTGTATGTACGTAATCGAAATTCGGATCAGCCATAGATTTGTTTATGCAACAAATCTGGAAGTGAACGAGGATTGAAAATAGTTCGTCCTCTTATAGGAAGAGGTGAGTGGTGGATGTGTGGCTAGTCGAAATGTGGTCCGTTGAACTGGGTATCGTCAAAAGTGCCAAGATGAAATGTAAGGTGACAATATACAACGTTTTGCCAGACTTGTTGTCTGCAAAAAGTATCATGTTTCGAATCAAGTACCGAATTTTCATGTTATGAAAAGATGGTTATCTGAGAGTTGTACTTGGAAACTTGGTTCTCGGTTCTCGGAATAAAAGTTTGGGTGTTCCAAAGTAAAATGGTGTGTCAAGTGGTTTCACTTGTTGACCGGAGTGTGTGAGTGCAAAAATACAAATGTGTCCGTTACAAGGTCAACGTCTGGGATTTGCCGCGCTTTTAGGTAAAATCCCTCAGTTCGAGTTTACTCCACGACAAGATTAGTAGTGTCCACATGCGTCTGCTAAATCAGAGCCATATCTAAAGATCAGCTATTTCTTCTAAATACTAACCACACTCTATTCTATTTTCCTCCATATTGTCTCAACTACTAACTAGTACTAAAGCCACTAACGAATGCTAATATCAAGAAGAAACAGATGAACTGAAAAAACGAACTAATCATCTTGTGTTTCCACAAATAAAAAAAGGTAGGTTGTTTTTTATATATTCTATTTGACTTCGTGACTTCCTTCGAAGCGAGGATTGTTTTCTTTGTCTCAGTTTCTTTGTGATTTAAATTGCACTATGCCTGTAATTGGTCATATCGATTCTTTTAACGGGGACCAGGAAGATTTTGAAACCTATTCGGATAGGGTAGGTTTTGTTTTTTGTGGCTAACGACATAGCAGAAGATACCCTTCAAGTTTTTCGATAGAAAACAAGAAACAAACGAATCTATTGCACAATTTGTCGCCGGCATAACAGCTTGTGCACGCACGTGTGATTTGGTCCCGACCTCAAAGATGCCATAAGAGACAAGTTTGTTTGTGGATTGCGTGACAACGCCACACAGCAATTGTTGTTACAAGAGGCGGATTGAGTTATTGCCCTTCTACTAGCGTCAGACTAGACACGAGAGAGAGAGAGAGAGAGAGAGAGAGAAAGATTTGCTTTTAACCAAAATTTCCGTTTCTGGTTGTGGACAATCGCATTGGAAGAGCTACGTTCAAAGATGCAGAATTTCACAAGTGCAAAAAGAAAGGACATATTAAGAAAGTGTGTTTCTCAAATAGTGGCAAAAACTAAAAGAAGGCAAATATTAACCAGAACACTAACATTCCTAATAACATTGAATTTGACTCTGAATATTCTAAGGTATGACGAGTGCATTTTTCTAATGCAACTGGACGTTCAGACGAACCTATATTAGTTCCAGTTCTTTTAAACGGCACTTCTACAGACATGGAGCTAGACACATGCGCTACACGTTCGTTGATCAGCAATCATTCCTATCGGACCCTTTGGTCTCCTACACAGCGTCCGAAACTACATAAGTGCTCTGATAAATTAAGAGTATACGGTGGTTCACTATTACCTATTTTCGGTGAATTGCACCTGGAAATAACATTAAAAATAACTAAGGAAACAAAAGATATCGTGCTAATCGTGGATGATAGACCCGGCCCTACTCTGCTAAGCAGAGATATAATTAAAAAATTCAATCTTTTAAAATTTCCCATTCTATCTGTTTCTACCGACCGGTCTAATTTTGAAAAAGACGTCACAGAAATGTTTCCAACATTATTTTCTCCATGTCTAGGTTGCTACAAAGGAGAGAAATTCTAGTAGACAAGGGGGTAGCTCCTGTTTATTGCAAAGCCAAACCTATTCCTTATGCTATGAGGGTTATGGTAGATCAGGAACTTGACAGACTTGTTGAAGACGGCATTACTTCTCATGTCCCTCTTCTAACTGGGATGCTGCTGTAGTCCCAGTTCTAAAACGTGATAATAGCATTCGTCTATGTGGTGACTATAAATTAACTGCTAATAAAGCTGTAAAGTTTGACAAATATCCGATTCTGAAATTGGAAGACTTGTTTGCTAGCTTGTCTGGCGGTAAATCCTTTTCAAAATTGGACCTGTCCCAAGGGTATGCACAGCTGCTATTGGGCGATGAATCCAAGCAATAAACAGTGATAAACACTGACAAAGGTTTGTTTCAGTACAACAGACTGTGTTTTGGAATCTCTGGCATTTTTTCAGAGAGCCGTGAAACAGCTTCTTCGGGGAGTGCCTGGAGTGCTGTGTTATCAGGATGATATCCTGACTTGTGATGCAACAGAGACTGAGCATTTTCAAAGACTGAAGCTAGTCATTACTAAGTTACAGGACGCTGGGCTAAAATTGCGTGCAGATAAGTGTGCACTCAAAGTAACCGAGGTTACAAACCTAGGTTATCAAATTGCCAGCAATGGTATACATCCTGTGAAAGATAAGGCCAAGGCCATAGTTGAAGCCCCAGCACCTACCAACATTAAACAACTCCAATCTTACCTTGGTCTGTTTAATCTTTATAGTCGTTTTGTGCCACAAGTGTCCTATGTTTTAGAGCCTCTCAACAGACTTTTGAGAGATGATACTCCATGGAAGTGGGGTACAGATCAAGACACAGCCTTCAAAGATTCTAAAGCTCTACTGCTGCACTCTAAGGCGTTAGTACATGATTTTGACCCTAACCTGCCAATCACTGCTGTGGCCGATAGCAGCGCATACGGCATAGGTGCAGTGTTAAACCACAACATACATGGTCAGTTAATGTCCTATTACTTTTGCTTCTAGGACGCTAAAGAAATTACTCCCAACTTGAAAAGGAGGCCCTGGCTATTGTTTTTGTCCTAAAAGAAATTTCCCAACTACTTGTGGGGTCAGCCTTTATTTACTTTGGCCACTCCTTGGAACTTTCTATCCTGACACGCCTGTAGCGGACATATACGTATTTTTGAACTTACATACTCAGGTCAACAAGTGGAAACCACTTGACAACCAGATTTTTATTCCGAGAACCAAGTTAATCTTTCCGAGTACAACTCTCAGATAACCAACTTTTCGGAACATGAAAATTACGGTACTTGACTTGAACTTGATGTTCGAGTCAAGTACCGTAATTTTCATATAAGTCTGGCAAAACGATGTATATTATCACCTTACATTTCATCTTGAATCTTGATGATACCCAGTTCAGCACACCACAATTTCGACCAGCCACACATCCACCACTCACCTCTTACTATAAAAAGACCAGCTATCCTTCATTCTTTTGTCAGTCAAGTTTGTCGTTTGACAAATCCATGACGGATCCACCCTTTGTTCAGTTCCAAATTTGTTGCCTAAACAAATCTTGGCTATTCCGAATTTCGTTTACGTACGTACGCATTCATACATACACACACTCTCTCCCTTAACATCTTCAACCAACGAAGAACTCTTTACTAAGTAGTATACGACTTCTTTAAATGCATTCTTCTTCTTCTCATCAGCTGAGAGCTATTTTTTGTTATTTCTTCTGTAATAAATATACTTATTATTATCATTGAAAAGTATTTGTATTCTTTATTCTTAATGCGTTTTTACCATGTGCAAACTGCATCTTGCAACATACATGTATTTCACCCCTTTTACTACTGCAGGAAAAGGCAGAGAAAGAAAGATTTCTCTTATGCGCATCGTTAACTATTACTCTTTATTTCTCTAGTCTCATCAGAACTCTTGCTTACTATCGGCAGTACTGACCCTTAAGGCACCTAGTACTATTACTGGTGGTACTACTACAGCTTACTGTTAGAGATTACTACGCTACGCCCTTATCTTTGTTATTATTTTCACAGTAACCTTTTATATGGCGTCAGATATAATTAATAATGGAGCTAGTTAAATATTAAGTCTCAATTCATCAACATTAGTTCCATTTACAAGCCTATCTCCCAGGTGGCTTCTGCTAGAATTCAGCGTTGGTCGTTGGTTCTTCAGGGTTATAAATTAACGCTAGTTAATCGTTCAGGCGCAGTCCTTGGTATTGCAGATGCTCTCAGCAGATTGCCTCTTCCTGTAACTGTTGAAAATATTCCCATTCCTGCTGAGTGGACTAATCTAGTCTATTTTTTTAACAGTTCTCCTGTGACTGCATCCGAAATAAGGGTACAGATCCTGTTCTTTCCAAAGTGTTCAAATATTATGAACTTGGTTGGCCTACTTCTATTTATGATTCTGAATCTGAGCTTCTTCCTTTCTTTCGTAAAAGAAATGAGATTTCCACTCAAAACGGTTGTCTACTATGGGGTTACGGGGTGATAGTCCCTTCTGCCCATCACCAAATTCTACTTGCTGAACTTCATGGGGAATGTCGGTGCATCCCGAATGAAGAGTTGGCACACAGCTACATTTAGTGGCCAAATTTGGACAGAGATCTGGAGTCCCTTGTAAAACATTGTCCCCAATGTCTGGAGTATTGAAGAAATCGAACTAAAGCAGAATTACATCCTTGGGAATGGCACCGCTTGCATGTGGACTATGCTGGACCCGTGCAAGACAAACAATTCTTTGGTTTTTGCGGACGCACACTCAAAGTGGGTGGCCATTTTCCCCACCAAGGGCCATAGTGCTAAAGAAACTATTAAAAAACTTCGTCATTATTTCTGTCAAATGGGATTTCCTGTTTCTATTGTGTCTGACAATGGTCTTTGCTTCACCAGTAAAACATTTAAAGACTTTCTAAAAAAAAACAATGGCATCAGGCACATTACCTCAGCCGGGTATAAACCATCTACTAACGTTTTGGCTGAGAGAATCGTACAAACATTCAAGAGTTCCTTAATTAGTTCCTCAGAAGCTTGGAGTACCGTACTAGACACATTTCTCTTCAAGTACCTGATTACTCCACATACTACTACCGGTGTATCACCAGCGTAGATGCTTTTCAAGCGTCGTTTCCGCTGTCGTCTTGACTTATTAAGCCCTAGTGACCACGTAGATGTCCCTTTTCTATGCATCTCCTACAGAAATGTTTCTTTGAAGATTTGCCAGGATCGTTAGTGCTCCTGACAAACTAAATCTCTATGCAGCACACTAAAAACACTAAGGGGGGGGGGGTTATAACCTCTTGACAACGGGAGCGGCTTGTGCTGTTTTTAGAAGCACTTCCTGCTTGTCTAAACAGTTGACCTTGGAGCGAAGGTCACCGTCTGGGATTTGCCGCGTTTTTAGGTAAAATCCCTCAGTCCGAGTTAACTCCACGATAAGATTAGTTGTGTCCACATGCGTCTGCTAAATCAGAGCCATATCTAAAGATCAGCTATTTCTTCTAAATGCTAACCACACTCTATTCTATTTTCCTCCATATTTCTCAACTACTAACTAGTACTAAAGCCACTAACGAATGCTAATATCAAGAAGAAACAGATGAACAGAAAAAAACGGAAAAAATCACCTTGTGTTTCCACATAGAACAAGAGGTAGGTTGTCTTTTTATATTTTGTTTGACTTCGTGACTTCCTTCGAAGCCCAAGTCATCACATTAACGAAGTAAAACTATTTGTCACCGAGGTTGTCTTTATCCTGGTACGAGCCGGACGACGCTTCAATAACGAAGCACGGCCGAACAAAAACATCCCCAAAACACGAAGGAATAAATAATTCCCCTGGAAGAGGTCAGGAAGGAAAAAGCAGAAAGTTCTCTTACCTTGTCGTTGACAGGGGTGCATAATAACAGAAGGTTTGCGAAAAATTTGGTGCTTTCACGACTCTGACCTTCCTAGGTCTGGTAACTTTGGTGATTGGGTAATAGGAGTTATGGTAACGAAATAAAGCTTCCTGCCACAGCGGTTGGCTTTATTCTGGTACGAGCCGGGCGACGTTTCAATAACGAAGCACGGTCGAACAAAAACGTCTAAACACATCTAAACTTTCTTCCACATTCCCCAACAATGATCCGAACTCTTACTCTTGCTCCTGAAGCTCCACACAACTTGAGTTAGAGGCCTGTACCACGAACCCTCCGTCCTCCAGGCGTTGTTTAGCACCTGAATATAATTTAGATAAATCCTTTGGATCACTGCCAGTCTTGACCAGATTGTCCATATAAAAATGAGGTTCTATGAGACTCTAATTTTGCCGCATGATGTTTTAACACATAATCTTTAAAGAATGGACTGGCCGTAAACCCCAAGATTATAGTTTTGTACCTATAACAACGCAACGAGGACCCCCGAAGGGCCGTGTTTCTCCGAGCTTCGAGGCCATGGCTTGATCTTAGCCAAAAGGCCGGGAATTCCAGCCCTCGTCTTGAATTGAGCTGGCTGGGAATTAAATCATCTGGGAGTGAATATGCCGCACTATTCATACAGTCCACGATGGGAATTTGTCGCAAACGTTGGATGAGGTCTAGCCCCAACAAAGCTTTTACAGATACGGATTTCGCCGAGCGGCCATAATCCACCGCAAGTTTATAGTCCAATGCCTTTAAGTTGCGAACAACTGTTGGTAATTTGTTCACGTGGAACGACAAATCTAGGTCCTATCAATGAGGATGGGGCGAGCCCTGATTGGCCCAGTACGAGCTCTACTTCTAGTTTAACCTCTTTGAACTGCTTTTTCATTGATCCTAAAAATGTCTTAATCTCAATGTGATGGAGATGACTAATATTTTTACCACAATTGAGAGGTTTAAGGACCTCCCCAGCCAAGTACTTTCTTTCACAGTATCCAGCAACGTGAATCCTTTAACACGAACATTTTAACTATAAAACTTACGCAATGTTATCTACTATAACATTAAATTTTAACCCTTGGACTTTCGCAATGCGATTAGTATGTGCAAGCGAATACCATAAGTTTATACTTAAACTTTAACCGCTGAGTTTTAACTACTAAAGATTCTCGCAATGTGAATCTACTTAATAGTTAAACTTTCGTTTCAATAGGGAATATTGAGAAAGTTTAACCATTTAAATTCACTAGGTAAGTTGCACTGAAGACCAATGTTGCGATAGAATTCACACCACAAGCAATTTATTAAAAATAAAAATCTTTCAGTCGTGAAATGCAGTAATCTTTTGTAATAACAAACCAAGATATGAAAACAAACTTTAATACCTGAATATTTTTCGCAATGTGTCGGAAATAATTTTGTAATAGAGTAACGATTTCCGAAGGGCAAGGGAGGGGGCCTAGGCACAAAAGAATAAATATTTCCCCTGGAAAAGGTCAGGAAGGAAAAAACAGAAAATTATCTTGCCTTGTTGTTGACAGGGGTGGATAATAACAGAAGGTTTGTGAAAGATTTGGCGCTTTCGTGATTCTGACCTTCCTAGGACTCGTCTGCTAACTTTGATGATTGAGTAACAGGAGTTATGGTAACGAAGTAAAGCTTCCTGTCACATAGTTTGGCTTTATCCTGGTACGAGCCGGGCGACGCTTCATTAACGAAGCACGGTCGAACAAAAACGTCTAAACACATCTAAACTTCTCTCCTCAGTGTCCCGCTTAAAAAGCAGTGGAAATCGTAATTTTGCCGCCTTTTTTTGGCACTTCCGTTTGTCCTGCGCAGAGCTATGTTCTGGTACCAGCAACTTTGAAATCTATAAAAAAACGTCACATGCAATCCTGCCCCGACCTCAATCCAGGTGAGTAACCATTTATTTTTCAAATATCTGAAATTTTGTTCCTTCAGCAAAATTAAAATCCACTTCATGGATCCATAAACCTTTCAATAATAATTAATTTTTTAATTTATTTTGTTTAATAAATGCAAGAAATTACAATTTGTTAAAACTTAAAATTTACAAATGCCGAATTATATAATCTTTTGTTAAACTCCAGTCAATTGGAGTTGACTTTATTTTCCCTGCGTAACAAGAACAACAAGAACTAACAAGAACAATCCTCAGCTAATTCAGGGGAGTAAACTATTCAATGTTTGTCTATCACATCAAGTTAAACCAAACCAATATATAAAATTAACATTTCCTAACTGTGATTTGAAATCACGACCAAGTGATTGCTAGGCAGTTGTCTTACCAACTGAGCTAAACTGACACGTTTTATATATTTACGAATTTATTTATTATATATACAATAGAAAGGTTAGTGTAATCGTCTTCAGTCAGAATAGAAGTTTGACTCTGCAGCAGCCCGGCTTGTTTTCTTTGCAGCTGGACTCGCAGTGAAGCAGGTGAGTGTTGTCACTTTTGGTACATTCATATAAAATGGTTACCTTTGAACAGTTTTGGTATGTTTGGTACTACGCTCGGGAAATTTGGTACGTTTTGGAAATTTCCTTTCAAATTTATATTTTATATAAGAGACGAATGAAATATTAAAATATATTTTGTTTCACTTCCTGCAAATCACTTATAAACTTCACTAGATGTAGGTATAGTAATAGTATTCAAAAACCCCTCGGACAAACTAGGACAGAAATAATAACACACACACACAAACTAGGACAAAAAACCCTGGGACAAAACACCTCTTGTAGAGAAAACTAGGACAGAAATAATAACACACACACACAAACTAGGACAAAACACCTCTTACAGAGCAAACTAGGACAGATAATAACACACACACACACAAATATCATTGATAACCATGTTTTCTTGGCAAGAATTCCTTGAAATAACATAGATTTCTTCAGTTTTCAAGTATTCTGCCTGGCTGATTCATGCTTTTCATAGTAACTTCCTTTTGACTGTCAAATAGCATTGATAATCAGGATTTCTTGGCAAGAATTCCTTGAAATAACATAGTCAAGATAGGTTTCTTCAGTTTTTAAGTGATTTTATATGGCTGATTCCTTGAAATAAAAAATTCAAACAAGAATGAAAACCGTAAAGTTGATGAAATCAGAGAACATGAAATATATTTCAAAACAAAACTTTATTCAAAGTTAAAATGTAAATTTACCATTAAAAAACTGAAAACCAATTTTGTTGTAAGAAAAACAAAATAAGCTGAAAAAGTAAAATATTTACATTTTGCAGTCAAATTTCGGATGATAAGTTTATTATCTTTTATTATTTATTATTATTAAATGAAGTAATGCAACTCAATTTAAAAAAATAATTTTGACTACTTTTTAACCTTCATCTTAATTCTTAGTTGTCTTTATACTCTATAATTATTGCAGAAGCATGCATGGATGTATAAGGCAAACCTTTCTATTTCCATTTGGATGATTATGGATTTTTCGTGTAGTGTTTGCATGTGACATTTTACATGTGAATTAATTAATTCAAATGCTGATTGACTCACTTGACACAAATAGAGTTTCTATCCAGTGTGTCCCCGCATGTGTTTTTTTAAACCTGATCGCCTTGTAAATGCTGAGCCACACACTTCACATTGATATGGTTTCTCTCCAGTGTGTGTCCGAATGTGCTTTTTTAAATCTGAACTATCTGAAAATGATGAACTACACACTTCACATGAATATGGTTTCTCTCCAGTGTGTATTTGCATGTGAATTTTTAAATGTTGCCTCTGTGAAAATACTGATCCACACGCTTCACATGAATAAGGTTTCTCTCCAGTGTGTGTCCGCATGTGTCTTTTTAAACTTGAACTCATTGTAAATCCTGAACCACACAATCCACATGAATATGGTTTCTCTCCAGTGTGTGTCCGCATGTGTCTTTTTAAGTTTGAATTTATTGTAAATCCTGAACCACACACTTCACAGGAATATGGTTGCTCTCCAGTGTGTGTCCGCATGTGAGTTTTTAATTTTGAATTGTCTGAAAATGCTGAATCACACACTTCACAGGAATATGGTTTCTCTCCAGTGTGTGTCCGAAAGTGAGCTTTTAATTTTGAATTGTCTGAAAATGCTGAATCACACACTTCACATGAATATGGTTTCTCACCAGTGTGTGTTCGCACATGTCTTTTTAAATTTGAACTGTCTGAAAATGCTGAACCACACACTTCACATGAATATGGTTTCTTCCCAGTGTGTTTTTGCATACAAGTTTTTAAATGAGAACTTTCACATGAATCTAGATTTTCTTCAGTGTGTGTTTGCATGTTTAGCTTTCTATGATGAACTTCCTTAAATGGACACATTGACACTCTGCAAATGAATATAGCTAGCTTTTAGTGTTTGTGTAAATGTGTTTATAGAATAAGCACTCTAAAACACAAAGAATCTCATTTCATGAGTATGTGTGGGTTTTTTGCTGTGGGTTTTGTCAACTTTTCATTTCAAAAACAGCAAAAAAACGTTTTTCCATTTTCATCATTGAATTGATCATCATAGTTTCTCTATAATATATTTCCATATGGCCATCAGAGATTTTCATTACTTTTCCATGACAGTTGAAATCTCTGAAAGAAGAAGAGGTATTATTAAAGATCATATACTTATTTGTAATTATAAAGATATATTAACTCAGTTTGGCTTTCAATGAATTCCAGCATATCTTATTATACATTTTGTCATAAACAGTATGGACATCAGTAAAAGAAATATATATAAACCACATGACTTCATATATATATATATGATTGATTTTGTATGCATTTTTGTTATATCATCTTTAATAGTTATGAATAAAAGAAATTGGCTGTGGTTTATAAGCCACCATGGACCATGCAGGATTGCAAATAAATAAAGTTCTAAATTTATGATGTCATTAAACAAAGTTTCAATGCTCTTTTTGAACCAGTGATGGTAATTGGTTTTGGGAACTAGGTATACAGTAGAGCTTGGTTTTCGGGACTAGGTATAGGGTAAAGTCTCCATTACTAGAAATTGAGAAGTAGGTATACACTGTACCCCTCATTTTCCCCACTGATTAAAACACAAAGGAATCAAGCCCCCACAAAACAAACTACCATATATATTTTTAAACAATGCTCTTTTCATCTGGTTTTTGTTAGAAAATGGTGCAGCGTGTCACAGATGTTCATTTTTGCCTTTAGAAATGAAACATTATTGTTTTTTAATTCAACCATTTTTGTGATCTTATATCTCAGGATCTGGAAAAGATAAAAAGATCCAGATTGTGACATTTTGTCGTGCATATATATGACAATACTTTCTTCCTTGCCAGACCGAGTGGACCAGTTTGTGTTATTACTTGAAAATGGCTTCCTGGGAATACCGATGGAATCTGGAGCCCACTTAGACATCTTTTTCTGAAAAAATGATATTTTCTAGAGCTAGGCTGATAACATTTTCAGAATCTACATGAAAAGTTGACCCTGAGAACAGGGGAGATCCTGTTACGAAATGGTGGCTAGTTGAAAATGGAAAAAAATAATGTGTCCGCCCTTGCACTGAGCAAAGTAGTACTTGTTCTTGGATCCACAGTGACTGAATGAGCTAAAATTGTACAGGACTTCACTTCAGACCCAAAAGAACCTGTGTGCAAAGTTAGAGTAAAATCAGAGATGGTTGAGTGGGGCACTTTCCCAAAATGGAATGACCCACACGCTAGTTGAGAATGATATAAAAAAGGGAGAAAAACAGTTTTTGAATTAAATATTTAAAATATTAGATGTGGGAAATAGATTATTTTTATGAGGAAGTAAAGTTTTAGATTATGACAATTCAAATAAAGTTCATAGTTTGAGTGTGCACAGAATATTTTAAATATATACTGGTTTGCAGGTTACATTTCGTGCAGTTTGCAACATTTCACATTAAATGACTCACCTTACATAATAATGGGGTTACTACTTTTTAAATACGTATGTCTGAAATAGCCAAATTGAAATATTTCATGGCTATACCTTAATAACGAAGTGAGAAGAATGTAGTTGAAATATGGGTGGATAATTACCTGTTTTTGATGGCCAAAAAGCGGGGAGAAACGACTGAAATAGTCAAATTTGAATATTTCATGGCAATGCATTAATACCGAAGTGAGAAGAATGTCGTTAAACTACCGGTGGATAATTACCCGTTTGTGATGGCCAAGAAGCCGGGAGAAATGGCTAAAATTTGAGGTCCCTGTAAATAGAAAACCACACAAGGTACTGGAATGATATCCTACATAGTCTATAAGCATGGAGATCCACACATTTTCACAGAAATCAATGGGTAAGGGTTAAAATCTTACTGTTTTATTATTTCATATGGAATGACCCTAATATAATCATCAATATGAAATTCTGAATCTTTTAGAAAAACTCCATTCTTGTATTATTGGGATAAAAAATACTTTTTCTAAATTCTGGAAATTCAAGATGAACTGGTCATGTATTTGTGTAACTGCTTGCTGTTCATCTCCTCCAAATGTGATGACGTGTTTGATAAACATTCCAATCCATGAGCCAAAAAAATTGTTTCACAGAAACTTACAAGATAATTAAAGCTATGGAGGAGACATTAGGAGAGGTTCACAAAGGTGTCAGACTGAGTTTGCATGTAACAGTGGTTGTGACAAAAGAAGTTACAGTACTATTGATATTAATACATAGGAAATTCGAAATTTAAGTGAGACAGTTATAACAACAGGTACAACGAGGGAGGCTTGGATGTTGCTCTGCTGAAAGTGCAAGCCTCATGGAAAGGAAAATAATTTATATGAAGGATCTGTCACATCATTCACAGTGAAACGCTTAGATATTATTTTGAGTGGCCAATCTCATGATATATTTGCAGTTGATGTTTTTTATCATCAGTCTTGCTACATAAAGTTTGCTCTAGGAAAACTGCAAGTTACTGAGGCTGATGTTCTGCAAGCATTTTTCTATCAAGAAACCCAAATTATCTGTGACAAGTCTCTCCTTCTGGATTTTAGATGATCTAAAGAGCATAAGCGACAAGCAGAGGTTGTCAATATCTGCTATTGAGCACATATCTACAATAAAGAAGAAACTAATCCAAGAATTCCAGGAAATAACTTTCTTCTCAGCTGGAAAATACCTATCGTTGTACGCAATTGCAGCTCTAAATGGCTAAGGCTTGACTGAAAATGATTTAGCTCGATCGTTTGGTAGAATGGTCCGACAACAGTTGCAGAGTTCTGAATGTAAGAAACAATGACCTTTAACTCCAAATGAACTGATAAAAATGCTGGACTGTGGGCCACTGCAGAGTCTCTACAATGCCATCTACTATAATATGTATGATGTTTCCTCAATGCTTGTAATGTTATCAGCTATAAGAGAAGGAAACATAGACCAACATTTCCAGTCTAAGAAGGATATGCTAAACAAGATCTTCTCATTTAACCACCATAATTATGGAAGACATTGTAACTATCAACATGTTTATTTGCGTTATATACAACAGCAGGGTCATTCAATGTTCAAAGGACTGAGAGTGAAGTGTTTTGAAGTAAGTATTGGAGGTGTGAAATTCTTGTCGATTCTTGGAGATTTAATCACAGAATGTTTTATAAGGAAACAAAAACGAACCACAGGACCTTTCAGAGCTGGCTTCTTCAGCAGTTGATACATTGGTTTGAACTAGTCATAATCACAGTAAACTCCAAACAAACAAAAACAAAAAAATAATCTTTATTTATAATTATTACTGACACAGCAAATGTGGTCCAGAAAGTAGCAGTTGTAGGCCCAATTATTTTGTATATTTCTTTCTTTTATTGATGGGGATTTATGTTTTTTTTTAAAAGAAAGAAAACACTATTATGCCCCGTTTCCAATTTCAGCAACCTGGTCACAAAATGAAAAGGGTACCACTTAAAAGTTAATAATATTTTCAATATAGCGCGGTTATGGATGCACATACCCTAACCAGTATTATAAAGCTGGTGGAAAATTTTATGCTACTTTTGAGTTTAGGAGCATGACTTTACCACTGTGATAGTCCTTCGTCCAACTCCGGGAAATAAGATTAAAATCTCTGAGAAAAAGAAAAAAAAAACTTTAAGTTTATTTATATAAAAAATAACATTGAGTAATTTATAATTGCAAATTGCAACAAATTCTAATAGCAACAAAATTACACCCAGCACACACACGGTACACACATACCCAAGGTCATGAAAAAAATCCTCTTATGTTATGTTCCTTGCTGAAACTAAAAAGTTAAGATGACATATATTTAGCAGTGTAATTCAAAATTAGGGCAGTAGAATGCATCTACTAAATGCGTTCTACATTTGTTAAAAGTAGCCACTGTAAAATGTTAAATGTCCGTGATTTTAGATAAAGTGTTGTAAAGCTTTGGATCAATGCCAAAAAGGAGTTTGATTTTTTAGGTGTTTTCATGCTGTCAACAGCTAAAGCTAATCTATGTCTAGTGTTACAATTGTGTATCTCTGAGTGTCATTTTATACAAGAACTGAGGTAACAAGGGTCAATTTCCTTAATAATTTTGTGCATTAAAGTAAGATTATGGAAAATCCTCCGATCATCCATGCTCAGTAAACAAAGTTTTTTCCTATGTGTGCTTACATGATCATACTTATGTAAATTCAACAGTTATTTTTTACTTTTTGAATTTTACTTTTTTGAGAATCACAGTAATTAAACTGTGACACGATATACATCTTAGAAATGTTTAATTTAACATTTTTGGATAAAAAATTCTTGAATCTATAAGCTTGCTTGAATTTTCTATAAGTCCTACCAATGTATTTATTTATATGTTTATCCTATGATAATGTTTTTTTGCCTTTAATAGACTGACTTACTATGTTTAAAGAAGGTAAATTCATATTCAAATGTTTTACAAAGTTTTGGTGCAAACCAATGATAAGGTACTTTTATCACTGTTGGGTTTGAAGCAGTTCCTTAATGAGAAATCCAGATCTAAGTTGATTTTTTTAATAGTTTCAAAAATGTTTTCAACCTTGCACCTATAATATAATTGTGTGTCATCTGCGTACAGATGATACCTACAATTCCTTATTACATGTTTAATATCTGAAATCATGATAATAAAAAGGAATGGTCCCAATATTGATCCTTGTGGTACTTGATTTATCATGTATTTCTATGGAGAAGAATTTCCTCCTGTGCAGACCGGTTGACTCCCTTTTGTTAGATATGATTCTAGCCATTTCAATGCCTCTTCATGAAATCCACATTTTCGGAGCTTGACTAATATCAGTCGATGCTCTGCACAGTCGAATGCCTTAGAGTAATCTAAAAGAACAAGTAAAGACACTTTAGTATTCTCCATAGCGCCATATATATCATCAGTTATATTAAGCAGTGCAGTTAATACGCCATGGTTTTGCTTATATGCAGATTGATGACTATCCAACAACATTTTATCTTTTAGATATTCTACCATTTGTTTGGCTGCTATTTTCTCCAATACTTTAGAAATCGCTGGTAGAAGGCTTATAGGTCTTAAATCAGAGGGTTGTACTGGAAATTTTTCTTTAGGTAGAGGTTTCACAAGTGCCATTTTCCATCTGGACGGAAAAACACCAGCTCTGAAAGAACTGTTTATAATATCTGTAATAGGCTTAGCAATGGGATCAATATAAAGTTTTAGAAAGTATGCACTGATGTTATCCATGCAACAAACATGTTGACTTCTTGTTAGAAGATTAGAAGATGTTATGCATTTTTTGGTGATTGAATTTAATCCATAGAAGCATCCCAATTTGGAGCCTTTTGTACTTAATGAATGAATTTCTTGTGTTCGCCTAAAATAGTCTTGAAGACAAGGTGGGAATACCTTATTTAATGAGTCATGTACAAGTAAACAATTTTGCAGTACCGTTTGATTTTCAAGTTTGAGTATGTTGAGATTAGCATATATAGGGTTAGAATCAGCATGAAAGTCAGAAAAAAGATATGGTATGAATGGCTCTATTTTGCAATTTAAAAACGATTTTGTTATAGATATTTAAGCTTTGTCCCCATATCTGGCAACCAAAACTATAGTTAAGATGAGATGAGAAAATAGCATAATACAGAGATTTCAGATCTACATCGTTAATTAAAAGAGCAAATGGCATGTTATGTAAAGGCACTACGCCTTTACATAACATGCCATTTGCTCTTTTCAATTTCTTGGTTAAGATTTCGAAGTGGAATCCACCATTGAGAGTCTCATCAAGGTAAACCCAAAGATATTTGATGTTTTGGGATGGAAAAATTCTATGTCCATTCATTTTTATCTTTAGATCAGGCACTTTTTCACCAGGTTTATGAAAGAATATGATTTCTGTTTATTGCAATTAAGTGAGATTTTATTAGCAAGTAACCAGTTATAAAGAATTTTTAAATCAGCATTAATTGATTTTTGCATCGATTTTGCAAAACTGTCAATATTAAGGAGATTCTTGTCATCAGCAAAATGATAAACTTTGCTATTTTTAATTGCACATTGTAGATCGTTGATGTAAACAAGGAAGAGTAGTGGACCAAGAACTGAGCCCTGAGGGATGCCATGCATTATTGGTTTTGTAGTAGATTTAAATCCCAATATTGAAACATATGGTGAGCAATTTTTTAAATATGAAGAAAACCAATCATTTGCAAATCCTCTGACACCATAAGGGTCAAGCTTGGCAATCAATATATCATGGTTAACTGTATCAAATGCCTTTTGAAGGTCTATGAAGACACCACAAGCAATTTTCTTGTTATATCGATTAAGACATGATTCGTTGAATGTTTCTTGCGAAATCCAAATTGAAGGGAATATATACACTAACAGTCCTCTAGAAACTTGTAGATTCTGATATGGATAAGTTTTGCAAAGATTTTGTTACGGTTAGAAAGAAGGGATATCAGCCGATAGTACAAACTAGTAAGCGTGAGCCTTTTTGTATATTGAGATTGTTTTGGAGATTTTTAAGACATCAGGGTGTTTACCTGTCCTAAATGAAAGATTAAATATTTTTCCAAGGGGATTGCAAATTTCATCTTTTAGTAAATGGAGAATATTAGAGGAATACTATTAGGCCCATAGGACTTATTGAGTTCCAGAGATGAGATAATCGATTTATTTAATTTTCTGTGGATTCTTCAAATACAAAATCTTTAAGAGGTTTTTTTGACAGAAAGTCTCTATATGATTTTATGCCATTATATTTACGTTTTTTTATAATCTCTTCTGCTATTGATGTAAAATAATCATTAAATGAATTTGAAATTTCAGTTGGATTCATGATGGAGTCTTCTCCAACTTGAAGGCATGTAGGGTGATCATAATTATTATTAATTATATTAATAATTTCTTTGATGTCTTTCCAAATTTTCTGAAGATTATTTTTATGTTCTGCAAAATATTTTTAATAGTAGACTTTTTTGCCAGTGCGTGTTAAATGGTTTCTCATTTTTCATGAATTGGACAAGTAACTTTGCTTTGTAGTCTTCATTTTTACATTTTAGATGTTTTTTAAATATTTTACATTTCTCCTTGATTTTGTCAAGGATCTCATTAGAGATCCAAGGTTTAAAGTGTTTAAATTGTTTTTGAGTTATTTTCCTTAGTGGCATATGTTTATCTAATAGTTCATTGAATTTTCTTAGGAAATCTTCCATTGCCGAATTAGCATCATTTTTATTTATATCAATTACCTCATCCCATCTAATATTTTGATAATCTGAGACAAAATCATCTTTATCAAAGTTTTTTAGGTTACAAGTGTATATGTTGTGCTTTTTCGGAAGATGGTTTTGGTTCTGTTTTGGTATTATCATAAATGAGGGAAGATGACCATCAGACAAGTTAACTGTAAGATTACCAGTCTTTATGTCAGGATGCAAATGATTGGTAAAAATATTATCTATCAATGTGTTGTTACCCCTGTTGATCTTTGTCTGTATAGTGATTACTGGAAGTAAGAAATTTGACATCATTATATTAAAAAACAAACATTTTGTTATGCATGGACACATTCAAAAGATCATAATTGAAGTCTCCCACAACTTTTTTGATTTCGATTGAGAGTTTATTGACCAGACCCTTCAAATATTCCTCAGTGAAAACATGTTCGGACATGTATGGATGTCTATAGATGATACCAACTACGTCATTTGTTTCCTTTTTGTTGTTAATTTTTATAAAAAATGATTCTAATTCCCTTGATTTATATATGTTGAGATCATGATGTGGTTTAAAATTTATTCCTGATTTAACATAGATATTAATCTATGTTAATTGATTTATATATGTTGAGATCATGATGTGGTTTAAAATTTATTCCTGATTTAACATAGATATTAATCTATGTTAAATCAGGAATAAATTTTAAACCACATCATGATCTCAACATATATAAATCAAGGGAATTAGAATCATTTTTTATAAAAATTAACAACAAAAAGGAAACAAATGACGTAGTTGGTATCATCTATAGACATCCATACATGTCCGAACATGTTTTCACTGAGGAATATTTGAAGGGTCTGGTCAATAAACTCTCAATCGAAATCAAAAAAGTTGTGGGAGACTTCAATTATGATCTTTTGAATGTGTCCATGCATAACAAAATGTTTGTTTTTTAATATAATGATGTCAAATTTCTTTAGTAGAGTCAGTAGGCATACCAACAGAGCTTTGATACCTTCAATGTTGATATTGACTTTGGGTTTAGAATCTTTGTGTAATGATTCTGAAAGGCATATGATGTCAAATTTAAAGTCCATCATTTCAAGGACAACCTGAACCTCAATATGATGTTGTACTGAGTGGATATTATAATGTAATATAGAGAATGTTTTTGAGGGATTAAACTTTGTAGAAGCAAACTCGTCAAGGCTGTAGTAATTACAATTAATAGCAGGAATACTAATTTCATCATTTCCATGGTTATCCTCAGTATCAAGATCAAATACGTTATTACTAATCGTAGTGTTAAGTTCATTGGACATTTTTTGCTGATAGTCTGAATACATTTTTATTCATTCAATTTCTTAACTCCTTTTGTGATGTTGCAAATTCATTGTTGTTAAGTTTTGAAAATGGAATAGTTTTGGATATTCAGTTGATACAGTAAAAGCATTCAGTTATATTATTTTGGAAATATTTATAATCGTTTTTGTCAAACTTATTACATTTAATATGTACCCATTTTTTGCAAATATCACATTCTATAACTTTATGGTTTTTGCTACCTCTTTATGACATACTCTGCATGAGAAACTCCACCATGAGCTGTTTCTTCTTGTACCTTTTATATTACACCTTTGATTATTTTGTATGTTTTGTCTGGGTTGTCCTACCTCCGTTTGTATAGGCAGTCCTGCAGGTTTTTTGAATCGAGTTATTGTTTTTTTGTATGGTCGGGGGTGATGAAAATGTTTTTTCGGACATATTCATCTTGTGATTGTCGCAGTCTGGTGGCATTTTGTAAAATTGATTTTCTGTTCCTGGGGTCTTTCATAAGTAGCTTCAGTGATCTGAGTTTTTGTTCAGGCCCTGTTTGCTGTTTTATGTGGCCACATCTCACTACCTTTTCAATGTCTGCTTCTATCCCTAGCTCGTCAGCAGTGACCTTTTTTGCTGCTTCCATATCTATCTGTTCATTGTTTTTCTGTTATTCAAAAGATTACCAGGTTCATCTTGATGCTGTCTCGCTCCTTCTGTTCTCTCATTTCTTCAGATATGATGGTGTTTAGACTTGTTACAGTGTGTTGGGGTATGGTATAGATTGTTGCTTAGGGTTGGTCTGCTGAATGGACTGATTAGACTGTGCTTCTATTTGTGATTTTACTTCAGTTAGCACCAGGTTTGTGAGTTCTTCCCGTAGGGAGTTTTTCAGCTGATCCTGGTTTAATTCTAACTTATTCTTAACTGCTTTCCATCTTCCCCTTGATGCTTACAACACGGTCATTCAGAGCTGATACATCATGGTTTATCGCTAGAAGCTGTTTTATTTTAGGTAATTGTACAGCACATTCTTTGCGGTTGAATCTCAGTTTAGAGTCGTCATATTTCTTTAGTACCTTGTAGATTTCCCTGTGGACTTCTGTGCACTGGAGACATATCCACTTGTTACACATGTCACAGTGTAGGGCTTCACCGTTTTTCTCTACCATTTCTTTGCATATTTGGCAGGGTTTGTTGTCTAATTTTCCAGATTCCAATTTTTTTTATTGGTCATTTAGTCTTTTTAGTAATCCAAATTAATTTAGCAAAAAATATTATAGATTAATTTTTATAATAATAATCCATGAAGGTAACAAGGGATTTTACTTAGGAGATGACGTCCACATGGTTTATATATTGGCAGCCATGTTTAGTATTTACAGATGTATGAATCAATCATCAAAAGATCGAGATTGTTATTGTTTGTTCAAGTCAATTCGTAAAATAAGGCTTCAGATACCTGCAGGATGATCGATTGTGTAAACATTGGTGGTTTTTGAGTTTGAAAAGATGGGATGGTGCAGGATGATGATCTGTTCAGTGATTGTGGCTGCGCCGTCGCCTTGTCAGCCATTTTATATCAAAACCTGAGTTTGTTGATCAATAAATAAAAAATTTGGGTACTTACAGGATGTTTGAATGCATAATGCATAAACTTTGTAGTATATTTTGTAGTTTGTATATTTGAAAAAAGTGGGATGGGTTAGAATTTACTGCGATAATCTGTCCATTGATTGAGGCTGTGTTGTTTTCATTGCTTTGGGGTTGATTATGTTATTGTCGGAAATAATTTTGTAACCGAGTAACGATTTCCAACGGGAAAAAGGGGGAGAGAGAGCCTAGACACGAAGGAATAAATAATTCCCCTGGAAGAGATCAGGAAGGAAAGCGCAGAAAATGGGTGCATAATAACAGAAGGTTTGCGAAAAATGTGGTGCTTTCACGACTCCGACCTTCCTAGGCCTCGTCTGGTAACTTTGGTGATTGGGTAACAGGAGTTATGGTAATGAAGTGAAACTTCCTGTCACAGAGGTTGACTTTATCTTGGTACGAGCCGGGCGACTCTTAAATAACAAAGCACGTTCATCCAAAAACATCTTCTCTCCTCAGTTTCCCGCTTAAAAATCATTGTAATTGTAATTTTGCCACCTTTTTTCACACATTCCCATAAAAAAGAAAACAAATAAAAAAAAAATGGCAATTCTTAAGAGGAACTGGAATTGCTATAGGAAATGGTAAATGTTAACATGGCGGACACCAAGATCTAACACCAAAAGTATTCTACCTTTCTTGGCGGAGAACTGAGGACTGGTCAACGGACCCAGAAATGGTTGCAGTAAAGCAACAAAGGGATTTTCAGTCAGAGGGAAGCTAAGGGAGGGGGAACTAAGGCAAAGGAATTCGACAGAACGAGTTGTTACCAGGACCATCACATGCTTGTTTAGGTCAAGCTTAGGACTATGAAATATGTTGCACAGTTTATGTCTTGTCCAAGATGATGACAATGAGCAGTTTAAGGTCTTGCCTGGACCAAATAAGGATGACAAAGGGATAGTTTAAGGTCTTGCCTGGACCATATAAGGATGACAAAGGGGTAGTTTATGGTCTTGCCTGGACCATATACAGAGGATATGGCATGGAGGAGAGAGGGATGCAGTTTATAGTCTTGCCCAGAACTACACACAGTTGACCTTCAGGCTGGGAGTAGGCTTGTTCTGCCCCGCCATCACTTAAGAGGAGTGCAGGTTGGGCAATACCACTTTTGTCTACTGGGAGGAGTTTCTTCCAACCCCACACACTCAAAGTGATACAAATCATTACAATGGTCACACACAAACATGTCCCAGTTGTCCCATGGTCTGTTGCAGCCGGGACAGATCCATATCACCATGCTTTCCTCTGGCTCGCAAAGCATGAAGATTGGGTCACTGCTGGTAGCAGTGTCCTCAGTGGTGTGAGGAGTCACTAAAGAAGAAGCAGATTCCTTTGTATTAATAGAAGCTATGGACTGCTGGTAGCAGTGTCCTCAGTGGTGTGAGGAGTCACTAAAGAAGAAGCAGATTCGTTTGTATTAATAGAAGCTATGGACAGCTCCAGGGGGAGGAGGTTTTTGAGGGAGTGGGTTTGGATAGGCCCATCTCTTTGTTTGATTCGTGTCGATTCAACCAATCCATCCTTCCCCACAAATAGTTGTAGGACCTCTCCCAGGATCCAGAATGGTGTTGGTTTCATCTTGACCAATACGATTTCCCCCGTTTTAATCATGTCGGTGAGGATGACGAGGAGAATCTCTTGGTACTCATGGAATGAGGTCAAGTTTCAAAACAATTTGCCACTGCTTAAAAAAGTTCTGAATGACAATCCAAGATGATGAGCCCTGTAAGGGGGTGTCTCTTTCCCAAGAGGATTGAATAGTTGAAGAATGAAGTCTTGTCAATTCTCTCCCCCCCCCCCCAAGCAGATTACACCAGTTTCATCCAGAAACAACTTAAAGGTAAGGTTTTTACCTTCCTGATGGGTCAACTAGATAACTCAATTCATGAGGAAAAGTCTGTTCCTGCATGGACTTTATCAAAAATATGTTGGCCTTCTTGGCACAGTTCTCAACCCTTTTTCTTAACTTAGTTATGATGAGAAAAACTAACATCATGATCCTCAATAACTTAGAAAAACTGGATTAACACTTGTATGGGATGATATAGGGAACCTCTCTATCCATAAGAATAGAAGTGTTAACTGCTGAGCGAACAAGTTCCTTACTTCGATTGCTCAAGCAATGTAAATTTTGGGAGGGCCAAGGAACCTCTCCGTTACACAGCCAAGCTGGCCCGGAATACCAACATTTCAAGTTCTGCCTGAATTGGATGAGGGATAGTCCCCTGGTAATTAAGTCTGCAGTTTCTCTGCTGAGGAGACATATTTAAAGGTAGGTACCAAGTTAAAGTGGGACCTCACTTCAGCTAGCATCTGAAGGCTGTCCGTCAACCAGTTCCTAGCTAAAATGTTTTTGGTTGTAATGGATTTGGATATGATCCAAGACAACACCACTTTGGTGTCAACCGCCACATACAGATAGATTGTTAATACAAACATTTTTAAGGCCCTTCAAAATAACGGGCAAACACTTTAGTGCCAAATACCCCAACAACAGCTCCAAGGTGGGGAGGGTCTTGGTCTTCATTGGGGCCACCTTCACCTTAGCGAACACCAATGAAGATTCATTGTCCTGTATAATATAGGCGGTGAAGCCATAAGCTTGTCTGGAGGCGTCACAAAATAGAACTAGGTCTGAGGCCTTGTCATCGCTGAGGGCCCACCTGTGGAAGGAGATGGAATCCAGTTCAGAAAGGTCTTTAGCCAGCCCTCTTAACTGCTTTCGGGCTTCATTGGGAACTTGCTCATCCCACCCCAATCCTTCCTTCCACAATCCCTCAACAATGACTCGACCTCTTACCGTAACTGGCAAGTATAAAGAAAGAGGGTCAAAGACCTTTGCGGCCTCTGATAGTATCAGCCTATTAGTGGAAGCCTCAGGGTCACACAGATGAGGGGAGAGGTACATAAGGTCAGTCTGGGGACTGTACCTATAGCCCAGTACCCTCTCCCATTCGCCTCCATGAATGGTTAATGTACCGTCTGTATGCATTTGCTCCTGAAGCTCTGCACAATTTGAATTACAGGCCTGTACTATGAACCATCCTTCCTCCAGGTGTTGTTTAGCACCAGAATATAATTTAGATAAATCCAGTCTTGTCCATGTAAAAATGAGATTCTAACATGGACCTACAGGGGTCTCTTGGGAATTTCGCTGCATTTCGCCACATGATATCTTAATACATAATTCAAAACAAATGGACTGGCAGTAAACCCAAAGATTACAGTTCTGTACCTATAACAACGCAGCTTGCTCCCCTCTTTTATAAAAAAGCAAAACCTGTTTTTGTCTGCTTCAGAAGTGAGCTGAATCATGAGAAATGCCTTCCTAATACCGGTGAAGACAACATAATCATTTGTTCTGAATGAGAGCATTTGTTCTGAATGAGATCCAGAATGTCCTCCATTAGGTTGACACCCGGATAAGCTGCCTCATTCAGGGAAACAGAATCCTTTGTTTTAAAATTACAATTAAACACTGGTCTCATCTTTGATGTAGACACAGAGTCCAATTTGACTACAGGCCTGTGTGGGATCCAGTGGTAGTTTTCGTACAAAGATTTCTTCTATAATTCCTTCTTGTTCTTGCTGGTGAAACACCTCTACATAATCCTTGTACATCCCTTTTTTCTCAAGGTTCTTGGCCAATCAGTCTAATACACACAAAGCCACTGAGTGGTTAGATGAGATATGAGCCAGCTTTTCTAGGTGCCAGGGGAGGTGGACATAGTATTGGCCATCCTTAAAGGTGATGGAGTCCTCGAACTGACTGACCTTCTCCTGGTCGTAATCGGAGAAAGTCGCCTTCTAGCCCCCTTTGCACCTCACTGTCAGAAAAAGTATCCTTAAAAGGGTCTATATAAGTATCCTGTGCATTAAGGATGTAGTAAAAATGAGACGATGGTACAGCAGAGGTATTCTCCAGCACAGAACAAAAGTCGGAATTTGGTGTCCAGACATCTGACAAAAGTTACAGTATTTTGTTT
>VCCN01001169.1:643631-685971 GCA_006491835.1 Architeuthis dux
TCATCATCAGAAAAGTCACATGAAAATGAATTGCCCAGTTCCCATAGCAGTGATTGTTTCCTAGCAACAAAATTAGCTACGTCCATGAATATTGCCTGTCTTTTTGGAACATAATCTAGAATATCTCGAAAAATGCTTTAAATTATTTCTTGTTTATCATATTGTTCCTTTTTAAGTATTTCTAGAGACAAAAAACTAATTTTGTACATTGACCTCTAAGTGATTTACTAACTGAAGTGCTCTACCCGAGAGGGAACATTTCAGATAATTTAGCCAATCTACAATATTCCACATACCGGCCACACAGTTGTTAAAATGAGATTTAAATTCACTAGGTAAGTCGCACTGAAGACCAAGGTTGCGATAGAATTCACACCACAAGCAATTTATTAAAAATAAAATTCTTCCAGTCGTGAAAAGCAGTAATTTTTTGTAATAACAAATACAAGTTATGAAAACAAACTTTCACAATGTGGATTCACTAGCAAATTTTATTCAGTGAATATACATTTAATACCTCAAATTTTTCGCAATGTGTTGAAAATAATTGTGTAACCGAGTAATGATTTTTGACGCGGTGGGGGGGTGGGGGTGGAGAGCCTAAGACTGAATAAATATTTCCCCTGGAAGAGGTCAGGAAGGAAAAAGCAGAAAATTCTCTTACCTTGTCTTTGACAGGGGTGCATAATAACAGAAGGTTTGCAAAGAATTTGGTGCTTTCGCGACTCCAACCTTTGGTGATTGGACAACAGGAATAATGGTAATGAAGTAAAACTTCCTGTCACATATGTTGGCTTTATCCTGGTACGAGCCGGGCGACGCTTCAATAACAAAACATGTTCATCCAAAAACATCTAAACTTCTCTCCTCAGTTTCCCAGCGTTAAAAATCATTGGAAATTGTATTTTTTTTGGCACTTTCGGTACCAGTAACCTTGAAATCTAAAAATAAGAAGTCACATGCACTTATACTTCTTCCCGTCACGTGACGGGTCCGAGCAATCTCCGCCCGTCCCGGCCTCAATCCAGGTAAGTAACCATTTATTTTTCTTACTTCTTTCACTTTTCTTTCCTCTGATTTGCCTTCCTTAGGGCATTAATTATCCATAATTATCTAGATTTATATCTAGTATCTAGATGAATCGTTATTTATAAACAAAGAAAATAAGAGATTGTTATACTTACTTCTTTCTCTTTTCTTTCCTCTGCTTTGTCTTCCTTGGGACATTAATTATCCAGAATCATCTAGATTTTATTTATAATTATCTAGATTTATATCTAGTATCTAGATTAATCGTCATTTATAAACAAAGAAAATAAGAGAATGTTATACTTACTTCTTTCTCTTTTCTTTCCTCTGATTTTTCTCCTTTAAGGAAATGCAACATTAAAGTAAACGGAGAAATTAGGAAATTTTAAATAAACTAAAATGTTTTCTGGTTGAATTAAATTTAAAAACAGCAGACATTTATAATCGATGCAAAATGTTTTCTAAAGAGCGAATGTCAAGGGAGATAATTTCAGGGTTGCTAAATTAGTCATCTTTCTAGATCTGGCTGATTTCTTTTCAATTTAGCCGATAAAAATCTACGATAACCGAAAATCTGGACATTTAAACAAACACAGTAAGTTTAATTAAAGTAAATGTATAATTTTTATTATTAATTTGTTCTTGAATCTTAGTGTATAATTATTTTATTTTAATTATTTTATTTGATGTGGGCTCTAAATGAGTATCTATAACATTTTTAGCTATAAATGAAAAGAAATGTAACCGATTTTAGCCATTTTTGGAGACAGTTTTAGCTATAAAAAAACAAAACATCGTTTGCAACACTAGATAATTCATAGGAACTATAAAGAAAGATCTGAAATTTTTTCATTTCATTATTATTCAGCAGAATTAAAATCCCCTTCATGGATCCGTAAACTGTTCAATAATAATTAACTTATTTATTTATTTTGTTTAATAAATGCAAGAAATTACAATTTGTTAAAACTTAAAACTGAGCTAAACTGACACGTCTCTTATATATTTACGAATTTATTTGTTGTATATACAATAGAAAAGTTAGAGTAATCATCTTCAGTTGGAATAGAAGTAGGAGTGGAGTTTGACCCTGCAGCAGCCCGGCTTGTTTTCTTTGCAGTTTGCAGCTGGACTCGCCGTGAAGCAGGTGAGGGTTGTCACTTTTGGTACGTTCGTACCAAATGGTTCCCTTTGAACACTTTTTGTATGTTTGGTACTACGCACCGAAGATTTGGTACGTTTTAGAAATTTTCTTTCAAATTTATATTTTATATAAGAGTCGAAGGAATTATATTGTGTTTCACTTCCTGCAAATCACTTGTAAACTTCATTAGATCTAGGTATAGTAAAAGCCTTACAGCCGACTTGGTCCGTAATGACTCCATGCCATGAAATACGAAACTAAGGACTTCTATTTTTCATTGTGTCACGGCTGGGCTGCTGCTGGTCATGGCTACTATAAATAACAGGCGCTATGCCCAAACTTTACCTCACTTTTCAGCGACCCGTATCGTCGTAGGTCGGTGTGTTAAGCGTACACACGTTAAACCTTATCTTACAGATTACTTCTGTGTACCAGTTTCTCTCCATCCCTTTTGGCGAGGGACAAGTGGTCTGCATCGCGCGGTTGACGGAATCAGGTTTGCGTTCGGCGCGTATGACTAACCCTAGAAGGTAGCGAAGAATCGGTTGAGGCGAGGCAGAGGTGCGGGGTTGCGCCGGGGAGATTCTTGACTGGACAACCAGAGACAAAGCGAAGTCGTACGGAACATGAAGAGAATTAGTTAGGGTAGGAGCGAAGATTTTACGTGCGGATACGGACTGAAAGAATGAAGTGGTGGTGGTCAAGTTAGGAGATTTAGCCTAGCTACTTATACTGACTGGCATCAGCAGCGGCCGAGCTGTGTCGTCGGCCGAAAAGTAGGAATCCTTATTTTCGTATTTCATGTGGGTTAGCTAATTTGGACCTGTCGTCCGTAACATTGGCTTGACTATTCTAAGACAAACCTCTCGTACGGCTACCTTTCCCGAGAGCAAGCGGTGTTCGATCGAAATCAAACACATTTCTCGACTGAACCGACAAACACGCTCTGTAAACTCCATCCGGTCCGTGACTAACCTCTCAGTTAGCCTCCCGTAGTAGCTTAGGGTTCAGACCTTCGTCTCTACCAACTCGTACATATTTATCTCCTCATTCTTGCTAAGCTTAACTGTTCTCTCTCTACGATCGTTTCAACATGCATGCTTTTTCCATATCCTTATGTTCGGGCTTTTTACTTTAATCGACATGTCTTTGTATCTCCCTTTTTATTCAATGAACCCTTCATTTGTAATCTACAAATGTACGTTGTTTGTTTTCTTCCTACACGGCTCTCGTGTCTCTGTTTATATTTCCGCGCCAAAGCCAACATGGCGTAAGCCTTCTTGCCCAATATCTCCTGGACTGACCGGCCAATCAACGCGCTCGTGACAGTGACTCCAGCACAATGGCGAACGATCCCAGCTCAGCTCCTTCAAGCAGCAACACATGTGCCTACGTGTTCCAGAATACAACAGTCCTTCTCAGGACTAAAGTCGTAGTCTATTAATACATAACGCCCCTTCTTAGGGCCAAACAACAAAGTCTCTCCTTCCACATTAATGCACTCAGCCCTTTTAAGGGCAACACAGAAAGTATCCCATCCTACATCCAGCAAACATCACATAGCGTACCAACCCGTCCTCCGAACATTAAACTAGTTTAGCATTTAGTCTAACATTTCTATTATATATATATTAGCATGGGGCGCAGAAATGACCACCATCACTGTTAATACTACTACTACCACCATGCAGTGGTACATGTTTTTCTTTATTTTATACTTTTATGGACGATTTGGTACGTTTTGTGTCAAGGCATTTCGTACATTTTCTAAAAAAAACTCTGTGGCACTGCAGCCCTCCGGTTAGTACATTAGGAACGCAGTTTGATCCTCACTGTGTCCTATGCTTGAAAGTGGGCGTACAGGCTGAATAAGTGTTGCCAAGTATGGTTTGTTATTTATAGCTAAAACTGTCTTTCCCTACCGTGATTTGAAATCACGACCAAATGAGGCTACTGTCTTACCAACTGAGCTAACATTCTTTTATATTATATCATTTCTTCTTCTTTGCAGTCTTCCAAAAGGAAGCTGGCTTCGCCATGAAGTAGGTGTTAGTATACTAGGCACACAAGCCGTTATTACTGTAGTGAGTTTGATCCTAACCATGTGTCTCACTCTTGTGACTTTTAAGATATGTAAATACCTATTTGGACCTTCCTTGTAGCTGCGATAGTTGGGTGTTTTCTACCAGTGCCGGTGGTCAGTGTATGAGCCTAGGTTACATTTGAAACTAGGATTTCAAATGCTGATTTTCAAGGCAGGCATGGCACCACACTTGGAAATGTGTGCCCTAAGGTGCTAAGCTTTGTAAAAATTCAGAATGATTGAATATGATATGTCATTGGTTAATGTCAGGGGCGTACCAAATGATTTCTATTGGGAGGGGGGTGAGTGCCTCTAGTTCGCCGAAAAAGCGGGCGTGCAAGCCAAATAAGGAAAGAAATCTGTGTTGCCAAATATGGTTTGTCAGATTATTTCTAATCATCAACTGAATACAAAATTTCTCATAACTGCAAAACCATAGCGAATGGGAGATTTTAGTGGTTGTCTCAGTGTTGTCAATTGTTTTTTCTAGCGGCGTGTATAGTCGCTAGTGTGAAGGTTGGTTTGATGTAAAAGGTGACATAGTTGGTTAGCCCTGAAAAGGACTGTTAACGGAAAGGTGGCTTTTCTGTGTAGAGGGTGAGATTTAGTTAGCCCTGAAAAGGGCTGTATGCATAAAAGGATCACAGTAATGTGAGGTGAGATTTAGTCCTGAAAAGGACTGTTGTATCACGGATCACGGTAGGCACGTGTGTTGATGCTTGCAGAGGGAGAGCTGAAATCGGCAGCCATTGTTAATGGTGTTGTCGTCACGCGCACATGGAAAGTTACGTGCTGCAAATGGAGCGCGTTGATTGGTCGATCAGTCGGAAATACGAACAAAGACACGAGAGTCATGCCAAAGAGAAAACAAAGGCGTACATTTGTAGATTATAAATAGAAGACTTGTTTAATAGGAAAGGAGATAATACAGGGACATGTCGGATGAAAGAAAACGCCAAAAATATAGATATGGGGCATGCATGGGAGAACACGTGTTAGTAAGAATGTGTGTTTACGGAAGGGAAAGAATGTAGAGATTTACTTGAAGTAACAAAGATCTGACCCCTAGGCTACTAAGGAAACCAACTGAGAGGCTAGTTACGATAACGAATGGAGTTTACAAAATAGTTGGTCGGTTGAGGCGAGAAATGTGATTGATTTCGAATCGCCGAGTGGACAAAACAACCTTGGATCTCAGCGCACGTAACTAACAAAATAAAGGAGAAATTAGCTTGCAGTGAAAGAGAAGTGGAAAGTAAGCTAAACGAGAGATTTGTCGTAGAAAGAAGCCAAGCCATCAGTTGAGAGGTCGCCGGTGAGATAGCTGGTTACAGTAACTGAAGACAGAGATCGCTAGCTAGAAGTAGGAAGTAGTCGCCGAATGAGGATAGTGTGCAATGAAGATTTGTTTAACGTGTATGAGTCATCACACATGGACCTTTGGCGAGTAACGCTGAAAGTTATGTGAAGAAAAGCCGTTAGCATATGGTATTTATAGTTGTTTTAGTAGCAACAGCCGTACGTTACGTCGGCCGAAGTGAAGCATCCTTATTTTCGTATTTTGGTAGGTGTAGCCATTAAGAAGTAGGCTGTTACAGTTTGTTATTTATAGCAACAAGAGTTCTCTATATTTTATACTAAAAGGTAGAAATTTAAAAAAAACTTTATTACTTAAATCTGTAGAGTTGCAAACATCTGTCGCGTCAAATTTATTTCCTCTTACGTCATAAAACAAACCAGATGTCATCAATTTCGTCTCCTGATCTTCAACTGAAGAGGGGTTGGTGAGCCATAGAATACGACAAAATGTTCGTGCATGAACCTGATCGAAACGTCACGTGTTCCGTTGTAGATAACCCAGTGTTGCTAAATTAACCATTTTTCGGCTAGATCAGGCTGATTTCTTTTCCCAATTTATCTGATAAAAATCTACGATCGCCGAAAATCTGGCAAATTTAAACAAATAATTAGTAAGTTTAATAAAGGTAAACATTTTATTTTCATTAGTAATTTGTTCTGGAGTCTTAGTTATTTTATTTGATAAGTGGACTTTAAATGAGTATATAAAACATTTTAGTTATATTCTGGTTGGGGTAGTAGAACCGTCAAATGAAGACGTCAACAACTTGTGTTCAATAAAGTATTTTATTTACATTAAGAACATGTGAGGAAAATCCTGCTAGGCTAACTGACAGCCAGCCCCAGACGAGCTACTGCTTCTAACCCACTGGGATGGACGACTATACAGATTAGGTTAATACACAACACCCTCCCCTTTAGGAGAACGCCCTTCTCCTTTTAAGGGAGTACCGTTGTCTTTCGGATTCAACTACAAAAATTCAGTATTCATTCTTGCTTTGTCTGGGTTCCGTAACACACACTGTTGGTGATACTGCTGGGGCTGGTACTCGAAGGTGTCACACAATAAATCCAGGTGTTGTGGAGCGAAAGAAGCCAGATCTATTGATGAGAATCTGGCCTTCTGTGAGGAAGGTTTTGTGGATATCGGCTTGATGCGTAAGATTTCTCCATAGTAAAGGTTTTCAAAAGTGGGTTTAAATGACTCCATTTAAATACGAGCAATGGTGTTATATAGTGGGGTGAATGTCCTGGACTTGGATAGAAAGGAGACTCGAAGACTGGTTGTAAAAATACAAGACATATTTTTTATTTCATACTGCATACACTTCGTCGGCCGGAGAGTGAAGAGTGGGGCGGACAGGGACAGCGGTCTCGGGCCTTCCGGCTCCGCTGATGTCTGTCTTTTCTTTGAGAAAACTCGAGACCCGGACAGAAAACTCGGTTTTCTGTTCGGGTCTCGAGTTTTCTCAAAGAAACGCGTCTACTTTATAGGTTTCTCGAACGCCCACAAAGGTGTCATCCACATCCTGTTTGTTGGACACCCACATATATACCTATTTCCTAAGGTGAGCGGGGTCACTTACATTTCCGCACAGGTGTCTGACCCCGGAATAACCTTTTCGTGGCAGGTTATCATAACAATGGTAGAAAAAGGGAACGGCAACGAATGATAAAAAACGAAAGAAACAACCCTTCTAAGAGACGAACATTACTTTATTCAAACAAGGGTGTAAATTTAGTTAAATGTTTATGTGTGCGTGTGTATGTAAAAGTCCATTGTCCGTGTATATGTGTGTAAATATGTAAAAGTCCTTTGTTCCGGTACATTTGTTTTAGTGTAAGTTTGCGATCGTCTAAATAAAATGTTTTGGGCTAATGATTATAATGTATTGGTGTGTGTAAATATGTAAAAGTCCTTTGTTCCGGTATATTTGTTTTAGTGTAGTTTTGCGATCGTGTAAGTAAAAACGTTTTGGCAAAAAGGTCTTTCATGATGGCAATGTGTGCGTGTACTTACATTATTGGCTTGTTAGGAAAATACTGGGTGCTGGCACCCGGGCCACGTGGCCCGAGAGCCAAGGGTGGAAAAATGCGGAGTGAGGTTCGGAGCGTCTTTACATGACGGCCAGCTCGGAAGAAAGAGGCTGATTCAAAATTAGCGCCTGTCACGTGATTACTTGCTGGTCCCTGATTGGCTACCTGTTCGTGAGGGTCCGATGGTCTAGCTTATCGTGTGTGGAGAGTTCGGCCTAATCTGATTTAAATGTCTCTTATGTACGTCACTTTTCCTAGTCGTTTGTGTATTTTTCCAGCTTCCCATTTTTGTTTTCCGGCTCTATAAATACGAAATAAAACCGATTCACCATTTCGAAAAGATCTTGACGTTATTCTTGTAATACTTGAATTACCCGGCACCCGGCATAATTCTATCAAAGATTGTGATTTTTCGGTTGAACATTAGTTCTGCTGGTGAACTTTCATCTTTTGTATTTGGGTTAGGGGTTTGTCTATATGAACTTAAAAACTGATGGAGTGTCTCTTCCCCACGTCTCCTCCCCTCTTAATTTTGTAAGGCTCTTTTAAAGGTGTCTACAAACCCTTTTGCTTGCCCATTCGACCTTGGGTGGAAAAGGGGGCTAGTTCTGTGCTCAATAGTTTGATATTTGCAAACATTTTCAAATTCAACCGAAGTGAACTGTGTGCCGTTATCCGTCACCATCGTGTTTGGGATTCAAAATCTGGAAAATAATTCCCTTAAGAAAGCTATTGTTATTGACGAAGTTGCTTTCTTGCACTTAAAGACTTCTGGCCATTTGGTAAAACTATCTACTACTATTAAATAATAAAATCCATTCATTGGTCCTGCATAGTCTAGATGTAATCTGGACGATGGTTGATCGGTTTTATGCTAAGGTTGAAATTTTATAGGTGGCAATTTGGCGACCATCGCACAGTTTTGGCAAGATTTGACTAAGTCTTCAATATCACGGTCCATTCTTGACCAATAACTTCTCATTAGAGACTTCATCCGCGACATTCGAGGATGACCAGAGTAAAATTGTTTTAATATTTGACTTTGAAGAATCACTGGAATTCATACAAGTTCCGTGTGCATTAAACAGTTATCACAGATGGAAAAGAGTCTTTTATTTTCAAAAAACTGTTTTTAGATTCCAACTTTTTGTCCAGTGTAACTGGTAGCGCTCGTATTGTGTTACACAGCATATTTTTTTTATTTCCGTTGCTGATTTTACTGAGGCGATCACAGTATCATCAAGTGGTTCTTTATATTTAGGAATTAGTCTAGAAAGACTATCAGCATGTTTCATTTTTGTAGACGGTAGATATTCAATTTTAAAATTGTATCCCAGTAATATGGTAGCCCAATGTTGCAATCGGTTTGCTGTATGTATTGGAATACCCCTTTTGAGCCAAATATTGCAAGAAGTGTCTTATGCTCAGCAATAAAGTTAGCTGGAAATGAAAACTTTAGCCATCACAATAAACAATAATGTCGTAAAATGCCTTTTCTGAAAAGCTGCCCCTGCCCCAAATTGCTTCTGGCGTCCCTGGCTATCATAGATTTTTATTGGATAAATTAGGAAAAAATCGACCAGATCTAGTCGAAATTGGCTAATCCAGCTGCTCTGCTTTTTGTCCACTCATTCAGTAATGTTCCCAGGGCTATCATGTACCCGGAGAAAAATAGGCCAGATCTAGTAGAGAAATGACTGATCTATGTTTTTCCCACTCCCACATTACCGATCACAGCCAGTGACGTCTTACAGATTAACGTTTCCACCCTAGGCTTGTCAGTCCATCTTTCTTTTTTGCCTGCTCTCTCATTAAAGGCATTCACACAAACATACATCCAAATTTAACACTATTCGTTTTTTCATATCTCTAGATTATTTACAAAGTAATACATTTTTTGCAGAATTTAACACTATTTATTTTGCATCTGTTTAATAAGAAATCCTTTAAGAGGGTTTTGTCCGAAGGATTTTTGTCCTAATTTGCTCTTTAAGAGGTGTTTTGTCCGAGGATTTTTGTCCTAGTTGGCTCTTTGTCCTAATTCGTTCTTTGAGAGGGGTTTTGTCCTAGTTAGTTCTTTAAGAGGGGTTTTGTCCGAGGGGTTTTGGCCTAGTTTGCTCTTTAGGGGTGGTTTTGTCTGAGGGAGGTTTGTCCTAGTTTTTCTTTTAAAAGGGGGTTTGTCCTAGTTTGCTCTTTAGGAGGGGTTTTGTCCGAGGTTTTTTTGTTGTCCGAGTTGGTCCTTTAAGAGGGGTTTTGTCCGAGGGTTTTTTGTCCTAATTGGTTCTTTAAGAAGGGTTTTGTCCGCGGGAGTCTTGTGGGGGGATCAAATCTTTAGTTATTGCGATATCTATCAAGTGTTCAATTGACCTGTTGTTATTATCTGTAGTTTTAAGTTTTGTGTTACATTTTTTTTATTACTCCACGAATTAATCATTATTGTTGTTTTTATCACAGTTGCGGTCAGGTATGTTCGTAACTTTATTTCTATTGTGGAAGGGGGAAAACGATAGTTAAGAATTACCATGTTCAATACACACCTGAGGAAGGTTGAAGAACTAATCGACCGAAACACTGTGATAAAAACAACAAAGAAAACTTTCGTCAAGGGCATGTAATAAAATAGGTGGAACTTTAAAAGAAAGGGATTTATTTTTTCCTGACACCGCTTATTGCTATCTTCATCGCCAATTGAGTAAGTCAGTTAATTTCTTACCTTTTTTTCCCCTCGACCTTCGAGTAATTTGTTTTAATGGTTAAAATTCAGTTTGAGTTTAGCAAACCAGTGTAATTTTGTAGTAAAATCTATGTTTTCTATGTAGTTTGATCTCTGACTGAATCTGACCATCATTTCTTCGGGAAATGTTTTATTTGTGAGAAAAAGTAACTTTCAAAGTGTAAGTGACTTATTTGGCTCTAAAATGGGGGTTCGATTTATAATGTATGTTTAATGTAAAACTGGACCCTTATTTTGTGTCTGTCTTACTGACAGCGGATATTCGGTTTACTTGAGACAGATTTAAAACAGTAACATTGGAAATCTTCTAAAATTGATATAAAACTGGGTAATTCTTGCAAATCAGGCACCAAAATTGAAATTGAAAAACGTTATCTCCCGTTACGGCTAAAAGTTGCTAGATTTTTTCCCCATTTCATTTCCAGCTAAAATGAATAAACTATAATGTATTTCTTGTTAACATTTATATCTAAAAATGTTAAGTACGGTTGAAAAATCATACAAAGGCTCCTGAAATGTTAAGTACGCTCGAAAATTCATACAAAGGCTCCAAATTTATTTTGATCTTTAAATAATATTAAAATAAAATCTAAACATTAATTAATTAATAGGGCCTTTGTATGATTTTTTGAGCGTACTTAACATTGATCTGAAATTAACACAATAATGAAAATAAATAGAACATTCTTAATATTTTTAGCTATAAAGTTAGCTGGTAATGAAAATATCTAGCCATAAAGGGAGATAACTTTTTCACTTTGATCTGGTGCTTGATTTGCAAGAATGACCTAAAACTGATTATTTACAAAAATTACAAAAAAATGACTTTTTAAAAACATTTTGGTAATCTTTGCTTATCTTTGCTTTGACGTACATTAAACCTATGGCAGTGTTTAACCAGCATAGAAAAGCTCCATAAACTTGGGGTTTTTATTATTATAAAGTATAATTAAACAACATATTCATCAGAAAAAAAATGCAATAATGAAATTAAATACATGTCTTTATCAGATTGCCATCATGAATTCATCAGTTTGGTACAGGTATATATACCTAAAAAAACAAAACATGGTACCTCAAAAGATACAAAGACACTTATTGCTCGATATTTTTTTGAAAATAACTTTAAATCCCTAACTGATTGTTGTTTCTTATTTACAAGGTTTATCTCTTTCTGGAAAACTGCTAACAATTGCATTTCTTTATATCCTGTTGCATCGGCGGGAGGCGATAACAACACAATTTTTCACATAACACCTCCTAAAATTTGTGAACATGGATTTAAGTTCACAAGTTTAGTATTTTATAAGAGGTAAATATCTCATCCTTGCTACTTTAAACAGAAAATCTGTACAGAACCCAATAATTCATAGTAATTCAATGGTAAACAGGTACCAAAAAAAGTGCTGTCTTTGTATCTTTTGAGGTATGCATAAAACGTGTCTATATAAGATTATATATTGTAGTGCAGTGGATATAAAGCTTCAACATAAGTTTGCATTTTATTTAGTGTTAGTGAGACAATTTAGGGCAATGAAAAGCGACAAAAATAAATTACGGCTCTAGGAGTAATAGTTTTGAAATTATGGGTGAATATGTCCATGTATCTTTAGAAGTACGTATTGAAAAAAAAGATAAACTTCAGCTATTACTAAAAGTATGATTTCTTGTCTTATAACAGGGGAAGAAATTTTACTGGGTACAAGCATACAATAAAAAAAATTTTAAATTCCCCCCTCAGATTTTATGCAAAAAGTAAATTTTGCATATGTTTTGAGGTACATACATATATCTGTATGACATATGCATTGTGTTTCTATCATACCTTTACAAGTTCATGGTGCGCAATCTGATAAATTTCTGGTGAATATGTTGTTCAATTCTACTTTTTGGAGCCTATGTATGACTTTTTGAGCCTTTCTATGCTGGTTTAAACACTGCCATAGGTTAGTGTACGTCAAAGCAAAGATTACCAACATTTCGATTTAAATATTATGATGCCATCCATTAAAGATTTAACGGACAAAAAATAATTTTCCAGTAAGTCATTATACATACATTCAATTCTAAATTACAGCCATACTCATATCACATGGACAGAAAATAAGCATCCTGTATAGCAGTATTAACATTGTAAATTGAACATTCGCTCTCGGAAAGACAGACACAAAGTAAGGGTCTAGTTTTGTATTATATTTACATTGTAAATCAAAGCCTCACTTGAGATCCAAATCAATGGCTTCCGATTTAAAAATCATTTTTTCTCAAAAAAAAAAAAAGAAAGATTTCTGGAAGAAATGAAGATCTGGCTTCATTGGCCAAAGTGTTGATATCTCAGAGTATGGAGGACATGTTAAATATCATTAGAAAGCTCTTCTAATGCTGGTTAGTATTCACATAAGAACCATCAGAATTTGCATTATTTGTTTTGAAAGGTCAATCAAAATTGCCCTAGAAAATTGAATAAGCTATGATTTTAATAGATATGTACTAAGCTTAGGTTAGTCTGGCACAAGGCCAATTGGGGGAAAGGGAAGGTGAACCATCAAAATGAGCAGTTGAAAATCCTTGTTTTCACTTGAACTCAAACACCAACTGATGGTGCCTGCGGAAAATGCACAACTATCTCAACCACCAGGGAAGAACTGATTTTCTAGAAATTAAACAACCGTCAACCAGAACTGTCAACATAGGTTTCTTCAGTTTTTAAGAGAGTTTGACTGGCTATCTATGTATGTATGTGTCATGTGTACAGGCTGCACCAATGGAACTAGAGTACTGAAAATTGTTCTTTTTTGAAAATTCCTGCCAAAATAAGTCTTTAGTGAGAGGTTCAATTTAGAATTTAAGTTTATGCTAAATTGGTCCCTTAGTTTGTGCCTGGCAGTTCCATACTTTTCTTGAAAACTTAGACTTTTTAGTGATCTCCACCCAAAAAAAGATGTGAGAGAGGAGTAACTTATTTATTGATCACCCCTTTTTAATTGATCACTCCCACACAGCATCCTGCCAAAATTAGTCACATCACGGTTTCTATGGAGTGACTAACCAGATCTGTTTTACTATAGAAATGCATTGAAAATCAGAAAAGGATAGTCAGTGGCCAGGAATGAAGGTAAGAATAGGGGTATTATATGTATAAAGTAAATGTATTGTATTGGAAACCAGGAAGGATTATCAGTGGTCAGGAACTGCTGAAATAATAGGGCTGTTATACACATAATTAACCATCTTTAGTGGGGGCTGATTTGTAATCCTGCTCAATTCTTTTAGTAGAAGGGAGTGTTATACCTTTTTGGAATGCCCAGGCCACAAGGAAACAGAATTTGTGCATTTTACAGACCAGACCAAAATCCCATCATAAATCCCTTTGCCTGAATATGGTGAAAAACAACCATATAAGCTACAAAGATAAAACTGTGTACCCAAGTCTATTCTTTGCTCCCCAAAACAGTAAAGAAACAAAAATAGATAAATATGCCTGAAAGCTGAAAATTTGTAACTGAATGCTTTTATGGTTGTACACAACAACTTCATTCTTTAAAATGGATGTCATAAATTATTTATGTCATTTAGGTCACCTATTTCTGAATTTTAACACAGTATTACAGGGGCATAGCTGGAGATATGGGGGACTGGGGCTTGGCTCCTTTAGGCCTTCCCTCCAACATTTAGTGCAGTAGTTCCCAACCTGGGGGCTATGGACATTGTATCCAGGAATTTGTCTATATAGTGTGTACTGCTGTATAAAAACATCTATAACTCATGTATCAAAAGATGATAATTATTATTGAAAGCATAAAATTAGTTTGTGTATTAATAATGCAGAGAAAATGAATGATTTCATTATCATTTGAATATAAATTTATAAAAATTTGAAATGTTTAATGAATTTTTAGTTTATATATATATATATAACTGATGGTCATAATTGAAAGAAATGTACATTCACAGTCATCCATTTTGAATTTCAAAATGACTGCCTTAAAGTTCATAGAAAAACTGGCAACAATTCTTTCTTAATCTAGATGGCTTTTAGATATAATTTAACCTGGTTGCCAAGATTCTACCCCAAAAATAATAACTTCCACTTTCCGATAGACTATTCATAGGCAATTTTGTTTATTTTGTCAATTATTATTAAAAACATGTTTTTAGGATTATATTTTTGATCTGTGATCAAAATTAGCATAGGATACCAATTTTCAGCCTTCAAACGTTACATATGATGTCATTATTATAAGCTCTGTAAAATACACAAAATTGCAAAAAAAATGTAAACATATTTTTTTATTTTTCTCTATGGTCTAAGCTTTCCAAAAAGGGATAACATGCCCTTCTACTAAAAACTTTGAGTGTGAACCCTATTTTGTTACAAATCAGCTCTCACTATTTCTTTTCCTCTGGGATTAATATACTGATTTTTACTGTACAGAACCTACATCAGTGAAAGATATTTTTAATATGTATTGTTGTGTTCACATTTTCTAGATAAGCTATTGTATTTCTGTTACAAAGTGTGTAACGATTCTGTTGATGATATTGATAGATTAACAGCAAAACCATTTCTTTATTTCCAGATGATCAGGAACAGAAATTCTGGAAAATGAAACTTTAATCTCAACCTGAGTATTAAGGCATTTAATCGAAGGACATGAGGAGAATTAGCTCAGGATTTTAGAAGTCTGCTGCATGTCATAAACATCTTCACTGAAGCAAAAGGATGATAGTACATTGTTTTCAGATTTACTCGGAGGCCAACCAACATGAACAAAGCTACAAATGCAGCTTGTATCATTGAAGGTTGTAGTTCAACTGTTTCAAAAACTAAGAAAGTAGTGTTGAAGTGTAATGTATGTATGAAAAGATTTATTCACAATTCTGCTTTAATGAAGCACATAAGAACATGTACTGGAGAGAGACCTTTTATATGTGAAATTTGTGACAAAGGATTTTCTTTAAAAGGCAGCTTGAAACACCACCTGAGAATACATACAGGGGTGACACCTTATCACTGTGAAGTGTGTGGAAAGGGTTTCTCTCAAACGGGTGGCCTTGAATATCACATTAGAACACACACTGGAGAGAAGCCTTTTAAATGTGAAGTGTGTGGTAAAGACTTCTCTGGAACGTCTAATCTTAAAATTCACATAAGAGAACACACTGGAGAGAAGCCTTTTAAATGTGGAGTGTGTGGTAAAGACTTCTCTCAAAGTTCTAACCTTAAAGTTCACATGAGAGAACACACTGGAGAGAAGTGTTTTAAATGTCAAGTGTGTGGTAAAGTCTTCTCTCAAAGGTCTAACCTTAAAGTTCACATGATAGAACACACTGGAGAGAAGCCTTTTAAATGTGAAGTGTGTGGTAAATACTTCTCTTTAAAGGCTAGCCTTAAAGTTCATATGACAATTCACACTAAAGAGACACCATTCTGTAAGAGATGTAAGAGATCCTTCTCTTGCACAAGCAACCTCAAGAAACACATGACAATGCATATTGAAGATAATTATGATCACTAAAACCAAAAAAGTCTGCAGAATAGTAACTTAAATGCTAACCATTGGTCAATCATTGGAGAGACTTCCTTTCTGTGAGGAATAGATGTATATCAGCAATTTCAAACTTTACATGCTGGAACTGGTTACTCTGAACATTTCTTTTGGAATCAATAAACAAGAACAAACATATTTTGGTGGAAAATCTTTCTTTCAGATTTGCATGTTTTCAAATTGTATAACCAGTAAAAATGAAATAGATACAAGTTTATTCATCTTACTAAAAGCTGCTGTCATCAATTTTGTTGGTTTGTCAGTCATGGTGAAGCGGGAGGATGATATTTAAAAGCAGCAGAGCAAAGGCAGGCACGCCATACACACATTATCGCTTAATTCAGTTAAAAATCTAAATAGAAAGGTGATCTTTTGTCACCAGAAATCATAGATCACTTTGAATTGGTAAAACAATTTACAGATGGATTGAGAGCATACAATGGGCTACAGCATATTGATTTGATTTAATTTATGGTTACAGTACTTTAGCAAATATCAGTTTTGTCTAAATCTCTTTGGTCCCAATAATATCTCCAAAAGTTCTCAATGATACTTTGTTGAATGGTTGGCTATGGGCTAAGGAAGAACTGATGAAATTTTGGGCTGGATCCACAAATTCTGTTCGATTGAGATATTTTTATTATTAAATTTTGGGACAGATCCTGAAATTTCTTTGATCCTCTCAATCGAACCAAATCCTTGGATTCACCCCAAAATGTCATCAATTCTTCCTTAGGCAATGGCCCAGCATTTGACAAAATGTCATTGAAAACTTTTGGAGATATAGTTGAGACCAAAGTGATGTAGACGAAAGTACCGTAACCCTTAATGATGGGACTCGACGGGTTTTATGCTAGTGAACCCGTACAGGCGTGATAAAAAAAATGTCCTATCTCCCGGATCTCATGTGTACGCGTGGTACATAGTACTTGTTAAATCGGCTCTGATTAGTTATATTAATGATCTCTAGGGGATCCCTTAGAATCTCAACCAATCAAAATGAAGCTTATGAATCCGTATGGGGACACCTTTAACCTAGTTCTGTCTTCATTTATCTATTAACGATAAACGAAAACAACGGAAATTTCAAATCTCTATCGCTACACGTGGTATTCTAAAATGGATTCTAGTGACTTCAGTGATTCGGAATTTGAGTGATTTGCGGATGAAACTACAAACTGCTCAAAGAAATATTTTACAACAAGATTCTATCAACATCTCTGATGTTTATAGAATAATTTTGATGAAGATTCGAACGACTCCGAGGTCGAAAATTACGCTCTTTTAAACAATGGAAGTAGCGATCACTCGCTTGCAGATTATAAACAGTGATGATTTTACAGACATTCCTGTACCAGTTACAAAATTACCTGATACCGCTAAGCAGTTTATAGATAATAAACGAGTTTGTTTTTTTTAAATGATAAAAATTGCTAAAAAAGATGAACTAAAAAATATTCTGTGGACCGATCGCTTGCCGAATGTAAATATTGAGGAATTTACGGACATTCGTGAACCAGCTAGCTACTATAGATAATAATTTATTAAATATTATTGAAAATAAACAAATTTTTAAAAAAAAATTATTGATAAAAAAAATGACTAAACAAAACACGTTTAAATTTAATTCATACGCAAATTTAAATCATGACAATGCCAATCAATCGATAATATCTTTTTCAATTAACCTTTTGCTGGTTTTATTTCACCGGACTTAGAAATGATACACTGGGAATAATCACGTAAGTGTACATTTAATATTAAAAGAGATATATCAATGTATTTACTGCCCATTGTATTTTTTTGGTCAGCAACAGGCAGTTAGATTAGTTTCAGGGAACAAGGCACATTGTTAGACAAAGGGAGTCAAGGCAAGCAGGGAACTTATCAAATTTGTCACTTAGGGAGGAAAGAGTTAAGAAATAATTTGCAATTTTTTATCAACGTTCTATCTACAAAGATTTGTCTTCGATGATCCATCAGGATAATTAATCTTGTAGAATTAATTATTATTAGAAACTGTCAACATAGGTTTCTTGCATACAGGCTGTACCAATGGAGCTAGAGGCTCGAAAATTTAAACATGTACTCATTATGTCTAGAAAAATCTTTTTTTTAATGTGAGATTCAATTTACTATGTAAGTTTATGCTAAAATAGTCCATTGTTCACGCTTGTTTTTTTTTTAAAATTCAAACTTTCTTAGTGATCATAGCCGGACAAAAGGTGAGAGAAGTAATTTACTCATTGATCACCCCTTTTGGCCAATTTTTTAATTGGTCACCCCCAACTTGGCATGCTGCCAAAAGACATTGGTCATGTGACAGTTTCTATTGAGTGACTAACCAGAGCTGTTATAGGTTTTTCTCTGACCAATGATTTGATCGGAGCACAATAATGGAATAAGAAGAATCAAATATGAATGAGATTCAAATCTGTACTTCATGAGAAATTTTGACAAAGCCAGGAGTTGACTTTACTACCATAACAAGAACAACAATCCTCACCAAAATTTGGAGTGTAAACCGATATGTAAAATCCCTGTTCCCCTACCGTGATTTGAATGACCTAGTGATTGCTAGGCTGGTGTTTTACTAATTGAGCTAAACTGACAAGTCTTCGATATTAAAGAAAATTTATCATACAGATATGCATGGGCTTATTTCAATCTAAAAAATATAGAAAAAAAGAAATATTTTTATAATTGTTTATTATATATACAAAACAAAAGAAGTTGGAGTGGAGTTTGACCCTGCAGCAACCAGGCTTGTTTTTTTTCTTTTGATGGTGATGTTATTCACTACATTCAACAAGTAGTCAATGTAGCAAACAAAATAAGAAGCTATTGCTCCACTGTACATCCATGGCTAGGAGGTTAATTCCAACATGATGTGCGAAAATGAGGGACATGTGGAAAATCAAGAACTACCTCACCCATCAAGTACATCCAAGGAGGGGGGGGGGGGGGTGACTGTTGGTTCCAAAGGCAATGGTAAAAGGTCATGTGACACTGAATCCCTCCATTCTCTGCTGACCAAATCTTTTAATAGTTTTTCGGATTCTCCATCTCATGTTTAGATCTGCTACAAACATAATTGCTCGACAGTCAGTTATCTTATTAGATTAACCCTAGAATGGCAGACGATCAGTATATACATGGAAGATCGAAAGTGTCGTTTTTGACACTTATTATCATCAAGCAGCAAATCCAAAAAGGTTTTCATATTACATCTGCAAAATTTAATGTATTAATAAAATAAAATAAATATCCCATTATAAACCAGATCCATAATCAATGTTCTCTCTAATTACGTCATGGCCTGTGCCAGACCAAAAAGCCTGTGAGCTACTGAAGAAATGGTGTGTGCAGAAAATATTTTTTATTTTAAAATGATCACTGAATTTTTGTCTAAAGTTAATAAAACAAAACTTGATTGAAATCTTCAATTAAATGATGCTACCTAGAGCAAGAGCAATGTAATGATAGCTCATTTTAATGATTAAAATGTTCTCTTTTCACCAATAACCATCGTCCATTTTCAGAGTTATCTGTAGACAGTGTAAATATTTAAACCCGAAGATGAAAAAAGAAGAGTCGTGTATAATCCTCTTGCACAATGACCCCCGAACAGCTTCCAATAACAACCTAGCTTGGGGTGATGGAACCACCTCTGATCGTACAGTGCAGCATTGGTTGTGGAGATTTGAGACCCGAAGATCAAGAGGGCAGAGAAGATCCATCTTCAATTGAAAATGAACAAAACCCACACCAAACTGTCCGAGAAATATCACAGATACTTGGCGTTGGCATTGCGACAATATCAGACCATCTAAGACAAATTGACAAAGTGGAGAAGGCTGATGAGTTCCATATGAACTCAACAAAAACCAGAGACTTTGTCGATTTGAAATGTGTTCTATCCTGTATCATGACAGAAATGATCCATTTCTTGATCCTCTATGACAATCACAAGTGATGAGGCACCTAAGCATTTCTCAAAACCAAAATTGTGATGACAGTATGGTGGTCTGTAATCAGTGTTACCCATTACAGCTTACTTGACTCTGTTAAGAACATCAATGCAGAGGTTTATTACATACAATTGAATGAAATGAACGTTAAGGTGAGCAGAATGCGATCTGCATTAGCCATTTGACAGGGTCCAATCTTTCTTCACAAGCTCACTGACTTTGGCTACAAAACTTTGCCTCATCCACCATACTCCTTGGATCTGTCGTTCACTGATTTTTTCAAGCATCTAGACAACTTTCTGAGACAAAAGAGATTCAGTTGCAGGGCAGATACAGTGAAAAGATTCAAGGAATATCTGGAGTCCAGAACTCCAGAGTTTTATCATATAGTCATAGTCATTGTTCTCAATGGCAGAAATGTATGGATGCACATGGTTCCTTTTTCGATTGATTTTGGCATTTTGAATTGGACATTACCTAATGGTTTTATTTCTTTATGTGAACCACTGAAAATTTTACAGTAAGACAGAATTTTTACTTGTGCATGGCTGCACAACTTAATTCTTAGTTGTCATTATACTCAATCAGTATTGCAGAAAACATGCATGGATGAAAAGAGATGTCTACAGCAAACCTTTCTATTTCCAGTGTTTAGGTGAAGCAACTCTATAAGCATTGCAGAAGCATGCATGGAAGAAAAGGTAACTAAGATACAAGATTTTATAACATTTCAAATTCTTTTCCTTTTTTTTCTCATTAGAGCAAAATTTTTTCTCCACCTTTTTACTTACTGATATTTTTACATTCTTCCATGGACAAACCATGCACCCAGCACAGTGAATAATATGACTCTATTTCCAATGTGTAAGTGAAGCAATACTATTTCAAATTCATAGTGACTCTACCTATCTTCCGTTCACTCCATTGAAGATTGTGATTAACAACTATGATGAATTTTCTTTGCAAACTGTTGAAAATATTGAAGTACTCCACACATGTCAGAAGACAAAGGATACTGTTCCCTATGTTAGCAGGTCAATCTTTAAATTGAACACCATGAAAACATTGAACTAAACATTTTGGATGATTATGGTTTTTTCATGTGTTTGCATGTTACTCACATGACACAAAAACAGTTTCTATCCAGTGTGTCCCCGCATGTGTTTTTTTAAACCTGATAGCCTTGTAAATGCTGAGCCACATACTTCACATGGATATGGTTTTTCTCCAGTGTGTGTCCGAATGTGCTTTTTTAAATCTGAACTCTCTGAAAATGATGAACTACACACTTCACATGAATATGGTTTCTCTCCAGTGTGTGTCCTCATGTGTCTTTTTAAACTTGAACTCATTGTAAATCCTGAACCACACACTCCACATGAATATGGTTTCTCTCCAGTGTGTGTCCGCATGTGTCTTTTTAAGTTTGAACTTATTGTAAATCCAGAACCACATATTTCACATGAATATGGTTGCTCTCCAGTATGTGTCCGCATGTGAGTTTTTAATTTTGAATTGTCCGAAAATGCTGAATCACACACTTCACATGAATATGGTTTCTCTCCAGTGTGTGTCCGCAAGTGAGCTTTTAATTTTGAATTGTCTGAAAATGCTGAATTACACACTTCACATGAATATGGTTTCTCTCCAGTGTGTGTCCGCATGTGGCATTTTAATTGTGATCCCCCGGGAAATGCTGAACCACACACTTCACATGAATATGTTTTCTCTCCAGTGTGTGCTTGCATGTGAATTTTTAAATATGGCCTTTGAGAAAATGTTGAACCACACACTTCACATGAATATGGTTTCTCACCAGTGTGTGTTCGGACATGTCTTTTTAAATCTGAATCCTTTGAAAATGTTGAACCACATACTTCACATGAATATGGTTTCTCTCCAGTGTGTATTTGCATGTGAATTTTTAAATGTTGCCTCTGTGAAAATACTGATCCACACACATCACATGAATAAGGTTTCTCTCCAGTGTGTGTTCGCATGTGAGTTTTTAAATTAGAACTGTCTGAAAATGCGGAACCACACACTTCACACGAATATGGTTTCTCTCCAGTGTGTGTCCGTGAGTGAGTTTTTAAATGAGATCTCTGTTTAAATGCAGAACCACACACTTCACAAGAATATGGTTTCTCGCCAGTGTGTGTTTGCATATGGGCTTTTAAAGATGAACTTTGTGTAAATGCAGAATCACACACTTCACATGAATATGGTTTATCACCTGTGTGTGTCCGCATGTGTCTCTTTAAAACTGATTTCTTTGTAAATGCTGAACAACATACTTCACATGTATATGTTCTTTCCCCAGTGTGTGTTTGCATATGAATTCCTAAATGTGAACTCTGTGTAAATTCCAATCCACACACTTCACATAAATAGGGATTCTCTCCAATGTGTGCTTGCATATCTATCTTTCCATGAAAACTACTGTAAACAGACACATTGACACTATTCCAATGAATATAGCTAATTTTTAGTGTGTTTGCATAAAGGTGTCTATAGAATAAGCACTCTAAAACACAAAGAATCTCATTTCATGAGTATGTGTGGGGTTTTTTGCTTTTCATTTCAAAAACAGCAAATTCACACATATGGTTAAATTATTTATCTTGATTACATATTTCCATATGTCCATCAGAGAAGTTCATTATTTTCTACCACAGTTGAAATCTCTGAAAGAAGAAGAGGTATATTAAAGATCATATACTCATTTGTTATTTGTAATTACAAAGATATATTAACTCAGTTTGGCTTTCAATGAATTCCAACATATCTTATTATACATTTTGTCATAAACAGTATGGACATCAGTAAAAAAAATATATATAAATAAACCACATCACTTTTGCATGCATTTTTGTTATAAATATCATAAATTGGCTGTGGTTTATAAGCCACCATGGACCATGCAGAATTGCAAATAAATAAAGTTCCAAAATTGTGATGTCATTAAATAAAATTTCCATGCTCTATTTGGTTCTAGGAACTAGGTAAACAGTAGAACTTGGTTTTGGGGACTAGGTATAGGGTAAAGTCTCCATTACTAGAAATTACTGGAAACTGAGAAGTAGGTATATGCTGTACTCCTCTTTTTCACCACTGATTAAAACACAAAGGCATCAAGCCCCCACGAAAAAAACTACCCTGTATATTTTTTAAAATGCTCTTTTCATCTGGTTTTTGTTAGAAAATGGTGCAGCTTGTCCCACAAGTTCATTTTTGCCTTTAGAAATGAAACATTATATGTGACATTATATCTCAGAATCTAGAAATGCTAGAAAGCTCCAGATTGTGACATTTTGTAGTGCATTGACAGTACTTTTTTCCTTTCCAGACAGAACTCATGCAGTGGACCAGTTCGTGTTATGATTACTTGAAAATGGCTTCCCATGAATACTGATGGAATTTGGAGCCCACTTAGACATCTTTGTCTGAAAAAATGATATTTTCTAGAGCTAGGCTGATAACATTTTCAGAATCTACATGAAAAGTTGACCCTGAGAACAGGTTTTCAGCACAGTAGGAGTTCCTGTTATGGAATGGCTAGTTGAAAATGGAAGAAATAATTTGTCCACCCTAACACTGAACAAAGTAGTCCTTGTTCTTGGATCCATAGTGACTGAATGAGCAAAGATATTGAGCTAAAATATTACAGGACTTCATTTCAGACCACAATAAACCTGTGAGCAAAGTTAGAGCAAAATTGGAGATGGTCGTGTGGGGCACGAGCTGGTTGAGTGTGATATAAAATATGGAGAAAAACAGTTTTTGGAATTAAATATTTAAAATATTAGCTGTGAGATATGGATTATTTTTATGAGGAAGTAATGAAATGACATTCAAATGGTTTATAAATGAAATTTACAGTTACACAGAAAAGGATAAAAGTGATAAATTTTAGATTATGACAATTCAAATAAAGTTCATATTTTCAGAAAACTTAAATTCCTGTCGTCTGGGCTGAACATTTTGCTGAAGGGGGGCTGTTTTAATATATACTGGTTTTCGGGTTAAGGTTAGTGCAGTAGGCAACATTTAAATGACTAACCTTACATAATAGGTATGTACCTAGGGTTACTTTTTAAATAAGCATGTCTGAAATAGCCAAATTGAAATATTTCATGGCAATACCTCAATACCAAAGTGAGAAGAATGTTGTTGAACTACTGGTGAATAATTACCCGTTTTTGATGGCCAAAAAATGGGGAGAAATGGCTAAGATTTGAGGTCCCTGTAAGTAGAAAACCACACAAGGTACTGGAATGATATCCTAAATAGGCTATAAGCATGAAGATCCACACATTTTCACAGAAATCAATAGGTAAGGGTTCACATCTTACTGTTTTATTAACTATTTCATATGGTATGACCCTTGTGTAAGCACCAATATGAAATTATGAATCTTTCAGAGATCAATGGGTATGGATTCAAATCTTCTGTTTTATTAACTATTACATATAGAATGATCCTAATGTAAGCACAAAATATGAAATTAATGATTTGGCCTGATGGATTTCATTAAGTATATCCGTCAGATGGAAAGAAAAATCAATGACTTCCTCCAGAAATTTCATTTTTTATTCCACATTCCATTTACCTTTCTTATAATAGTTTTTTCATTAACTGTGGTGATTCAGGATTAGTTTGCAAAAGAAATTATTAAATTCTGCCTATTCGTTGATGCTTTTACACAATGTAAGAGGGGTTGTGTTAGGCAGTGCAAGTGCAAAAAAGCTGCCTTAGACTGCACAGCCCTCTGTTACTGTGATGGTGAGTGCTGAATAAACTTTCCTGTGATATACCCTAGCTTTGGGCAATTATTGTTATCACTTATTTTGAGTCTTGAATTTTGAGATAGAAGGAAGCTTCTAGGCAATTATAAAGTTCCAAATTCAAATTCTGTATCAGGAAAAATGTATCATTTGACCTTGAGATCATCCATATCAGACTAGTCTAGGCAACTTTATTGATATTACAATTTTCATACCAGCCATGGCTGCCATCTTAAATTTTCAATAACCTGCATGTATTATGTCGCGCCCCTGGGACAACCTGCATCCCTGACAGGTCCCTCTTTTCGTGTGAAAAGTACTTCAGAGGGGATAACTCTGATCTGACGAATTCTGCTTCATTTAATACAGTAGATGGAATAAATTATTCTATTATATCAAATTACATGCAAAAATAGCCTCACAAGGTTATACCCACCGTTTTTGTTTTTATTTACATTTAATTAGCATTTAATTAACATTAAAAGGTGAAAAAAATGTATATATTTGAAAAATTGAATTTATGTTTATACTAAAATAAAATGTTTTCCTCTTTTTTCTTTTCAATGTTTAATTAGGTAATTTATTTACTACTGTATGAATTTAAGTGTGGTCGACTTTGATTATTTAAAAACGGATTAGTACTCTTTAGCTGTCAAACTAGCGCAAAAATATTTTTTTGAGTGGCAACACTGACAGTAGACTAGCTTTATTACGGCAACCTTGTGTAGTGCCATGATAACAGGTGAATTAAAAAAAAATATGGCAAGAAGCAAATTATCTATATAAGCTATACATGATAAACATTTACACCTTTTTGTTTGTTTTGATCAAATTTTTCCACGTCATGTATATATTTGAAAAAAATGACCAACGTAACAAAAAATATAGTTTAAACAAACGTAATTAAATCCAATTTAAACAAACGTCAAATTCAAAAACAAAACAAGATATAAATTCAGTAGTATTTTTTATTTAAGAACAATCTATTCTTAAACACCCTAAATGGCTCACTATCTTCTGAATCTTTTTGTTGTATCCAGACATAATCTCCATCATCCAACTTGACAATGACAAACATCTTCATATGAAAATATTTCAATTCCTTTTATATGGTACCTTGCATTACCATCTACATCTTTTCTTAAAAAAACTTCCACGACTATTTTAAAAACAACCGCTTGGCAGTTTTTATTTGCATTTCGAATCATACGGTTTTTGTAATTTTCTTTATATTTTTCATTAACAATGGATTCAGGGCATGTTAAGTTTGTCTCACCTTTATCCACACATCTTGAATTATCTTCAATTGGTTGGTCTTCCACAAAATCCAATTGGCGTCTAATTAGAGCATTCAATTTGCCCTTGGCATTGAGGGTAACGAGGTCGGCCAAATAATTGTTTGACTTGGAACCTGTCGCATACATCCCCCATCACAGAATCTTTGAACTCAGTGCCATTGTCAGAGTGGAGATAAAGAGGTGGGCCAACTTCCATAAATAAATGTTCGATTATTGCAGCCACCGTGTTCATGCTTTTATTTCTTATAGAGCAAGACCAAATAAATTTTGAATGACAATCAATTACATTTAGAGCAAATTTGAAAGAATCGTTATATTTTATGTACGTTTTATAGTCTACACAGTCCATTTGAAATCTTTCGCGCACATGTTTGGTTTTTATTGCTCGTATAGGCTGCTTTGTTGTCAATGGATTTGCAACAAGACACTTGCAACAAGAAGAGACAATCTAATCGACCAGGTCTCTGGTAATCGCGTAATGATCAACCTGGAGTAACTTGTAGATCTTTTTTGTTGCCAAGTGGGCCTGTTGGTGCAACAGCCTAACAATTTCCTTTTTTTCTTCCTCTTGAATCTCCCATTTGAACTGAAATACAGGATGTTGTTTGACCATTTAAACTTGTCTGCCCGTTTCCTAAATGCTTTCTGTATGCTTCCTTTTAATAGTGTAGGCACTTCCTTGGTCGTTATATATTTGATGATTTCATCTTTCTCTTGCATCGTCTCGATTTGTTGAAGTATACCCATGATAAAACTTTTTTAGTGCGTGAAATTCTCGCAGCGAAAATATTGACAAAGAAAGGAATGAATGAATCTGACACACACGTGGTCCGATAGACAGGAAGTGGAAGCCAACCAGCGGATAAGCCCGGAGCAAATTTCCGGACACAGTAATTGGTTAATCGATCTTATGAAAGTAACAAATTTATATTTATAGCCCCAGAAATATTTTAGTATCCAGAACCATCAAAAGGACACTAAAAATGGTCAAAAGTTGCCAGAAAATGGCCACAATGTTTTAGGTGCAAACACTCTATGGGGAAAAAAACGTGGCACCTCTCAAAGCCCTGTTCCAGTTAATTATGATGTTTTTCTTCTTTTAAGAAAAGATATTTTTTATAATTAAATGAATAAATTAGAATGAAACAAATATTACTTTTTTAAAAATTGATCTATTCTTTCCATCTGACAGATATAATGAAATCCACCAGGCCAAGTACTACAGTAGTATGGGTGGCCTCATGGATTTCATTAATTATATTTTTGTTCTAAAAGAAGAAAAGAAAATACTTCTTTTTTTTTGCTTTTAAAGGTGGAAAAGAATTCGATAGGAAAAAAACAGAAAAAAATTGAAGAATCTCTTTTATCTTGAAGAAAAAACTTACAGAAGCAAAAGAAATTTAAATGTATGATCTTCTGTAGCAAATATCACCAATGATTTAAATAGCTAAAATGACATGGGTCCCTCTGTCGTAAGATAGCCCAGTCTTTTTTAAAACAGGATCAAGTATTTTTCTTTTTGTTTTCATGCCTGTAGGTAGAAGTGAATCAGACCATCGTTGTTTTCAACAACTTTTTAAAACCAATTCATTTATTTATTAACAAAATAAGTTTTGATGCGATTATTAGAAAAGAGAAAAGATGAATGAAAATTACTGATACTATTGTTCGGACTGAGATCCTCATCTTGGTTGTCATTTCCACAACGTTTCGGCCGATGTACTCTCCGGCCTTCTTCAGGTGTCAAGTTTTGTCGGTAACTTACCGGAACTATTGAACTGAACCCTTTATTTGATCCACTGGGGTATACTGTCCTCATTCCACTATCCATGTCCTAGAAATTATTTCGTGGTTAATTTTTCAGTTGTGGTGCTCCTGCCTGGGATTGAACCCACAACCTACAAGTTGGGACGGTGGCCTAGATAGCTAAAGCGTTGGTTAAAAAGCGTCTGACTGTTGAGTCATCTGTAGGTTGTGGGTTCAATCCCAGGCAGGAGCACCACAACTGAAAAATTAACCATGAAATAATTTCTAGGACATGGATAGTGGAATGAGGACAGTATACCCCCGTGGATCAAATAAAGGGTTCAGTTCAATAGTTCCGGTAAGTTACCGACAAAACTTGACACCTGAAGAAGGCCGGAGAGTACATCGGCCGAAACGTTGTGGAAATGACAACCAAGATGAGGATCTCAGTCCGAACAATAGTATCAGTAATACTAACACCTCATCTCAGAAATACCAAACTCAGTTATGAATGAAAATATATTCAAATCATCAGAATCTGAATCAGTTTTCAAAACGGTTGATTTTTTCTTAGTGAAGCTGTGCTGTCTCTTGTCATAAATGTTGTTGTCTGGTGAGAGCTGTTTAATTATATGTTCAGATATAATGTATTCCAGTATTTTGCAGATAATGGAGGTTAAGCTGATTGGATTATAGTTGGAGGCTAGGTTTCTGACTCCCTTTTTGAACAAGGAATTTATGTTCCCTTTCTTCCAAATATTAGGTAAAGTTGTTTCTCTTAGACTTAAGTTGCACAATATGGTGAGGAGTTCTACTAAGGTGTTTGCTAGATTTTTCAGGATGTAAGGATGTATATCATCTGGACCTGCTGCCTTGTCTATTCTCAGTTTCTTAAAGTGTTTTAAAACTGTTTCTTCAGCGACAGTTATGGAGCTTAAGGTGGTGTTTATTTCTAGATATGTCTTCCCTGGTAAAAACACTGGCAAACTGGTCATTCAACACCTCTGGTTTTTCTTGGTTGTTTCTGGTGAGAGTATACCATCTTTCTCCCCGAGATTTGGTATTTCTCTTTTAATTTTTCTTTTGTTTGCTGCATATTTCCAAAAGGCCTTATTATTATCTTTGACTTCTGTAGCTAATTTCTTTTCAAAGAACTTTCTGCCGTTCACTATCTGGGGTGTAACTTCATTTCTTGCTTTTCTATATTCTTCCTTATTGTTTGGATGTTTGGTTTTGAGATATTTTGTCCAGGCTTTATGTTTCCTCTTTATAAACAATGTTGTTTGCTGTCTCATCCAGAATGGGTTTGGTGAGGTTCTTATTTACTTTGTTTTCTTGTGTTGGTACACACTTTCTTAGTTTCTTCATACTTATCTAAGAATATTTGGTATGTATCTTCTATATTTTTGTGTGCGAACAGAGATACCCAGTCAAGATTTAACACTTTACTCATTTTATCTAGATCTGTTTTATGATATCTATATGTATTATTTTTGGTGGATTTCTTAGGGCAGAAGTCTGTGATGTAGTTGGCTGTTGTATTCTATATCTTCAATTAAAAGTATATTAGTGGTTAGTATTAAGTCGTTTATGGTTGGTTGCTGGTTAGCTCTATATCTAGTAGGTTTATGTGTTGGTGTAGATATGAGGTTTATGTGTTGGTGTAGATATGCATTCAACAAAGAGAGGGTCCAGATGGTTTGGAGTGTGCTTGTGTGTTATGCACTGGGCGGGATTCCACAAAATAGTTGGGTGGTTGAAGTCTCCGACTATAAGTACGTCATCATAGTTTTTATTGTGGACCATTGTTTAATCATCTGGTGGAGGTGAATGTCGAGCACTTTTGCTTTATTTGGACTCCCACTCCTGTAAATACTTCCAGTGAGGAGATTTCTATGGTAAGGACAAGTTATGTTTACACCCACTGAGTTGTCAAATAGTTTAGTGATGTTGTCTGTGACTGGTGTCGCATGTGATTTGGTGTAAATACATATGCCGCTTGTTGAGTTGGGATAGTACATAGGATTTAAAACAGGTCATAACCGCTTATTCCTAGTTGTCCTTTCGTTGGAATTTGACCTTTTTAGGTTTAATTTCTGATAAACATGATGTCTGGTTCATCTGCTGTTATTCTGGGGAGGGGTTCATCTAGTTTGCTTAATAGTGAGTTATCTGTATTGGTCTATAGGTTTTTAGTTTGTGTGGAGTTGGTGTTTTAGTGTTTGTTTTGTTTGATCTTCCACCTCTACGATTTTGCCTCTGAATATCTTCCAACGTCCTTCTCTTTTTACTCAGCATTCTTTAATTTCCTATTTGTGTTTACTATCAATTTAATTATGTCCTAATTGTGTTTACTATTAACATGTTCCTTTTATTTCTCAAATACTCTCTTTTGTTTATAATTAAGTGTTTATATTTTATAGAAAAATATCTGTCTTGCTTATATTTTTTTGCTATGAATTCTACTGTTATAGTTGACTCAAGTTTATATACGAACAGTACTAAAAATATATGCATACATTTCTTTCTAATTTCAATGATGACCCAAACTAATCAATTTCCACAAATTTCTCGGAGAAAACATCAAGGGACAAACAAAACCGTTATGTTCAAATTCAAAAACATTCTATCTTAACCAAACTGACACAGCTGCTCATTAAGTAATCAAAATAACCCTGGAGCAATTAATTTTAACATAGTTCGTAGAGATTTCACTAAAAAAAGATAATTTTTAGAATTAGAAAAACTTACAGAACTCCATCTCCGCATGGTCCGCCATGATGGGCTCACGCATGCGCAATGAAAATATATTTCAAAAAGGAATCATCGCCTGAATTCCACATCAATTTTTAGATAAAAACGATAAAATATTATTAAATATTGAAAGATTAATTGTTATGCTTTATGAGAATCGTCATTTCTTTGTTTAATTTACAAAAAGGCTTTTTGTCTCTTTCTGTAAAAATTATTTTTTTATTTATAAACAAAGAAAATAAGAGAATGTTATACTATATAAAATTATCCAGAATCAGCTAGATTTTATTTAGAATTATCTAGATTTATATCTAGTATCTAGATTAATCGTTATTTATAAACAAAGAAAAGAAAAGAATGTTATACTTACTTCTTTCTCTTTTCTTTCATCTGATTTGTCTTCCTTAGAGCATTAATTAACCAGAATCATCTAGATTGTATTTATAATTATCTAGTATCTAGATTAATCGTTATTTATAAACAAAGAAAATAAGAGAATGTTATACTTACTTCTTTCTCTTTTCTTTCCTCTGATTTGTCTTCCTTAGGGCATTAATTATTCAGAATCATCTAGATTTTATTTAGAATTATCTAGATCTATATCTAGTATCTAGATTAATCGTTATTTATAAACAAAGAAAATAAGAGAATGTTATACTTACTTCTTTCTCTTTTCTTTCCTCTGATTTGTCTTCCTTGGGGCAATGATGCAACATTAAAGAAAAAGGAAGAAACAGTAACATTTTAAATGAACTAAAGATTTTCTTTAAAAAAAATCTTTTGTTTGCGATCAGAAAATAACTTGTAACTTTTTTACACATTGTCTGGTTCGACGTGGCTACATCATCTGTGGGTCTTAATATCAGATACCGTCATCTGGGTGACCCAGTCGAGGATGTTCAAGACCGACTTGTGTCCAGGTAGCGCATTACGCCACTCCTCTTCAACCAGAGCCAACGGGAAGCTCTCTCAGCAGCCTCCAAGATCCCTCCGATAGCTCTTCTTCTCTACAGCCAACATATGCCCAAGAGTCTTAGTGACCTGGTGAAGAGATTGGCCTGTGAAGCCTCTGCAGCCCACCTCAAAAGACTCACAGCGGGCCTTCCTCCGACACTCCACCAATTCCTCGTATTTTGTTATGAGTTTGTCAGCCATGATGGTGTCTGGGAACCTCACTTGATGCCCCAGGTCGCCCAGGCAGTTCCAGTCTCTAGCTGTTGCGAGCAGTCTACCCTGGGTCCTTGGCTGGGGCTTAGGCTTCCCCCCTTCTCCACAGGTGATGGTGTGCCTCGCTGATGCCTGCTGCAGCTGATATCAGTGCAGATAGTGTCTGCCACTGCCTGCAGAACCTGGTCATGGCACCAGTGATACTGCCCATACCAGACCATACAGTTCGATGAGGAACAATATGTGGATGCCGCTGATCTGTTTCACATAACACAAACCAAACGTTTGCCAGTTACATGTGACGAGATCAGGACCGCGACAAGACGTGACCCGACACTTTCACATGTTCTGGACTGTGTTCAAAAAGGATGGAGTGATGAAGATAGGTGGTATCAAACCTATCATTCAAGAAAGATGAACTATCAACATCTCAAGGTGTATTACTTTGGGGAATGAGTGGTAATATCACCAGCACTATGTGAGCGTGTCTTACAGATGCTACATGAGGGACACTTGGGAATAGTAAAAAGGAAAGCCCTGGTTTGTAGCTACTTGTGGTGGCCCTCAATTGATCGTGATATCAAACCGACAAAGAAATGTGAGAGATGTCAAAACAATCTAAACATGCCTCAGATTATTTATCACTCATGAGAATGGCCGAGTTCACCATCGCAATGCATTCATGTAGATTTCACTGGTCCTCTTCAAGGCCTTATGTTTTTCGTTTTTCAAAATGGCCTGAAACATATATCATGAAGAGCACCACCACTGGACAAACAATCCAAGTGCTGCGTGAGTTTTTCACTCGCAACGGAGTGCCATTGCACTTGCGTCGGACACGGGTCCACAATTTATCTCAGAAGAGTTTTCATTGTTCATGTGTCAAAATGGCATCAAACACATTCGCTCAGCTCCATTTCACGCATCTACAAATGGACTAGCAGAATGATTTGTCCAAATGCTGAAACATAGCTTCAAAGCAATGGGGAGAGGAGAGTCAGCAGAGAAAAAGCTAGCAAATTTCCGGTTAATGTACACACACCTCATGCAACCACAGAAAGCCCAGCGATTATTTTGCAGATACAATGTCTTAAAACCTGATATTCAACGCCAGGTGGCCAACAAACAAAGTTCTAGTGCGAGATTACAGGGGAAGACATAGGTTGATATCAGGAAAGATATTCGAGCGACTTAGTCCTTTGAATTACCAGGTTAAAGTGGCTGACAACACAGTGTGGAAACATCATATTGATCAGATCTGAGAATCCTACAGTGAGGTTGAGAGGGAACAGGACATGTTACCTGAGACAATTCCCAATTTGTTTAGGGAAGCACCAGTGGTAATACCTCATCCACCACTAGTGTCACCAGGCCCACTTCCACAACCAACTTACAGAGCGGATACAACCGTCAGAAGCTCCAGAGGCTCAGATGTGACGGGAACTTCAATATCTATCCCTGAAAAACGTTATCTAGTTCGAAAAATAAATCCTCCTAAGAGACTTGAACGTGATTTGAACAAAAAGTAAATTATAAAATCAAAAAGAAATTGTCCACCACAGGACTGAATAATCCCTGGACAATTATAGTCAGGGTAGGTTTCACCCCTGCACTAGTAAAATAGTTTTGACTCAGCACAGAAGAATTATTAGATATCATGTGCAAAACTAACACACATGAATGTTGTTATATCTGCATATGCAAGCAGCACGTCCGAATAAATGAGCAGTTCCATAACAAACACAAGCATGTCCAGTTGTTCATTCTTTAATCTGCTGACTGATTTCCCATCCAGTGAAATCTGCCTAGTCTCTAACAGGCAATGCTGCTTAGGCTCCGTTGCAGGCCCAGCCACCTGTACCAAAACTGGTTAATCTGCCTTTCGAGGCCATCAACAAATGGTGTTGAGGCAGAATTCCATGCTGGTATATCCATGCTTTTAATTTTCCGAGAAGCCCTGTACTTTCCACTGTGGAGAGCCAAGTGCTGAAGTCACTCATGACTTCGGTGAGATGCAGTGTCTTTCCGATTGATGGTGAAAATCTTGCCCAGATGCTTGACTGGCTTTTCTGTCAAGGATGGAATTCAGATGCCCCCCCCAAAGAGAAGCTGAACTGGTCAGTCACACTTCCTTTTCTGAGGACAGGAGATCTGGACTTCCCGGCTTTTTAGACAATGTGAGGATCTGTTTGAGTCCCCGAAGGAGCCACCTGCATCAAGTCACTGATGTTGTTGTGACCGTCAAGTCATCTATGAATGCTCTAATCGGGAGTTAAAGGAATTGCATGAAATGCACCATATGGGGGTCGACAGAACTCTGTTTCTGGCGAGAAGAGTTTGTTAAAGATCTCCACACTGTTTGGTTCACTCCTCACACCTGTCACACTGCAAAATGGCTCCTTTTCTCATCAGGGGAAACTTAAATACAAAGGGGAGCCACACATGTTTAGTTGTGATTGGCTGACAGTACAGACTCTACAATTCATATCCAAATCAGAACCAGTCCAACACTTAATTTGAAAAATGACCAAGCGTCAATCTTTGGACAAACCATCGACTTACAGTGTACCATATTAGGTCATTATTGTGTTCCTATAGATGAAATATCAATTGAAACACCAGCTTATGTCATGTTAGTCATAAATGAAAAATCTACATATGAACAAAAACAGGTTATTCACAAACTGCATAAACAGTTTGCTCATCCCAGTGGTCAGTGTCTCATGAGTTTCTTACAGGAAGCAGGTGTGTGTAATGACTCTACTAAGAATTTGATTGATGAAGTTACAAAAAACTGTGATGTTTGTAAGAGAAACAAGAAAATGCCTGCCAGTCCAGTGACATGTATTCCCCTTGCTATGCAATTTAATGAAGTTGTTGCCATGGATCCCAAAGAATGGAAACCAGGAACTTATTTTCTACATTTGATAGATATTGCAACCCGATTCAGTCTAGCAGCTGTCATATATGACAAGAAGCCATCTATTATTATTGACAAGATCATGACCCTCTGGATTGGAAGTGGAATGGGCACGCTCAAAAAGAAATTTAGCCGACAACAGTGGTGAATATGCAAACACAGAATTTTTCGCCATGTCGCAAAATCTGAATATTGAAGTGTGGAATTCTGACAGATTCAGTCCATGGCAAAATGGGATATGTGAAAGAAATCATGCAGTTGTGGATGACTGTGTACAGAAACTTCTTGCTGACAACAAATCCCTTGATCTTGAAATTGCTGTTGTGTGGGCAGTTAATACTAAAAACTCATTACAAATGGTACATGGATGATCACCATATCAATTAGTATTTGGAAAGAATCCAAATCTACCATCTGTGCAAAACATTTGAATACTCTTCATGCCAGCAGGAAAGCATTTATTCAGGCTGAATATTCTGCAAGAATTAGAAAAGCACTACATCATCAAATCAGAGCATCTAATTCTTGATATTAAACAGGTGTTACTGTATATTATCAATCAAAAAACAAATGGAAAGGTCAAGGAAAGGTTATTGGATAGGATGGAAAAACAGTGTTTGTCAGATATGGTAGTATATATGTGTGCTTACCTACATGTCATTTGGTCAAAGTGGGGCAAGAATTCAAATGCAACTCTGAAAACAGTTAAAAAACAACAAAATCTCAAACTTCAAAAATTAATCATCAATGTGATGATGAAATCAAGGATGCATCATCATCATCATCCAGTGAACAAAAAATGTCTCCTACAGATTGTGTTAGTGAAACATCAGCACTTATATGTTCACAGAGTTAACCCATATGTCACCAGGGAGGCTGTTCGGGGGGTGGTCAGAAGCTGTGACAGGTGCCAATCAATTGACCTCATGCCTGTCGTACAGGAGACAGGAAAGATTCAGGTGGAGAACCATTGGGAGAGGTTAGTTATTGATGTGACGCACACTATTGGAGGGGGTTGTATCTCTCAATGTTTGACTGCGAGCCCGGTCTAGTGACTATATAGAGGGAGATCAGTGTGGAGACTGCAGCTGAAATTGTGGGGGTGCTGAATGAAGTATTTCTGGAGAGGGGTCCCATGAAAGAGGTCCTAATGGACAATAGTACCACATTCCATTCAGCGTTGTCAAAGACATATTAGATGTGGAATATCAAGTGGTACTTTAGAGTGGCATATCGTCTGAGCAGCATATCGTCCGAGCGGCAATGGAATTATCAAAAGGCACCATCAAACAGTCAAGGACATAGCCGAAAGGGGGCATATCTTCCTGATAAAGGCAGTGTTTTGGTACAACATGTCACCTAGGTCAGGGCAAATGGAGGAGACAGTGCCTCAAAGGGCGGTTTTCAAGTATGGGTGGAGACATCCAAGAACTGTCCCTGTGGCAGTTGGGGAAAGAGAGGGTCCTGCACCTGTGAAACCCCCTAATGCACGGTGTACATCTTGATGGGGGGAAGGAAAAGTAACGGATATACAATCTAGAAACAAGGTTTCAGTTGATAGTGTGTCGCGTCATATCCTATATGTTCGTCAGACAAGGTAATGAGGTCCAGGTCCAAGTTCTGGGAAGGTCTCAAAGGGAGGGACATCTGCCAGGGTTGATATGTGACTACGTTATGGCATAAAGGGGTTGGGGAAGTTGTAGATAAAAGAAAAAAATTACTTCCTTTGTTGTTTTTCTGTTTTTTGTTAGCCTCCTATGTCTATATTGTGAGATGATTTGAGATCAAGTTGGGGGGTGGGGTGAGTTCTCATTCACGTGCCATCTGAGATATAGTGAAGGATTTGCATATGAATGGAGGAGGCTGTCTCATTGAAGTCTAAGAAATCTGAAAGTATTTTAGTGAAATTATTGATGAATTTCATTTCTGTATTGATGAACAGAAATGCGATTTCTCTATTTGTATAATGAAGCCTTCCTTCATGTAAGCACATGGAGAATCATGTGACACGAATGGAGTACGCTGATTGGCTGGCAGATCATTAGGCTGTTGAAGAAGAAAGATAAGAACAAAGGATATACGATGCATACAAACAGAAAGAGAACAAAGGCGTACATTTGTAGATTTACAAATGAGATTTGTTTAATGAAATTGAAGATGATAAACAGAGATATGTCTGATAAAAGAAAAGCCACACGAGTTGTGCTTACATGATGGATGGCTTCATTATACGAATAGAGAAATCGCATTATTGAAATAGAAGGAAGAGAATTGGGAAGTAAGCAAAGTGAGGTTAGTTACAGTAGGGAATGAGCTGGACTAGAAATGCTTAGTTAGAGAGGTGCTCGAGAAATATGATCGATGCAATCTCATAACAGGGGGATCCAGGTTTAACAAGAGAGTTTTCAGTTGAGGTGAGAAAGGCAGGTAAGTTTTGGATCGTATTGTGGGAAAATGAGCTTGTGGCTGTGTATGCAACTAAAACCGAAGATGAATTAGCTTAAGGAAGGAAGAGAATTGGGAAATAAGCGAAATGAGAGATTTGTCTTGTCTAAAGAGCTTTTGACTTGGTGTCTGTAACTAAAGACAAAGGGATTTGCTAGCTAGTAGTAGCATGTAGGAAGTTAGTCCCCGAAGGAGGCTAGTGCAAAGAGGAAGGATTTACGTGGGTGATCTCTCACGCACGGACCTAGCGACTAGCATGTAGCCGAAAGTAAGGTGAAGAAAGATGTTTTGCACTTGGTATTTATAGTTGAGATAAGCAGGAGCAGCAAGGCGTGATGTCAGCTGAAGCAAGAGGCATCGTTAGTTGTGTATTTCAGTAGGGTCAGCTATTAAATTATAAGTGGGCTCTTACAATTTTAGTTATTGATGAACAGAAATTGCAGATTGAAATCTAAGTATTTTATTGAAATTATTGACGAATTTCATTTCTGTATTGATGAGCAGAAATTACAGATTGAAATCTAATTATTTTAGTGAAATTAGTTTCATAAATGGAAAAGTATTATATACTGAAATGGTTGATATATTTGTATGCAATAGATAGATAGATAAAGTTTGTATTTAGTGTGTATAGAGGCAGCAAGGTTTTTGTTTAGTTATTTTGCATGAAATATAGACATTTTTATGATCAGCACAGATTTATGAAAGAATTCAAAAGATGATTAATTTTGATGGTGTTTATAATCAATAATTTAATGGTGAGCTGCTTAGTACACACACATATATATATATATCAGGAGAGTTTGCCCCATGCCGGGCACACAGATAACAAAAATATAACCTACAGTTGACCAACACTAAGGAATCACCCCCTCCCAACTCTTTCTGTTTTTTCCTAGCTCAGTACACATTTCACACAAACATGTAAATAATCGGACTGCACACACAAGTTTTCTGCACTGCCAAAAAGCTTCTGAAGATGCTGAATGAAACTTGGCGAAATGCATCAAGGCTTATCTTTATGGTAATTAATATGTTTGATATGTAACGCGCTTTTCTTAATCTTTCATTTCCACATTGTCAAATTAACTCTACATCCACATAACAAACATATATGTATACATGTCTGTTTAAATACGATGGACAAGGAACATCTTGTTAATTTTTTTATTTAATCTCTCTTGTTTCCGTGCAAGAGAACCTATGTTTGAATCCATAGAGTGTAATAGTTGTATAAAAGTGTTATTATACTTAGCACTTTCGGCTAAACAACTAGTCATTTTCAAGGTCTTTGACAATTCTACAGTTATTTTAACCAGTGTATTTGGCTTAACCATTGGTGTGTTTATGTGACATGGTGAGTAATTGGAAAATTAAATTCTAAGTTGGAAGGGGTTTCAATTGTAAAATACATTCATAACTCCCTGACCCTGCCAAAGAAGATTTTATTCAGTGTTGGATTCCTCTTTTTAACTAAGGCTTCCAAGATTATCAGTTTCTTTTTTGTAATTCATCCTGTACAAACAAGAATGTAAACTGTAAAGTTGATGAAATTAGAGAACATGAAATATATTTCAAAACAAAATTTTATTCAAAGTTAAAATGTAAGTTTTCAGTTAAAAAAAGTGAAAAGTTTTAAAATGGAAACCAATTTTAATGCAAAGAAAAAACTAGGAAGCACTCAGAGAGCGTATACCTCTGACAGTGCAGTACACTAAATCGAAAAAGAATTCCTGGATCCATCCCCATGACCCATCCTTCCACACAATTTCATTAAAATTCATTGAGCACTTTTTGAGATATTGTGTGGACATACATGAGCAAATATATGAATGTATGAAAAGAATATGGAAGAATATCCTGCTATCAAAACAAAATATTCCTGGATCCACACCGAAATTCAATTACTTCTTCCTTACTCCATGGCACATCCTTCCAAAAGATTTCATTGAAATTCATTGTGAAGTTTTGGAAATATCATGTGAACAGACTGGCAGAAAAACATGGGGTAATACTCTCCAACTCCATTGTCAGAGGTAATAAATAAGCTGAAAAAGTAAAATTTTGCAGTCAAATTATGGGTGATAAGTTTATTTATGATTTCAATTGTCTGATTTTGCAAAAGTTTCATATCCTTGTTTAAATGTTAAAGTTTGGTAAAGTACTATTTTCAATGACAGTGTTTACGTGAAGGAACTCCACGAGTATTGTAGAAGCATGCAGTGAAGAAAAGAGATGACTACGGCAAACCTTTCTATTTCCAGTGTTTGGGTGAAGGAACTCTATAAGCATTGCAGAAGCATGCATGGAAGAAAAGAGATGTCTAAGGCAAAACTTTCTATTTCCAGTGTTTAGGTGAAGCAACTATAAGTATTGCAGAAGCATGCATTTGAAGAAAAGAGATGTCTAAGGCAAATCTTTCTATTTCCAGTGTTTAGGTAAATCAACTCTATAAGTATTGCAGAAGTATGCATGGAAGAAAAGGTAACTAAGATACAAGATCTTATAACATTTCAAATTCTTTTCCTTTTCTTTTTTCTTCATTGGAGCAAAATTTTCAAATGCTCAACTTCTTTTCTTAATACTTATATATTTATGATCTTCCATGACATTTTACACATTTTCTCCAGGGACAAACCATGCACCCACCACAGTGAATAATATAACCAATTTCTATTTCCAGTGTGTGAGTGAAGCAATCCTGTTTTAAATTCAGAGTCCCTCTTTATATCTTTCCCTCACTCCATTCAAAATTGTGATTAACAACTATGATGAAATCTTTTTGCAAACTGTTGGAAATATTGGAGTAATCTACACATGTCAGAATATTGTGAATACTGTACACCATCTCCACATGTCTATTTTTTAAAGTTGAACACTGAAAACATTGAACTATACACTTTTTGGATTATGGTTTTTTCATGTTGTGTTTACATGTGACATTTTACACCTGAATTCATTTGAAATGCTGAGCGACACACTTCATATGAATATTATTTCTAACCAGTGTGTTTTCATTTTGAATAATACATCTCAGAAGATTATGGCTTCCTTCCAGTGTATATTTGCATGTGTCTTTGCAAAATAGCACGAGTTGAAAATGCCACTTCACATAATTCACAAGTATGATTTTGCATGTGATTTTGTAAATTTGAACTTTAGAAAAGTGCTGATCCATACACAAGCAAATATGGCTTTCTGTACCAGTGTGTTTGCATGTGATTTTTAAAAATCTAACTTTGCGAAAATGTTGATCCACAGACATCACATGAATATGGATTCTCCCCAGGGTTTGTTTGCATGTTAGTTTTTGAATCTGAAATCCTTGAAAATGCTGAACCACACACCTCACATGAATTTGGTTCCTCTCCAGTGTGTGTCTGCATGGGAGTTTTTAAATGAAAACTTGATGTAAATGCTGAACCAGACATTTCACATGAATAAGGTTTCTCTCTAGTGTGTGTCCGCATGTGTCTTTTTAAATTTGATATATGTGTAAATGCTGAGCCACACACTTCACACGAATATGGTTTTTCACCAGTGTGTGTCCGCATGTGAGTTTTTAAATTTGAATTGTTTGAAAATGCGGAACCACACACTCCACATGAATATGGTTTTTCTCCAGTGTGTGTCCGCATGTGACTTTTTAAATGTAATCCCGATGTAAATGCTGAACCACACACTCCACATGAATATGGTTTTTCCCCAGTGTGTGTCAGCATGTGAGTTTTTAAAGTTGATATCTGTGTAAATGCTGAACCACATACGCCACATGAATATGGTTTTTCGCCAGTGTGTGTCCGCATGTGAGTTCTTAAAGTTGATATCTGTGTAAATGCTGAATCACAAACTCCACATGGATATGGTTTCTCTCCTGTATGTATCACCATATGAGTTTTTAAATTTGATATCTGTGTAAATGCTGAACCACACACTTCACATGGATACGGTTTCTCTCCAGTGTGTGTCCGCATATGTCTTTTCAAATGTGATCTCTCTGAAAATGCAAAACTACACAATTCACATGAATATGGTTTCTCTCCAGTGTGTATCCGCAGGTGAATTTCTAAACGTGAATTGTCTGAAAATGCTGAACCACACACTTCACATGAATATGATTTTTTCCCAGTGTGTGTTTGCCTATGAGGCTTTAAATGTGAACTCATATGAAATTCCAATCCACTCCCTTCAAACGGAGATGGTTTCTCCCCATGGTGTGCACCTATATGAGTTTTAAAATTTGGAGTCTGTGAAGATTCCAAGCCACTCACTTCACATGGAGATGTTTTCTCTCCGGTGTGTGTTCCCATATGAGGTTTTAAGTTTGAACTCTGTGAAAATTCCAGTTCACTCCCTTCACAGGAAGAGGGATTCTCAATGTGTGTTTCCATGTCTATCTTTTATTTGAATCCTTTAAATGAACACATTAACACTCTGCACATGAATATAGCTTCATTTTAGTGTCTTTGTCTTTGTAAATGTGCTAAGCACTCTAAAACACAAGGAATCCCATTTCATGAGAATGTGTTGTTTTTTTTTGTTGCTGTGGGTTTTGTCAACTTTTCATTTCATAAACAGCAAATTCACACACATAGTTATATTATTTATCTTGATTAAGTATTTCCATATTCAACATTGAATTGATCATCATAGTTTCTCTATACAATATTTCCATACGGCCATCAGAGAAGTTCATTACTTTTCCACCACAGTTGAAATCTCTGAAAGAAGAAGAGGTATTATTAAAGATCATATACTCATTTGTTATTTGTAATTATAAAGATATATTAACTCAGTCTGGCTTTCAATGAATTCCAGCCAATCTTATTATACATTTTGTCATAAACAGTATGGACATGAAATCAGTAAAAAAAGATGAATAAAAAATAAACCACATGACTTTATATATACTGTGGGATGAAAGAATTATTTGGACACTTGCAAAATATCTATATATATAAGTAAAGTAAACAATGTGGGGTATTTTCCTTTGGTTTGCTCACAGGAAATGTATTTTTAGTGTAAAAATTGTAAGTTTGAAAAGCATATATATATTTTATCTTCAACTGTGTGAAAAACAAAAAATGACTAATGAAAATGGTGTTAGATAAAGTCTTGATGTTCCACCCTACAAATGAAGAATGTAGTTTCAGCACTAGCTAATTGAAATAACAATATTATCAGCTGGGGTTCAAGACCCTATTGTTGACAGACAGCTAAGACAAGGGACTGGGAAGATCATGTGTTCATGACACACACACATCTACACAGTTACATATATATATCCGGAAGTTTTGAGACTGGGGGACTTGTGGAG
>VCCN01001169.1:686454-704183 GCA_006491835.1 Architeuthis dux
AAAGCATTTAAGATGTTACTACAGAAAATGTTTTTAAACTAAGGATCTTTCCTGCAGAAATGTTGTTTATTCATTTTTTTTATTCCATTACTTGTCATGAAAGTCAATTATTCACTAATAACTGTTAATGAGAGATGTTCAGAGGGATTTATGTTTTACACACAATTAGATCTTATAGTACTATATGTAAACTTTTTTCTTATAGGTATCATCAGTTGTTTTTTTTATCAGGGATTTAAAAACAAATCAGTCTTTTTACCATGGTTCCCCAGCAGTTCTGATCAAGCACCACCTCCCTCAAGCTATAATTCTTATATTATGTTATCAGGGATTTAAAAACAAATCAGGGATTTAAAAACAAATCAGTCTTTTTACCATGGTTCCCCAGCAGTGCTGATCAAGCACCACCTCCCTCAAGCTATAATTCTTATATTTAGTTTGTTCTTTTGTTTTAGGCAGTATCACAATGTATGTAGTGTTTTATTTTGTTTAGGGCATTATCATAGTGTATTTTTTATGGGTGCAAAACTCATCAAAATGACGTAGCTAGTAAACGGCCGATGTGGGATCTTGATGGCAGTACAACGGACAGTACCTGTGCATTTGGGTACCCCCCAATGAGTGTTTACCAGTGTGACTAATAAAATTGTTTCTTCATTTTATCATCTGACCGTTGTAAACCTATGCTGATGTCATCAGTAATGGTACTTTGGTAATGGTATTCAACCAGTACCAAATCTATCTTCTTCGAGTTAATAGTCAAATGACATATTCAACCAAAAAATTTGATACAAAATCCTGGTTGAGCCCCTGGGTGGGAACTAATGAAAAAAGCCGAAAAATGCTATGCGCTATATTGCCATATTTTTTCTTATTTCAATCTTTTGAAAGCATTAGCTTCTTCTTTGAGCAAAGCTGCAAAAATCTGACAACTTGGCTGATCTGGAAAAAAACAGATATACAAGACCGGTTGAAATATTTTGAGTATCCAAGATTAAATTGCTGTCAAAATTTGATCAAAAATTAACACCACGAATTGAGTTTTTAGTTGATAGGAAAAAGGAATGGTAACTTAATCTCTTTTTCCTTTTTCAGCTTTCGTACTTCAAAATTATGGATGTTAGCTTCAGTTGGGAACTAAAAAATATCCCCAAACTTTCAAGGGAGAACCCAGAAACTTTTAACAAAACTGTTTCTTTTTTTGCAGGATCGAGAATATTTTTTAATGAAAAATTGTGATAAAATTTAAAGTTTCAACTAGCTTCTATCATCAATGACTTCCTCCAGAAATTTAACACAATGGATCTCGGATGTATAACATTCACTTTTTATTAACAAGGTCGGCCAAATGAACCTGGTTTATATGTTAAAGTAGGTATGTACATAGGGCTTTTTCTGTCATCAATGACAAGAAATTTAAAACAATGGATCTCGTATGGATAACGTTCACTTTTTATTAACAAAGTCTGCCGAATAAACCTGGTTTATATGTTAAAGTAGGTATGTGCATGGGCTTTTTTTTCCATCGCCAATGACAAGAAATTTAAAACAATGGATCTCTTATTCTGTCACTTGCAGTTTTTATGTACTGAAATCAGAATGGGTTATAGTCGAACCTAGATAATTTGCGACCAAGACAAGAAAATCAGTTTAGAAAAAAGGTAAATGACAGATTAGAAGCTAAGCTGGCATAGAAAAGACGAGTTTCTTATCAGAATGAATATTTTAAGGCATTAAAGCCTCTAATCTGATGTGTAAAAACTATAAAACTAATCTCTGGTCATCTAATCTCCGGGACCTATATTTGAGGCCTTTATTTCTGATCTGGGCAAAAAGAAATGTAGCAGGAGTTGACAAAACAGGAGAGTTACTGGTTTAAAAGAAAGGATGACATTCTAAGAAATGCTGAGATGAAACGAAATGCTGAGATTTACATGTGTAGTACACACAGGCTATGAGCCCTGGGTATTAAAATGCCAGGGGCTAAAATGAGCAAAGATACAGGGTTACACAGTGTCTTATTGGAGCTGCATTCAGGCTAGTTTGATCATGGTGATAAAACCAGTCCAATGTTCGAAACCATATTTTCGTATTTAACTATTTTTATTAAAGTGGCATCTACATCTGTAACATTTCTACCAAAAAATAATAGTTTTTCCATAAACTACGATGATTCAGGATTATTGAAATGGTTCTTCGGACGATTGAACTCTTTCAACCCAACAGGACAAAGACAAAGAAACAGAAACACCAGGGCCATGCGCTATAAGGACTACCCCCCCTTTAAACATAATTTCTGTTTAACCCATCACACTCGGATTTTACACCTGAAGAAGGCCGAAGAATGGATCGGCTGAAACGTTGTGTTTACAACACAAATAACAAGAAGGAGTTCAATCATCCGAAGGACCATTTCAATATTAATGACAATTCTCAAAACTATAGAAAAAGATTCAGGATTAGTTTGCAAAAGAAATTATTAAATTCTGCCAATTTGTTTTTGAATAATTTTTTTTCGTGAAACGATGGATCTGAAAACTTGACCTCGAAATGTACTCTTGAAAAGAAAAAAAAAAGACAGAGATGCAACTTTAAATTTTTTAATATAATTTAAGAAAACTTTAAAAAATAAATATGTATTCATATAGAAGGCATACAAACACTATTAGAAACAGGAATGTCAACAATGATTTTTTTTTCTTTTAAGAAAAGATATTTTTTTCTTTTAAGAAGAAATTTTTGTTATAATTGAATAAATAAATTAGAATGAAACAAATATTATTTCTTTTTTAAAAATGTATGTAGGCTTTCAATTTGCAAAAGTTAGCCTGGTGGATTTCATTAATTATATTTTTGTTCTTAAAAGAAGAAAAGAAAAACCTTCCTTTTCTAATTTCAAAGGTGATGAGAATTCGATAGAAAAAAAAAATTGAAGAATTTCTCTTTCATCTTGAAGAAAAAGAAGAAAAGTAAGATTTATATTCTGATTTATTCATTTAATTAGAAAGAAAAAAAACATTTCTTAAAAGAAATAAATAAATAATTATGCTTCCCATATAAATATATCTTTTCTTTAAAAAAATATTTTATTAAAAGAACAAATGTATTCCTTTTGTAACACTTATTTGATTTAAATATATATGTAACCACAACATATATATTTAAATCAAATATGAATAAATATATATAAAGTATTGTTTTCTTCTTATTTGCTATAAATATATATATACGTATATGAATAAATATATATAAATAAGTTCTATGTTGAAAGAATGCCAAACAAATTTTCATAAAACAAAAGAAATATACGCGTATGATCTTCCGTAGAAAATATCGCTAATGATTCAATAGCCCAATCTTGTTTTAAAACCGGTTCTGGGTCGAGTATTTTTCTTTTCGTTTTCATGTCCATATATAGAAGTGAATCAGAACAACTTCTTAAACCCAATTCATTTATTTATTAACAAAACAAGTTTTGATGCGATTATTAGAAAACAGAAAAGATGAATGAAATTATCTTCAAATCATCGGAAGAATCAGTTTTCAAAAAGGAATCATCGCTTGAATTCCAGATCAATTTTTAGATAAAAAGGATAAAATATTATTAAATATTGAAAGATTAATAGTTATTGTCTATGAGAATCGTCATTTCTTTGTTTAATTTACAAAAAGACTTTTCTCTTTTTCTCTTTCTGCAAAAATTCGAAGAAAATAAGAGAATGTTATACTTGTCAGTAATTTTGATGAATTTCATAAAATTATCCAGAATCATCTAGATTTTATTTAGAATTATCTAGATTTATATCTAGTATCTAGATTAATCGTTATTTATAAACAAAGAAAATAAGAGAATATTATACTTACTTCTTTCTCGTTTCTTTCATCTGATTTGTCTTCCTTAGAGCATTAATTATCCAGAATCATCTAGATTTTATTTGGAATTATCTAGATTTATATCTAGTATCTAGATAAATCGTCATTTATAAACAAAGAAAATAAGAGAATGTTATACTTCTTTCTCTATTCTTTCCTCTGAATTGTCTTCCTTAAAGCATTAATTATCCAGAATCATCTAGATTGTATTTAGAATTATCTAGACTTATATCTAGTATCTAGATTAATCGTTATTTATAAACAAAGAAAATAAGAGAATGTTATAATTACTTCTTTCTCTTTTCTTTCACTGATTTGGCTTCCTTGGGGAATTAATTATCCAGAATCATCTAGATTTTATTTAGAATTATCTAGACTTATATCTAGTATCTAGATTAATCGTTATTTATAAACAAAGAAAATAAGGGAATGTTATACTTACTTCTTTCTCTTTTTTCCCCTCTGATTTATCTCCCTTGGGGCAATGATGCAACATTAGGAAAAAAAGGAAGAAACACTCAAATTTTAGATAAACTAAACATTTTCTGGGTTAAATTTTCTTTAAAGAAAAAATGCTTTTGTTTGCGATGAGAAACTGACTTGTGAAGAGCGAAAGTCAAGGGAGATAATTAATGAAAAGATCCCACCCTTAAATCTTTCAGTAGGATTTTTTCCCCATTTCTCTCTGTTTTTAAAAATTAAATACAATAAAAATATAATTTTTTGAAAGAGAAAATTTATAAATGTAGGATAAATAACAAGAATCGTAATTTTTGTTGTTGACATGTGATGTGTTCAGACCTGCCAACCTCTGAAGTGCAAACATCTTAATATTTATACAAACAAATCTGGAGATTTGGGGGTGATGCTAAAAAAGTAAAAATAAGTAAAACACATCTTTAGTATTAGCTTTAGTTAGTGGCTTTTAGTACTGGTTAGTAATTGAGAAGATAGGGAGGAAAAATAGAATATGGTGTGGTTAGCATTTAGAAGATTCAAGTGATCTTTAGATATGCTTGATTTAGGAGACGCCGAAATAGGTGCGACCAGCTTCGGTCATAAGTTGACTCTCTGGCTGGTGACTTTGCCCAAGCGCGGCAAACTCAAGACGCTGAGGTTGACCCCAAGGTAAACTGCCTAGACAAGCAGGAAGTGCTTCTAAAAATAGCACAAGCCAACTTCTGTTGTCCAGAGGTCATGACAGAGGGCATCTTGGAATATAACAGGCAATATCCCTGAATACCTCTGCACAAAATTCTCTAAATTGTCCCAATTACCTGCTAATCTGTTTGGAATGTAATAATTCATTTATGAACAACTTTTTACTGTGTCCAAATTGAACAAACATAGTATTTTATATATTTTCCACTAAGTTTAGAAATACGAAATTTAAAATATTTTGTATAAACGTAGACCCACCTTTCCATGAAGGTAGAACAAGATAGTTCTTGAAATAAGCTTACACGGGAAGATTTAAAATATAAAACTAACACAGATAGCTTGCCATTTCTAGCTAAGAGCCTTTCATTGTTCTTGCTTTGTACTACATCCGAGCGTGAATGTCCAAACGCGCACTAGCCCGTCTGCATTAGACAGACATAAAATTACTTTTTTAATATCATTTAAATCTGCTTCAAAGCTAATTCTCATTGTGCATATTTTTTTATCTAATTACATATGTTCATTATTGTGTTTATCAATCATTTTGTATTACTGATGTTCTGTAACATGCATGTTCTTTATCCCACAAATACTCTCTTTTTATAATTAAATGTTTATATTTTTATAGAAAAATATATGTCTTGCTTATATTTCTTTTGCATGTATATTTGACCAAAGTTTATCTACGAACAGTACTAAAAATATATGCATACATTTCTCTATAAACAACACTTAATTTCAATGGTGACTCAAAATACTCAATTTCTGTAAAGAAATATTTCTCGGAGAAGGCCAAACAAAACCATTATGAACAATACACATTCTTAACAGGAACATCAATCCATTTTGCATTTGTAAGAAGCTCTTATGTCAAGGGAAACTTCTTTTGAAAGTATTTCAGTGCATATTTGCAAGAAATTTAGCAATGAATGGAATGGACTCCGTTCTGTCTCTATTGACAATGGAACGTCCGCTCCAAGGCGCCTGCCTGGGCGAAGCGTATGGAGATCCTGGAATGCCCAGTCATCAGAATCCCTCTCTCGGCCTTGCTGATGTAGTCCAGAGGAAAGCAGAGAGTGATACTTCTGGCATCAGCTTGGCTGCAGCCGGTAGGACGTCAAATTGGGTGCCAAACCGCCTTAAAGGGGCCCCACTCCCTGGTTTGGAATCAGAATTGTCCTTCTCCTAGACTGATTGCCTTCCCAACACTTTATCATGGTCCGACTGTTTAATGTCACCATCATTTAGTAGAAAAGACAGGTTTATCTTGGTCATACCTCCAAGAAATATGTGCTGCATGGGTTTGAAAATGGAATTGCAACATTGGCTCAAGAAGTGTGTTTGAAAAAGAGCATTATGCAATCTTTGAAAGCGTTCATCATCGAAATGCTCAGAATTTTCTTTTCAGCAGTAACTTCTCATGCCCAGCAAATACAAGTTTACAACATACACTGTTGGGAAGCTGATCCACAATCGATAGACTTTGGATAGTGTACTTGCAGTTATTTTTTGTAAAATGCTGAATACTTAGCTTCACGTTTCCGGCTGTAACTTTTGATGCCAAATAGATACAAATTGACAAAAGGCACTGTTGGAAAGCTGACGGAATTCTCTTTCTCTCTCTCTCTATATATATATATATATACCTTCCTCAAGAATTAATTCCACAATCCATAAAACCTGGACAGCGTACTTGAAATGTTCTCGTAAAATGCTGAATACCTAGCTTCCCGTTTGTAAAATACTGGAATACCTAAAACGCAAAAATTACTTTTATGGTAAGAGAAAGTGTATTTATGGACTCCTCATGTCAGAAAACCATTATTTAGCTTTTAAAGTACTCAGATATGTCAATTGGGAGACGAAATATGAAAGTTTTTTTTTGGTGTGTGATAGCGGCCATTTTGTTTTATGCAAATGAGGTTGTCCCAACCTTTTTCTTGGGAACATCGTTTTTCTGAAAGAGGACACCCTAAGGAACATCTTGGTACCCTAAATGTAGAATCATGGGGGGGGGGGGGTGCACGGTAAACCCTGCTTGCCCCCGGAATAATACTGTTTGGCCAAATCAGCATTTTATGATGCCAGGTACTTTACTGCACCATCGTATTTCCTTGTTTTCCAAACAGATTCATTAGGCCTATCTTTTTCGTGCGTTCTTTTGGCAGCCATTTTTGTCATTGGCTTCGTTTCCGCATAAACGGAGAACTGAGGGCAGGCACTTACAAAACACATGATTCAATGAAGTGCATGGTAATCATTGCGATTTCTTTGTTTTCATACCAATTAAATGTCATAGAAATATTGGTAATGAAATAAGTGTTTTTATTTTATTAGAAATAGTATTATGTCTCCCTTTCCTCAATTATCCTTCCTACCCCAAAATAAATTAAAGGGGTTAAAATTGAACACTTTGCCATTGGTTGAATTTCAACCAATGAGAAGCGCCTAAAAAAGGGACCGCGCACTTCAAAATGCCTTTCCCACTCTCTTCGCATTCAACAGCCTTGCAGACAAGACCTAAAAAAGGGGCTTCACCCCTTTTTGACGGCTGAACTGCTAACTTTCTATCAAGAACCTTTTTTCCCCCTGCAGACCTGGGGCCCTTTTGGACTAAGCAGACAGTGACCCCGAGACCAACGCTCTCTCAAGAACTCGAACAGACAACTATATTTACTGCCAGAGCCCGCCAACTATGGACACTTACTTACAATACAAATTGGTTTTGTAAGTAATGTTGGTTCTAGGCAGATGGGGAAAATATACCCAACGACAAAACTCTTCACTTCGAGACTTTCCTTCGCCACATGGCGCTCGGAACTCAACAGCTTGAATGAACTGCCAGCTACACAACAAGCCTATCTTCGTCGAAGAAGCAAAGGTACCAACATACAAGTACAACTCTTGAACAATTGTTAGCCGGAGCCAGCCACGCCACTGTGAATCTTTCCTCCACGCGAAATCTCCACCTTTTTCGCAATCCCACCCTACCTTCCCTCTACATCATTTATCTCTCATTTTCTCTTCTATGTGTTATTAAAGATCGGATTATATCAAACCAAAAAACCTGTTGCATTGTTGTCTTTTCTCTCATACTTTGAGTCAGCACGATCCCGCTCACGTTAAAACATTCCCCCTGCAAAGAAGGCTGACCCTACTTCCCAACTGTACAGTATTTAGAAAGAAAAGTAATTTCTTAACATTTTGTTTTTCTTTACAATTTCTCACAGGTGTGGTCCGTAGACCCACCTAGATGGGACTTATACCCCGAATGAGGATGGCCGGAAATAAAGAAAGATCGGCAGCTCAGTTCGCAGGCCTACAACGTATTTAAACATCATGTAAGAAATAGGCAACACTATTACAGGTAATGTAAATGCAAATGTAAGAATGTTTTAATCAAATGAAATGGTCGTCACAAAAGAACTGATCAAAAGTTGTTAAAATTGTTAGAAATGGTTGTTCTTGAAAGTTTACAACAAAAATCTTAAAAACCGTGTGAAATGAAATGGACACCGAATCGTGAGATCTTAAGATCAAAGTAAAAATTGTGTGACACACGACAAAACTGTGAGAGTTGGCAGGTCTGTGAGGTAGTGGTACTTGTGTTGATTTGTAGGTCCTAAGAAGTTGCATTGCGCGTAAAGATGGAATGACACATCAGTGTGCTGATGAGTTCCTAATAACTGAGGTTTTCCGACCTAAATAGACAGGAGAGTATAATAGTCATATAGTCCTATTCAAGTTATTTCCCTTAGATCAGTGTAGCAGTTTGGGCTAGTTTTGATTTACATGATACTATGACATCACCCTCTCTCGGGAAATATATAGCTTAACATATTACTTAATTAATTAAGGCTGTTTTTACAATCAGTCGTTGAACTTGGCTGGGACTCGAGTTGTTCTCCCTGATCTGGTGGTTTGGCTCTGCAGCTGCTATCCTTTCTGCACTCCCGGGGGTTGAAGAAATCCTTGATGGGGCGACAGGTTGGACAGCTGGTGACCTTTGGGTGGTAGTGATGGCGTAGATGTTGGGGTAGAATCCATCTCCGTTGAGCTGATTGTGGGGGGGGGGGCAGAATGGTTGGAGTCTCATACCTGGGTATAATTTCTGATGGATCTGTATTAACTGCTATGTTGGTGCATCTTGGCTTGAGGTGTCCCCTTGTTCTTTGATAGACCTTTCCACTGATGTTGACCAAGTATGTTCTTGGCTCACTGATGGACTTAGGTTCATTGAGGATTGTACCCGGCACCCATATGTTTCGGAGTGTGTTTCTCACATATACTGGATCCATGTTGCTCAGGACTTCTTTGTCAGGGCCATAATGTCTGTTGTAGAAATGCTTCTGCTTGTCTTGATTAGTTCTATCGGCTGATGGATCTCATTTTTAGGTTGTTGTGATTGCAAGGTTTTTTTGGCAGTTGGCAGAATTGACCTTGGTTTTCTGCCATATAGAAGCTCATATGGTGATGGCATGTTGTTGTCTAATGGTGTTATTCTATACATCCATAATGCTGTGTATATGCATCCCCTTTCCTCTTGGAATTTCTTCACAATTTGCTCTTTCAGCAACACTGTTGACTTGGTGATGATAAGGTGAGTTGAATTTCATGGTGATGTCGGACATCTGGCATTTTTTATTAAACCTTTCACTGATGCATTGAGGGCCACAATCATATGTGATGGTTGATGGCTGATTAGAACACTTGTGAAGTAGATGCAGACTGTGTCAGCTGATGTATCTGGAAGCAGCCTGATGACTGGAAATCTGGAGTAGTAGTCTACTATCAGATATTTATTGCCTGAACTCAAATATGCCAGAGCCAAGTATCTCCCAAAAGTGTGTTGGAAGATTTGGCTGCATTAGTGGTAGTTTGGTTTGTGCTGGTTGATGCTTGTTGCAGATGGCACATGCTTTGATCATGTCTCTAATGCCGCTGGTTATTCCTTGCCAAAACACTGATTCTCTGGCAAGTAGTATGGTTTCTCCTTGGTGGCCTGTGTGGATGATGTTGAGAATTGTACCCCTGAGTGTTTCTGGGATCATAATTCTGTCTCTTTTAAGGACTAGCCCGCCCTCAAGTACAAGGTCACATTTTAATGTCCAATAGTCCCAAACCTTCTGAGGTCACTGTTTTCTGTAGTCTGGCCATCCTTTGTATATCATGTCTTTCAGTAGGTTCATTGTTGGGTCAGTCATGGTTGCTTCCTTGATACCTGCAATGTTGATCAAGCTTTTAGTAGCTGTCACAAAATGGACCTCTGTTGATATGCTGTGTTGCTCTGCTTGCTTTTGAAGCAGATTCTTGAAAGTGCATCGGCAACTGGGCTTGTATTTGACTTGTATGTCAAACCTTAGACATCTAAAGATGAATCGCTGTAGCCTCGAAGGGGTTTCAACAAGATTCTTCATGAAAATGTTCCAGTGATGAGCGGTCAGTTTCTACTATCACTTCTCTCCCAAGTAGATAGTATTCAAACTTTTCAAGACCAAACATGATTGCCATGCATTCTCTCTCGATGTTAGATTATCTGTAGGGATGAGGTACCATGAAGCCATGTCAACTATTTTCTCATTTCCTTGTCTGTCAGGTTATCTGATCCATGCACCTATGCCCATGGTGCTGGCATCACACTGAAGGATTGTTGTTGTGTTTGGATCTGGATTATAGAAGCTAATGATTTGGGATTTGCACAGCTCTGTCTTGATTTCACTTAGGGATTCCTGGCAATGTGGCTGCCAGTTGACGTGTATGCTCTTCTTCATTAGTTCCCTACATGGTGCAGTTAATTGTGCTAGCTTAACCGAGAACCTGTTAAGGTATGCGATCATTCCTAGGAAGCTATTCCGTGAAGCTCCTTTGCATTCTTTGGAGGCTGGATATTATTTATTGCCTACAGCTTGTCCTCTGCCGGTAACAGACCATGTTCTGTTATGGTTGTGGCCATAGAAGCTGACTTCTGTTTAAACTTTAGCCTCTCAGAGTTGAATCTGATATTGTTCTCTCTTGCAACCTCCATGACTTGAGTGACTGCTCTGTCATGTTCTTCTTCGGTGGATCCAAAGATGATGAGGTCATTGACAATTCCAGACACATTTGGGATGCTGCAGAAGCTAGCATCCAGCTTGCGTTGGAATATGTCTTGGGATACTGCCAATCCGAAAGGTAGGCGCTTGAATCTGTACCTGTCAAATAGTGTGTTGAAGGTACAGAGTGGTTGTATAAACGGAGAATATGAACACGTGTGTACCATCTTGAAAGCTTTGTTTAAAAAGGGAACAAACAAAGGGCTGTGCCCCTTGTCACAAAGAATAGATAAAGGAACCAAAGAGGCCGCTTGCCACAAAGATATATCAAGGGGAATAACTCGTTGCCATTCATCAAGTCCATCTTACGATGCAAGGGGGAGCAACTGTTACATTCCTGATCCAATTTTACATGCCAGTATCCTTTTTTATGTCTATGAAGACAGTGGTAGGACCACATCCATTGTTTTTGTTGGGTAATGTGCCCTCTTTATGTTTTTGATTATGTTTTTGTTTAGATCCCTTGGTCTAGGCAAAGTTTAACCTTGGTTAGCCCATCCTTGGATGTGGTTATCCTGCAGGTGATGGAGTTGACCCAGTCTGTTGGCTCTGTGACTTTTGCGAATGTTGTCTATTTTCATATTCTCCAACTCGGCCTTGTAGAGCGGAATAATATGCACTGGAACAGATCTGGCTTTGGATTGTCAACCATTTCAATATGGTATTTCTCTCCAGGGAAGCATCCAATCCTATCAAAGCAGTTTGTAGTCTCGCAGGACCTTGGCTTTGGTCAGTGCTGGAACTATCGGGTTACTCAGCTTATTGATCTCGTCAACATTGTTCCCTAGTTCTTGTAGTTGGCTGCATCCAAGAATCGAAGGACTTCCCGGTGGTGTATTCACAATGTTGAACCTTGTGTTGATAGACCTGCTACCATGTGACACTTTAATGTAGGCAGTACCAACATTGTCGATCGAAGAGCCACCATACCCTTTCAGGACTGTATGGGTATGCATGATCTTAGGCATGGACAGTAACATTTGTAGGTGATCTGAGATGAGGATAAAGGTGCCTGCTCCTGTGTCTACTTTAACTTTGGTGGTATGCCCATTTAACTTTTATAAAGTGCTTATCTGGGAATCTGGATACCGAGTGTATGGCACAGCTTGAGTTGATTACCCCAATGAAACCATGTGCTTGTAATGCATCTTCATCTTCTGTGTTGTACATGTATGTATGGTTGGTTTCCTGGCCTTGGACTTCATGGAGTTGTTGTTTTTTCTTCATGTATACTCTCCTGGAGTGGCCAAGTTTCCCACAGTATCTGCACTGCGCAGATTTGGCTGGGATTTGATCTGTTCTTGGATGGTTGGCACTGTAGCATACCTAGAAGTTGCTCTTGGGCTTCTGGGTATTTGATTGTCCATTGTGCCTATCACTCCTGTTGGGAGTTTTACTCTGCTGTGAGGTCTTGAAGTGTGAATATCTATTGCTTCCCACTGCATGGACAATTTGATGGCATCTCTGCAGACTTTGTCAGATTTGAGGTCAAACACTAAGGTGTCCCTCAGTGTTTCCTCCTTGGCTTCTGCAGCATATCCTCTGTCATCAATCAGTAGTCTTGCCTTGGTGATGAACTCCTCCAATGGCATGTTACCCTGTTACAGGCATCTAAGCTGAAACCTGACAATAATATGGTTGCTTTGTGGTTTTGTATAGGCCTCCAGCTTCTCAAATACTGGGTCGAGCCTTAGCTTATCTTTGTCATTGGTGGCTGTGTTGTAAATCTCCAGGCCTTTGTCATCAATCCAAAGGAGTATCATCCCGACTTGGCCTCCTCTATGTCAGAGAGTGGATCTTCAAATATGAGCTCACACTTTTGTTTGAACAGCTTGAATCGTTTGTAGACATCCCAGGGACTTGACCAGTCCATAGATGGAGGAGTGAATCTATCAACCATGTTAAAGCCCTATTTAATTCACGTAATATGGAAAGTAATATATGTATGGCTTATTAGCTTAACTAATTAAGTTAAGCTATAGATTTCCCAAGAGAGGTGGAAGTCAGAGTATCATATAAAGTAAAATTAGCCCAAACTGCTAAATTGATCTAAGGGAGATAACTTGAATAGGACTCTAGGACTATTCAAGTTATCTCCATAGATCGATATATCAGTTTTGGAGAGTTTTGCTTTACATGATACTATTAGGTTTAAAGTTATATTTAAAATGGAGTTAATTACGGTAAAAGGGGAGAAGTGAATTAATATTGAATGAAAATGTAAATGAATTTTCCATTCAAAGTAGCGGCGAAAATGTAGCAGCAGCAGCAGCCATTTGCATTAGGAGTGTAGCAGTAACAATATTAGTAGCAATGGTATCCATTAGTTGTTGTAGTGGCAAATAGTAGCGGTAGTAATTCTCACTGAAAAAGAGGAGGGGATTATGTACCACGTGTCAATGGTGAGGAACAAAGGACACGAGCGGCCATATTGGATTTTTGGCGGGCAAATATAAACAGAGACACAAATCATATAAAGAGAAAGAGGACAAAGGGATTAGATGGAAATAAATGTTGCATTTATTTAGAAAACATATAAAGAAAACAGGTACACATGTGCAGATCAAAAAAAGGTTCAAAATGTATAGAAAGTAAATATAATAGTGTTTCTGTGTTTGTCGGTTTTTGTGTACCAAAATGGATTTGTCTGCGATGTGAAGGTTATTTTGAACCATAACATCTGGTGATAATCGCACCGAAAGATATATTATCGAGACAAAGGAATCAGTTAAGAAAAAGGCATATGAGAGAAAGGAAAGATACCGGTATAGAAAAAGGGTAATTTCTTATCAGGAAGACTGTTTGAGATATGAGTCTGAGGCGTTTATTCCTTGGAGAGAATGACCAAAGATTTGAAGAAAGAAATATCAGCATTTTAAGAAATGCCCATATTAAAAAGAGGATTTTTTACGTACGTATAGTAATGCACATAGTAAGCCCTAGGCGACTATGATACTAAGTAATGAGGCAAAAAGGTTTTACATGCCTAGAAAGATTAACACAGGCGAGTGAGACCTAGGTGGGCAGCATGCTAGTAAGTGATGAGGCAAAAGGGTTTAACGTGCCTAGAAATGTTGACATGGGCGAGTGAGCAATGATAAGGCAAAAGGGTTTTACATGCCTAGAAATGTTGTGAGTGTACCCTAGGCAGGCAGCAAGCATAGAAATTCGTATGGCAAGGTTTTTTATACTAGTGATGACGTCATGGAAAAAAAGGAGGCTATATTTAGTTTTGTAAATCATATGGTCTAGGCTGGCTTGACTGTGGTGATAAAACCAGATTCGATATTCATATCCCTATTTCATATTTTTTTATGAAAGCACCGCTACAATACTATGACAGGTAGGGTGGAATGAATTTTCCCAGTTTGTTACTCAATTGTAGAGGTCCCTATGTTAGTTTTGTTTAAAGTATGAAGAGTTTGTAATGTAAGGTTATTACTTATTTCAATTTGTCCTTCAATTGTAGAGTTCCCTATGTTTTTTAATTTAAAGTTGGAAGAGATTTTAATGTAAGGGTATTACTTACAGACTCCTGTAAGAAATAAAATATATCAAATGTTGTAATTGATTTAAAAAGACAAGAGAAGCCATTTGTTTTTGTGGGAAAACCCTTTAACATTACTGAGAAAAAGGAAAAATCTTTCAGTACATTTAACAATGTTAACGATAAAGGTTCATGATATATTTAAAAGATAATTGTTTTGTGATATATTTAACAATGTACAAGAAAAGAAGTCCATGATATATTTATTGTTTATCCTTGTGGACTCCTTGAGGAGCATCGGGCTGTAACCAGCTGACTCTGTTCTTGGCCTCCAAACTCTTCTCTTCCCCAGAGAATTTGGGCTAGGAAAAAGGTTTTATTCAATTTATAATAATAAAATAATAGTTTAATAAACTAAATGTTGACAATAAAGGTCACATTTAATTTACTAGCTGATGTACCCATCTATGCCGGGTCAAATATTTAAGCAGTAAAGAAAGGGGTAAAACTTTCAGATTTAAAAAAAAAGTTTCCTTTCACTTCTGACCCCTTAAAGGAGGAAAAAGATTTATATAAAATAAGAATAAGATATATCTATACTGAAAGGAAAGTAAGGGTCCAGTTTAGCATTATAGTTACATTGTACATAGAACCCCCCTCTAAAACCTTAAAACTTATAGAACCTTTCCCTAGGTCCATTGAGTATGCATGCAAAGTTTCTATAGCATGACTGACAAACAGTGTGACACCTCACACTCATATACACAGATAATTAATGAAATAAGTATCATTTTAAGACATATTTTAACTGTTAATACATATCTTGTACACACTGACAACACAATTCATGTCATTACATGTTAGTGGAAAAATCATGTTCTGGTCAATACTTTTAGACAAAGTAAGGAAATAAAACAAAGACATTTATTTTCTCACATCAATATGTATAAATTTTCTTTGGCTGTTGTCATCTTGGTTCATCTTTCAAACACAATGCTTCAGGCATTGTAGCCTACAGCCTTTTTCAGGTGGGTGTCATAAATGGGAAGGGTTTGGAATGCTGGGACGAGGAACTCGCCCATCCAAAAATAGAACAGTGGAATGAGGACATTCTGACCGCATGCTTCGATGGGTGCCCCCCTTGTCCCAGCATTTCAAACCCTTCTCCCCATATCTATACATAAAAGACATTTATGTCTGTCATTTATTGGCAATACATGACGTACACATTGAGAACAACTTTTAGAATGGCATCACATTACAGGGTGTGCCAAAAAGATTTACACATCATTTAACATTTATATCTTGTAAACTTAGGTTAAAAATTTGAAACTACGACTCTGTCTTAGACCCACATGATTTAAATAAAGCAATAAAACGGGAACATTTTAAGCACCCTACTGCTGAAGAAATATTTGCTGAAATGCATGGTCCAAAATACTTCTCTAAACTGGATGCCTCTAACAGATTTTGTCAAATCCCAGTTGATGAAGAAAGCTCTCGCTCATTAACTTTCAACACACCCTTCAGAAGGTATTGATTCACCAGATTACATTACAGAATACATAGTGCCAGTGAAGTGTTCCAAACTGAGGTAGCTCAAGGAAATGAAGGAACAAAAACAACATTATAATATGGTCTAATACCCTAGAAGAGCATATAGAGAGACTGAAACTCATTTTTGACCAACTACGAAAACATTACAAATCACTTATCTGGGTCATCTCATCACTACTGAAGGATTAAAACCTGATCCATCAAAAGTTGAAGCTATCATCAGCATGCCACTACTTAAATGCAAACAAGATTTGAAAAGATTTTTAGGCATGACAAATTATCTATGTAAATTTCTTCCAAATTACCCATTATGTCAACTTCTTCAGAATGATATCGTCTGATCATTTGATAAGCCCCAAATTGAAGCAATTACAAAATAGAGATGATTACTAACTATCCTGTTCTACAGCTTTACGACCAAAATATACCTACAAAAATAACAACAGATGCAAGTAAACATGGAATCAGTGTTATCCTCGAGCAAAATCACAACAGCAAATGGCTACTGGTTTCATTTTCTTTACTTACTACTTCTACTGAACAGAACTACTGTCCCCTAGAAAGTGAAGCTCTAAGCATAGTTTTTGGTTGCAAAAGATTCCATGAGTTTATTCATGGCACTCACTTCATGATTGAAAATGATCACAAACCATTAAAATAATTTTTAAAAAAAATCAATCATCTCCAAGAACACAAAGATTCTTGTTAGCCTTGCAACATTATGATTTTGAACTGAACTACATACCAGGTTGTGAATCAGTTGTTGCTTTTCTCCAGGACAATAATCCTGAAATATTTGATGCAGATATGAAGACTTACATACATTCGATTGTAAAAGATTTCAGTGAGTGACAACAAATTCAATGTGTACCGGGAAGCCACTGCAGGCAACGCAACTTTACAAACAGAAAATGATTGGCCCCACAAAGAAAATATCCCCTCTTCTAAACCTTATATTTCTAACCATGAAAAAATTTCTGCAAGGTTGATAGTAGTAGTATCTTTATTAGTTAGTATGAGTGTTAATAGGGTTATATAACATACCCCAAGTTTGTTCTTGAGCAGGGAAAAAGTGTGAATTACGTCCCTTTACTGTGACATCACTCCCTAAGATCATCATCAGTAATAAACTCGTCTTCGTTCCAACTACATGCTGGTCTCTTGTTCTCTTACATCATTCATCTTAACATTAGCAAAAAAAATAAAATGAAAAAATTAACTCAGGATGTAGTAAAAATAGGTTTTGACCCAGAAACAAATAAGGCCATTGACAGGGCTGGTAGCCTACAATAACATATGCAAAATCCAATCAAATCCGATCTTGGTAAAAAAAGTTATAAGCATGTGAAAAATAGCTATATTTACCAAAAGTATCACTCAGATTTAGAGCTGCTTTTGCAGTTACAAGAGAACTACTTTGATAAAATCTCACTAACACCCCAGTCTCCAGTATTTCCCACCACCCCACGACTCAGCCTAACATATTATTATCACAATTTTGAGGGTCAGGATTGCTAAAAAATGGTAATTTTTCCTAATTCTACTGGACTATACTTCTT
>VCCN01001169.1:716196-729680 GCA_006491835.1 Architeuthis dux
CACCTTTTCCTCAGAGACGCGCCTCTTACCTTCTACTACGTACGTACATATACATACATACACGCTAACAACGAAAGACTCTTTAATACTTACTAAATAGTAATCGAACTTTTCAAGCATTCTCTCTAATTCTCTACAGCTGAGAACTACCTTATTGTTATGCCTTCTTTAATAAATATACGTTTATTATGTTACATCCTTGTCTACATTTTTATTTCCATTTCAACATTTACTGTGCATCCTTTGCATCATACATGCATTGCATTCCCTTTCACTAATACAGGAACAGGCAAAGAAAGAAAGATACATCGAATCTTCTTCAGTGCACATCACTAGCTTAATACAGCAGTCTGACCCATAGTACTAATACTATTACTACCGATGCTACTGTTAGCTTATCATTACTACTATGACTATCTAAGAGCTTACGCTTACAGTCAAATAGATATTGTTCAAAGTGAGGAAAAGCTAATATGTAAGTTGGAATTAAAGTTCAATGTGCGTGATAAAATGTAATGGTAGTGGGTGCGGAGTGAATTTAGCAAGAGAAACAGTCCACACGGTGTGTGTGCTATGTATCACCAGGTGTGAATCGCAGTTCGCATGTGCATGTGTTTATAACTAGACGTAGAGACAGTTCAATGTATGTATGCGTAAGTGATACAAAAAACGGTAGTAAACTCAACCTGCTGGAAAGGTGGAGAAGAAGTGTGGTCTTCTTCCGTTGGTGCTGATGATGAAAGTTGAATCAAAGTTTGTTGGTTGGGTTGGAATACTGAAATGCTGTCTCCCTGTTGTCTTTGAAGTTGAATGCGTAAAATTGAATCTCCCACTGCCAGTTACATTGTTAGGGTTTTTTTTAATGAGAAAAGAATTAGCTCCTGGCAAGGGTTTAGATTGGTTGAATATTATTTTAATGTAGATATTTGAGGTTTTCCAATAGTTAATACTTTTTGGAGGGAAAATGTGTATAAGAAAATTGGCGCGAAATCCCAGGAGCCTGTTTTTGCAGAAAATTGTTCACTTAGGTTTAAGAGGCCCTACAACTTTATCATTTACTGGTGAGTGAAAGCTTTGCCCAGCCTTATAAAATTCCCCTCAGAGGACCTGTGGTCTAATGCTGTCATGGTGCATTTTAGTCAGCTGCACTTCGGCTGAGACAGGGTGGGGATTTGGCAATGGATGAGGATTGCACACGAGCAGACTGGATGAGAAAACAACCCCAAATAACTGGTATACAGGGAATTCAGCTGGGAGGTAATCGGAGACTTCAAAATGATGATATTCCTGATGGGTCTCCAAATTTCCCAGCAACCTTTGCCTTTGGGACAGCAGAGACACTTGGCACATTACCAAAGTCGAGACTGACCATAGCCACCCAATCTCTATGTGTGTTTAACTGTCATGTGGGAGCCACTTGCTGACCCCAATAGTTGTTGATGCCACCACTGCACACACAATTAGGCCTTATGAAACAACGTCACAGTTCTAGATAAGGAGTTTGCAGCTTTCAACTACATTCCCTAAGCTGTCTGAGGCAAAATAGTTTAAATTACAAAATATCAATGTTCTGATCACAAAAGCAAAGTTTGAAGGGAATGATAGCCATTTTCTATACATTTTTTAGACATAATCAATCAGAAAATAATTTTAACCAGAGTTTTAATAAAAATAACATCAGTGATGTTCAAATAACAAGCCAAATAAAAATAGTTTCCACAGCTGAACCCTTAATTTACAATTATCTGGCATCATAACAGCCAGGGTCATTGATGCTGAGGTACTCAAATAACTTTTTTTTCAAATTCACAGGAAAAAAGAAAACCCAGTGATAAGGCGCATTTGAATACTTTTTTGCGCAACTATAAAGCCTATTTCTAGTGTGATAACTGACTTCATTTTGATCGCAAATGATGGGGAAGGATTGAAATAGTGTTATCCAACATAAAAGCATTTTTGCAAGAGGGGGCTTGTTGGGAATTTATCATGCGCTGCCACACATATAATTTGGTACACACATAGCCAAAAGATTTGGATATTGAGCCATCATGAATTTTCTTCATAAAGTACTCGCAAAGTACTCAGTTTACTTCTTTTTTTTTAGATAATTCATAAATGAATATATTTACTGAAACCATTTACAGGGGATTTAATCTTCATTTTACTTTTCATTCGATGGAATCTTTAACGTCAAGTGTAAGGGTAATGGTCTGCGAGATAAGCTTGAAATGTTAATCATGTTCCCATAGATGAATCCTAACATTATTTTGGCTATCGATTTTACTGATAAAGAATTATCATTGTTATTATAATTGATAATATTGATTGTGGTGAAGATATTGATGATGGTGGTGGCGATGATAACAATCATAAAATGATACACCTAATATTTTCATCAATATCTACCAAATGCAGGCCAGTCCAGCTATGTCTCCTGCAAATGATTGTTGTGTTAGGCAGTGCAAGGGCAGAAAAGCTGCCTTAGATTGCACAGCCCACTGTTACTGTGAAGGGGAGTGCTGAATAAACTTCCCCGCGATAGATCCTAGCTTTGGGCTGTTATTGTTATCACTTATTTTGAGTTTGAAATTTTGTCAGGGTCACCATCTTGAAAAATGGCGGCATGTATTATCCAAATGGTAATTCCCCAAAACTATGTATGGTAAATAAATTCAACTAATTATGTTTTCAATATCATATTATATCCATCGCTGATAAGAAAATTGAGCTGGAAACAGTTGTCGCTGGCAGCTATTTTGAAAAATTGCTGCCATTGACGATATATTAAAAATTCATGATGGCTCAATATCCAAATCTTTTTGAAATGCCTTTATCACAAAATGCACAATTGTTTGGCTAAACTGCCTCACTATTCTATATTTTACACTAAAGATAATGTTAATTAGGTAGTATCAGTGCAAGCAAAATCACTTTAGGGATCATCTTTTTAATATTGGTCATCTACTTTGATTTTTTAAAGGAAAAAATGTTCACAAATTCTTCTTATTTAAAAGGAATGTAATATAAAATTTCCTCTAGCAATTTTGACTGAATTTGAGAAGATTGGCCCTATTAACTCTGTTCCTGTAATTCTCACTTACAAAATCCTCAAAATATTTGCATATTTGAACAGGCACTTTTTCTAAATAAATATAAAAAAACTTTCATATTGTTTGTGCATGTCTTTTTTAATAAAGCTTCTAAACTCTCATCTTCATCACTGTCAATGTAGCAAGGAATCATATGATGTAGTAATAAGGAATATTTTGAAAGAAAAGAAATTGAAACTTTCAAATGACAAAAAGAAATCAATGTTAAATTTGTCGATCACTGAACTTAAAATATCAACAATTACTTTTGGAGAAATTCCTGCAGGGAAAAACGTTCACATTATCCTCACTGGGATGATGTCCAAATAACAGATATGGAATACTGCTGGAGGATAAAAAGAATTGTAGGAAACAGCATACATTAGCCTAAGAGACATATGTCTAAGTCAGGCCAGTGTGATATTAATATTTAGCAATCTGTCAAGATTCGATGATCTTCACCCATTTTACATTTTATTAGATTTATCCAAAAGTTTACAGAATTTTTTTAATAAAATATTTTATTCATATAAATTCATAGCATCATTATTCAACCATCAAAGTAATTTTCCATAGCTTTCTCTGACCTTACGCCACCTTTAGATATTAGGTTGATGCAAATGTTTCCAGCATTTTTGACAAAATCTTTTATTCGTATACATTCATAGTTTAGCGACACATGTTATGAGCTCTGTATGTGGTGATGCAGGAATAGACGTACTCGTGTGTAGAATGGAAAGGTGATGAAGAGACTTTCTTTAGCCCTAAAAAGGGCTGGTGCTTGTTAGTATAATTTGGAAAGACTTTGTTGCTGGCCCTTAAAAGGACCGTGCTTGCATATTTGGCCAGTGTAGCATGAAAAGACTTTGAGTCCTAAAAAGGACTATTGTTATGCTGGAACACGGGGCCACACGTGTTTGCTGCTTAAAGGAGGCTGTGAGGGTCGCCGGATCCTGGAGTCGAAGTCACGTGATGCAAATGGAGGGAGTGGATTGGCCGGTCAGTCGAGAACCGTCTGAGGAAGAAGGGGTCATGCCGCCATGTTGAGTTTTTTTCATGTCGAAATAAAATGGGTATAATTAGCATGCGGAGTGAAAACGATCGTAAAGAAAGAAAAAGAGTTGGAGTTATTAGGAAGGAGAAGGTTGTTCCGTAGTAATAGAGGAGGGGTTAGTCGCGAAGCGATTTGAGCTAGCAAGAACGGGTTTGTCGACTGAGGCGAGTTACGTAAGTGGTCTGCATCGCACGGTAGACAGAACCAAGTTTGCATTCAGCGCGTGTGACCAACTCACTACAGCAGTAGACTAAGGGTTTTTGTCTTGAGAAGGTAGCCAAGACATCGGTTGAGGCGAAGTGAGGCAGAGGTGCGTGGGGGCGCCGAGGAGATGTCTGGCTGAGACAACTAGAGACAAAACGATGTCGTACGGAAAGGACCATGCAGAGGAGTTGTAGAGAGGAGCGAAGATTTTACGTGCAGGCATGGACCGAAAGATCGAAGTGGGGCGGTGAAGTTAGGGGTTTTAGCCTGGCTATTTATACTAGCTAACATCAGCAGCAGCTGAGCTGTGACGTCGGCCGAAAAGTAGGAAGCTCTATTGGTGGTGGTGGTGGTCGTCGTCGTCATTGATACAATCGTTTACCAAATCTTTTTGAAAGTTCGCTTTATGTCACTTTCTTGCGAAAATATTTGTTTTGCATATATATTCATAAAATTAAAACTACGCATTTATTTTTTGTAAAAAATTAAAAACTTATTTAATATACTTATTTAAATAAATACGTAGTTTTAATTTGATCAAAAGTCTATTTAATCAAAACAAGGATAAAAATAACTATTTCTTTTACAATCAAAAGTGTATGTAATCAAAGTGAAATTAAAGTTTTATTACAAAACATAAGTAAATACATAGTTTGTTTTTTTGCGGAATAGGCAAACATAAACGAAACAATAATTCCGTCAAAACATTCCGTTTTGCCTTTAGAGAGCGGCGTGTTGTCATTTTTATTTTCGATTTATACTTTTAAACAAACAATATTTTACAAACAGCGTGTTGTCGTTTTATTTTTTTATTTAAACAAACAATATTTTACAATAAATGTATTAAAAATCAACAAACCAATACTTTCAGACTACTTTTTAATTTTATTAGTTGCTTTTTATCGCAACTTTTGCACCTACGGTTTATTCTTTATTTTCCGATCAACGCTATTTACTCACTGCCGGAGGGTAATCCCACCCCATAGATGAGAACCAACCGTATTGATAATATGCATTCTGTAATAAATACATTTCTTATTATGTTCATATCTTGTATTTATCATTTCCTGCATTTGCTTCACTTGCATCATGGATGTATTATTTATTTTACTACTACAGGAAGATACAGAGAAAGAAAGAACAACTAATCCTTCTTCGTGCACATAGTGAACCATAGCATGTCTATATCTCTATATCCTCAGCACCATAACATTATCATTATATAACCGGTTCCATCCTGATGATCAAACCGGTTAGATTCAGGATACATCTGAGTAGAATTAGTTTTAATCGGATAGATCCGGTTTGGGTGTCGAAGACCCAGAGTAATTTGTGGCTTCTACTTTTCAAGACAGTCTCTGGTTCTGCTGGTACCACTTTTATTATTATTAGTATTGTTGTTGTTATTATTATTGTTCTTCGAGACTTTCAAATCCGTTGTTAATAGGTACAACGGTCTCCTACATATTGCACAATTTCTTCAGTACTCTGGCAAGGTCTCGATATTTTATTTTTATAGTTTACTCTCTTTCGTTTCACTTTGTGCTCTGCTGAAACAGCGTTATCAATTATCTGACATATTTTCTTTGTTTACGATGAGTAGATCCAGTCTCCTTGCCTGAATCGGGTGATATTCTTGAATTTAAAAGTTTCATAGAATTTTATTTTTCTATTCTCTAGGACAGATTTTGCAGACTCAGGCTATACTTACTATTTTGACGTTTAAATAATGTTTGTTCTAATATACTGGACTGCTATTCATAAGGATCTCGTTTTACTCATTACATTTCTTTGGCGCAACGATACACATATCCTTTCAACTGCGATCGTTTTTTAAAATTATTATTATTAGTAGTAGTAGTAGTAGTGGTAGCAGCAGCAGCATAAGCAGTATTAGTAGTATTTTGCGGCGAATTTGATTTTATAAATGTAAAAAACCACGTTCAAGTTATGCAATTCGCTAAAAGTTTTGTTATATGCTTGCCATTACAGAGGGCTTTGACAGATGTATTACATTGGAAGCTGTTAGGTGGGGATCTATCCTGTTCTAACATATTCTGTCATAGGTTATATCATCGGATATCCAGTTTAGATCCGATGATATAACCTATATGATACGGATACGGTTAGATCACGGATTTGTTCCAGTTCTACAGGATGGATCCGGTTATATACCAGATCTAATTCTATCCGGTTAGATAATATATAATCTAGGTCCGGTTCTAATCGATCATGATAGAGATATCATGAATCCGGTTTGTACCGGATCTATCCATCTATCGATCTGATATAACCATCAATGGTTTTATTCCCGTTAGAACGGAATCATCGGATCTCTCCAGTTAGAACTGGTTTTAACCGGTTATGTCCGGTTCTAACAGATCTACAACTATATATAACCATCAAACATATAACCGGTTCCATCCACTTATAGCCGGTTAGATCCAGATATATCTTGTTAGAAACCAGTTAGTAGGTTAGAACCGGACCTAGGTTATATATAATCTAACAGGACTGAATTAGATCTGGTATATAACTATCCGGTTCGGAATCTAACCGGTTCTAACCAGATCAGGTTTGTTCCAGTTTTAACGGGATCTAACCCGATAGGTATGGCATATAGGTTATATCATAGGACCGGGCTGATCCGATGGTATGACAGAACCGGTTCTAACGGGATAGATCCGGTTCTATCTATCATCGGACATGTCCGATTTTAACCGGTTAGATCAGATAAACAATGCCATCTCTTGAGTCTTAGTGCACATTTTCATCTTGGTTTAGTAGATTTCAAACTAAACAAGATTCTCCCGGGCAATACGGAATCACCTTTCTGGTAATCTGCAAATCACTGACAAAATAGTCAATATGAACTCTACATAGGTTCACAAAAATGTGAAGCAAAATAATTATATGTTAAGTCTATCGCCAGGATAATTACCTCCCTTTAAATTATTCATATAATATAAATTACTTTTTCAATAATTGATCTACAGAAATCGATCAGAGCTATAGATATGTGAAACACTTAACCTCAAACAGCAATTCACCACTTCGTAGCTTATAAGTATATTGATGTTGTTTTTTTTAAAAATTCTGAAGCATATTCTACACATTAAAGTTTAGTGCCGAAAACATTTTTCAACAGACAAACAAGGATTTCTGAGACAGTATTATTACTATGGCTTGATTCTTTCAGAAAGAATCACCAAGAGTCAATAAAATAACTGTCCTCTTGGGGAATGAATAACGCTTTTTGGGTTTTTTTTAAAAAAAAAGCGTTGGCTCGAACTTTGACCTGACACCAGTGGGGAAATATATGCAACTATACACATATTATCTGAGTTTGAATTCCAGCTGATATTGTTCACTTAGTTCTAAATACTCTTGGAAAATATATGAATCTAATTCTAGCACCAGATATCTTGACAAAAGATATTATAATAATAGATGGGGAACATTGTTGAAGGATGAAAAGGAGTCAAAAGGAAGATCAATATGTTATAGGTGGACATACTTTCTTTCCAGTGTGTGATTGCATATGTTGCAACAAACATAACCTCTGTGCAAACAATCTCATGCCTCACAGAAAAGGGAGAGCCACACACTTCATTAGAATATGGATTTTATCCAGTATGTGTTCAGACAAATTTGACATCAGAATATGGTTTCTCCCCATTGTGTATTTGCATATGCACCACCGATTTTGACTTCTCTGAAAATGAAGAGCCACACACTTTCGCTCCAGTGTGTTCACATGTGCTTCAACAAAGTTGACTTTTCTGCAAAGAGAAAGCCACACACTTCACAAGAATATGGTTTCACTCCAGTATGTGTTCGCTTATGCACCATCAAACGTGACTGCTGTCAAAAAGAAGAGCTACACACTTCACAAAGATCTGGTTTTTCTCAAGTGTGCATTTGCTTGTGCTGCACCAAATGTGACTTTTGTGAAAAGCAAGAGCCACAGACTTCACAAGAATATGGTTTGTCTCCAGTGTGAGTTCGCATATGCACCAACAAATTTGACTTCTGTGAAAAGGAAGAGCCGCACACTTCACAAGAATTTGGTTTGTCTCCAATGTGTGTTTGTATGTGCTGCACCAAAATTGACTTTCGTGCAAAGGAAGAGCTGCACACTTCACAAGAATATGGTTTCTCACCAGTGTGTGATCGCACATGCCGCACCAAATGTGACTTCTGTGAAAAGGAAAAACCACACACTTCACAAGAATATGATTTCTCCCCAGTGTGTGTTCGCATATGCACCAGCAAATTTGACTTCAATGCAAAGGAAGTTCTGCACACTTCACAGGAGTTTGGTTTGTCTCCAGTGTGTGTCTGCATATGCCGCATTAAATGTGACTTTCGTGAAAAACAAGAGCCACACACTTCGCAAAAATATGGTTTCTCTCCAGTGTGTGTTGGCATGTGCCGCTGCAAAGTTGATTTATGTGCAAAGGAAGAGCCACACACTTCACAAGAGTAGGGTTTCTCTTTAGTGTGTGTTCGCTTATGTGTCACCAAACCTGAGTTATTTGCAAAGGAATATCCACACACTTGACAAGAATATGGTTTCTCTCCAGTGTGTGTTCGCATATGGTATCTCAAACTTGACTTAACAAAAAAGGAAGAGCCACACACTTCACATGAATATGGTTTCTCTCCAGTATGTGTTTGCATATGCAGCACCAAAAGTGATTTTCGTGCAAAGCAAGAGCTGCACACTTCACAAGAATATGGTTTCTCCCCAGTATGTGTTCGCACATGCCGCACTAAATGTGACTTCTGTGAAAAGGAAAAACCACACACTTCACAAGAATATGGTTTTTCCCCAGTGTGTGTTCGTATATGCACCAGCAAATTTGAATTCAATGCAAAGGAAGAGCCACAAACTTCACAAGAATATGGTTTCTCCCCAGTGTGTGTTCGCATATGTAGGTTCATATCTAACCTTTGTGCAAAGGAAGAGCCACATACTTCACAGGAATATGGTTTCTCTCCAGTGTGTGTTCGCATATGTCGGTTTAAGCTTGACTTAACTGAAAAAGAAGAACCACACACTTCACAAAAATTAGGTTTCTTTCCAGTGTGCGGTTTGATATGTCTGTTCATTATTTACTTTTCTGAAAAGGAAGAGTCCCACACATCAGATGAATATCATTTCTCTGCAGTGTGGGTCTGTTGGTGTCTTTTTGAAATTGAACTATTAAACAATTTATATCCACAAGTTTCAAGACAATGTTGTTTTCTGATTAGTTTTGAGCAATTTTTCTGTTTCAGTTCACCAAGCAAATGATGATCAATTCAATTGTTCACCAAATTATTTTTTAAGCTGAAATATCTGTAAAAAAAAATAAAAAAAATTAAATTCAAAAGAAATAAATTAAGTAGATAATGTAAACTCACATTATATTCAATAGGCTCAGAAGCATCCAGTATTTTATACAAAAATCTGATATAAAACTTTTTATAACATTATATAGAAACCTATTTAATAAAATTTTATTTATTTATTCATTGAACTGAATTTATTGATGAAAAGATTAGAAAATTAGTGGAAATATTTTTTAAGGAAACACCTTCATTTATTTAAATTAATGAACTCTTAATAAAATGACTCTTGGAATTGAATGTTCTTACATTTTTAAATAGTTAAATCCCTGGAGAATTTAAATCAATTTAATTTTTTTTCTTCTATAATTAATCCACTGTGGAATAATTTATGGTCTGTTTGGAAAATTTAAATTTTCAATATAGGCTAAAATATCGCTTTTCTAGCAAATATTTTATATAATAACTTCAATGATTCAGCTATAATATGAAAATATATATAAATCATGAAATTAAAAAAATCAACTCAAGTAATTGTCAGTTTGATGAAAAATAGTCTCATTGTTTCTCAATTGAACTCTGAAAATTAATTTCCTAATTTTTGCTTAAAAAATGAAAACATACATCTTTTGAAGATGGGGTTGTTTTACCTGATAGCACCTTTTAAAAATCATTGCAGGGTCGCATGTGCATATTTTTTATTACATTTCAAGGTGTTGACACACATGATATGCCTCCATTGTCCAGCCATAATAAAATAGATCAACCTGAATGGTTTTACGATGAGCAGTATGGTCCTAAGGGAAGAAACTATTTAATAGATGCTTTTAATAGTTGTCTCCCTTAGAACTGACATTAATTTGGGGACAAATCAAGATTTACTTCTGTGACACCCTATATACTCAAAGTAAATATGACTTTTCTGTCATTTTTGGTCTTCCATACGACTGAACAGAGGAACGTTATTCCCAGCTGTCACATGTGATGCTCATAAATTTAAGCAGTTTACAGGTGAAAAATGAAACCAGTTTACAGGTGAAAAAAAATAATTTTTCTATCGACAGCCCTCAATCAAGTCATAATCAAAATAATTATTGATGACAGAAAAATGATTGAATTAAAAACAGTGTAAACCTGTTTTAAATTCTGTAAGATATTTTTTTACAACAAATCTTGTTATTTTCTTGCAGATAAAAATAAATGAGATTAAAATGTCACAGAAGACATTTAAATTATCACAATACGTTTTATTTGTTTTTTAAAATGTGCGTGAGGATACATTTGTTAGGTTTTCTCTTAAAAGGGGTGGATTTATCATGTCCACACCTAAACAATTAAACATAATAAGAAAAAAATAGTAAATTTATGGAACAATAAATTTTAATGCTGAACAAGTAAATATACTGAGATAATGATAAATATTTATGGTGAAATGTTTGATAATTGTTTTTGTTTTATTGTTGTTCGCTTGCAGCTATTTGTAGGTACGGAGGACCAGTTCACACCCCCACCCCTCCGTATTTTATTTTGGGTTCTGGTTTCTTAACCAATCAAAAGTGTCATTCTAGGCACATTCCTTGCTAGAGCCCTTAAAGAGTGATTCTAAGCATGAGCCTTGCTAGAGCTTTTGAAGAGTCATTCTAGGAACAATCCTTACTAGAGCTTTAAAAGAGTCATTCTAAGCACAAGCCTAGCTAGAGCCTTTAAAGAGTGATTCTAGGCACAAGCCTTGCTAGAGCCCTTAAAAAGTCATTCTAGGCATGAGCCTTGCTAGGGACTTTAAAGAGACATTCTAGGTACAATCCTTGCTATTATAAACTTCAATTAAACATTTATACAAAATATTTAATTTTATCAATTGTGAACCAAAAATTAAAAAAAGAAAGATTTGAGGAAAGGTTTTCTCCACATTGGTGCACTTTAATCCTGCAATCATCAAACTAGTTTTCAACAAATCATCTTCTCATGACTACTTGACTTTTGATAGATTTTTATTTAACAGTTTAAATTCAAAACTTTTAAATTAGTTGTTGTCATCAATAATAATGATTGATGTCCTGATGATAAAATAAAACACCGATTTAAAAACGGTAAATGGAAACAAGAAAAAACTTATATATATAATGATTCCAAAATATGCTGATTTTTTTATTTATATATCTTATTTTATTTGTTTATTTATTTTTAAGTATAACCCATTTATGCAGATGGGTGAAGAAATTTCATGAGGTTTGTGGCCACTGAGAAAAGGGACGTTTTGGTAAGAAAACAACATTGTTCTTGCTCCATGGCCTGTGGCTCCAGTTAATGGGAAAATATATCTCCTGCTGTCAGCTTGATATCTTCATCTTCATGATCTTGCAATGGTAGCAGACTTCATATGTAATGTGATATAAGCCAACCACTTCCTCCGTGAACTTCTTCCTCCTATCATCCTCGATCAACCAATGATAAACTGTGCAGCCAACAATCTGACCTTAGATAAAAATTATCTCCCTTGATAAAGTCTCTAGTGTGGACTTTTTCTATGAAAAAATGATGGGCCTCCATAGATTTTATTTGTAGTTGAAAAAAATAATAAATGCTTGTTCAAATACTTATGAGCAATACTTTTTTATCAATGATAATGTATACATAAAAAAAGTATTGCTCATAAGTATTTGAACAAGCACATCTGTTTTCAATCCCTGAGATTGCAGGGGCCATTATGGATTCTGAGCAGGGGGGGATCAAAATTAATTTACTAGTCTGGTAACTCTACCATATAGCAATGTGAGTTCACCTTTTCAAACTCCTTGAAAAATTCTGAACAAGATTGTAGAAGGATAGAAACAAAAAACTTGCTTATTTTTCATTTAATAATTTAATTCTTAAAAAATTTTTTTCAAGAAATTTAGCATTCAGATCCACAAAATGGGACTAAATGCTTGCCTTGTTATGTTGATTGCATGGTCCATGTTCCTGTTTTGAACTCTCAAAACCAAATGATTAGAAGTAAAATGGCTGTCTGTTCAAATACTTATAACAGGTACTGCATATATAAAAATAAATCACAGGAGCCACCCAAAAATTCCATCAATTCTTCCTTAGCCCATGGCCATTGATTCTAAAAAATATCATTGAAATTCATTGAGTACTTTTGGAGATATTGTTGGGACAAAAGTGCTTTTAGACCAAAGTGATTTAGACAAAGCTGATATTTGCTAAAGTGATGTTTGCTAAAGTGATGTAGACGAAAGTGCTGTACTCCATCTTCATACACCTTACTCTTGAGGATGTTCCAGAGATTTTCAATTGGGTTGAAATCTGGAGAAAATGGTGGCCAGTCCATTTCTGAAACCCATTTTAGTCAGGTAGTCAACCTTTGAATTTGCACTGTGCGAAGGGGCATTGTCTTCCATGAAAATAATTTCTGTATATAGGCCAAGAGACTTGTTCATAAACCATAGACTGAAAATTGTCTTTCAAAAACTCAATATATGCCTGGGAAGTCATTTTTATTCCATCTGGTACAGGCCAAGGTACAACCAAATTGTCTCTGGGTGAGATTAATCATGAATGGAACTGATGGAGCCAGACAGACATAAATGATATACTGAAGAGGGTCTTATTTAGGGTTTCTGATTAAATTACATGTTATCTATATTAGTAAATATACATAGGCTTTCGTGAGTTTTATCGACATTATGTTGCGATTTACTGAGTGTTGATACATACATACCGATGAGAGTCTTATTTGTAGTTTGTGATTAAAATTACAACTTTTTAAAGATATATTCTTCTATTTTAGTAACTTTACATAG
>VCCN01001169.1:770581-782484 GCA_006491835.1 Architeuthis dux
TCTCTCTCTCTCTCTCTCTCTCTCTCTCTCTCTCTTTGCTTGGGTTCTGTCATCTCTCAGCTTCCTCTTCCCCTTAATTTAGCACGTCCGTGTTTGTCCAAGTTTCGAGCAAAACTGAGTAAAAATCTCTCCTTCTCACTATAAAATGCCTAGCCAATCAAAAGAGAGAATGGGATGCGTTTCAAACGTAGCCGTTATCTTCGTTGACCGAGATCAAACATTCCTCCTCACTCAACCTCATTTTTGTGGCCGGCCAACTGCTAATATCTGTAACTTAAGTGAACCATTTTCGATATTACCCTACCCTTTCGATAACACTTGATACCCACTTTCTGTCACTTAGTTGGTCGTCTTTCTCTTTCCCGCTTTGTTGCTAATAGCTTTCTTTCCTTTCTTTTCCTTTCTGCTAACATAAAAAAATAAAGAATAACAATCCCAAACTGCTGCACATACCAACCATCATACAACAATACAACCATCATACACTGCTATACATACCAACCATCAAACAACAATATTCCATACTCTTAATTCATAAAACAATAACTATGTTCCAAAATAAAACGGTGGGTGGAACAAACTGATCTGGCAAGGAGTTAAGGGAGATAACTCAATTCACAAAATTGATGGGGGCTAAATATGTTGTGATAAAGTATTCCTGAATTGTCTATATCCTCAAATAAAGGCTGCTGTTTGAAAATAGAGGTGTCTATTTACTTTTGTCATGCATGTGTGCGCTTATGTGTGTGTGTGTGGGGGGGGGGGCACAAAGGAAAAGCCACTGAAAAAATATAGATGGAAATGCATTGGGAAGAGGAAGGAAAGACGAGAAATTGGAAAAGGTGGTCCGACGCCACCGACAACCCATTTTTAATCACCGCTACCCACAACAGACCGGTTTGAACACCGTTGCTGGGTTTAGGTTATTCATTCTGTTCTGACATTTATATGTATTTATGTATATATCTATGTATCCGGACTTCGCCCAGCCCTAACCATTCATAGTAGAATATAGTACTTGGAATGTTGCACACACACTCCCCTCAATGAGTAGGGAAAATGTTCTTTTTGTTTTGTTTAAGTTCCCCAGCTAAGTAGGTTTTTAGTGGGGTCGGTTCAATATGCAATGTAAGTTTATGCCAAATTGATCCCTTAGTTTCTGTCCAGCAGCATTCTCACTTGTTTTTTGAAAATTTGAACTTTTTAGTGATCACTGCCCACCACCACTGTTTTTAATTTACGAGGTACAAAGAAGCATATAAAGGTTGCGGTGATTCATAATTTCCTTTGGAATGCTAGTTAATATTATTTTCATAAAAATTCAGGAGAAATAATGAAAATACTGTGGAATATGTTCAATGTTATTTTTAATCCTTTTGTTTTTTTGTGTTGCTTACGTCACAAGTTCGCAGCTGTTAGCATGCTTACATCACAAGGTTACTTCTGGTGTATTCTTCAACCTTGGCAGAGCGAAAATATATTGACAGATGTTTACACCAGGGGTGGTGTGGGGTGGCCGAAAGGTTAACGGCACGAGGAATGGATTCGGGGAATCGAGTTCAAACTCCGGCTTAGACAGTTTGCAACTAATGCCCTTGGGAAAGGAATGAATCCACCCCACTCCCATAAATTGCGCAGTATGAAGTGAGTGACGCCACTTCGGGTGTTGCCTCTAAATCCTAGCTTAGGTCGCACTTACGACCGTTGCCTACTGGATTTCGTCGAGTCGCCGATTCTTTCAGTCCAGTCGCCGACATATTTGTCGCCGACATATTTGTCGCCGACCGATTGTGATCTAATCGTGCCTTACGATTCAGTCGGCGACTGGATCTTAACGATAGGAATGACCCTATTTTCTACGACTCAGTCGTGAGTCGTAGCCAATGAGAAGCGAGAATAAATTTAACGTTATCTCCTGTTCAACTAAATCAAAAATTAAATCAAAATGGCTACCTTTTTCGTATCAGTCGATGGAAATATACTGCTAAATTAGGAAGCTATATTTTGATTAAAAACGCATATTTTCACATTTTTACATTACAGGAAAATTTAGATGTTTTCATATTATTTTTGCCTCATTTTTGGATGTAAAACTATCACATTGATGTCTTTTCGATAATGAAAGTTACGATAAAAAGTAGACAAACATTCAATTAGAAAATTGCTAATATAGTTTTAAGTTCTGTATTAAAATAAATTATTGTTTGCTTTGTAGTTTTTTCATGAATTTATTGTGCGTTTAGTATATCTAAAATATTGTTTAACGAATGGGTAAGCAGGGAGAAAAAATATTTGTTAGTTTAATAAAGAAATTGGTTTTGCGAAGGGGGTAAATAACTTGTTTTAGGTATTTCTGCGCTGTTCGTGACCCACTTACGGAAAATTGGCTCCTTGATAAAATAAACGTCAAAATCATATAAAACTTAATGTTAGTGTCATTAGTAAGTTGAAATATTGGCGAAATATATGAGATAAAGATTATTTGTGTGCACCTTGTAAAACGGGAGATATTATTGAATCAAAATAGTGTAAAATATCCGTGCAAATGTAAACAAATCTGTTCCGTAGTAATTACTAGTAAATTATCTCCCCCTTTTAACGAGCAAAAAAAACACTTAGATTTAAAAAGTTTATTACACATCAACTACTGATCGGATCTTAATAAAATGTTCAATACTTATCGAATAAAGGATGAATTCTTTTAAAAATCAGTTTGTATTCCAAATTTCGGGAAACAAATATTTTTTCATTGTGATTTTAAAAAATCGCCTTAAAATTTTATTTACTTTCAATGGGATTAGTCCGATCTTTTTACATTATTAAGTCAAGCCCATGAACATATACATTCTGCTTCTGTTTTTGAAAAAGCTATACGGATTTTCCGTAAAAAAATGTTTTATTTAAATTATTTAAAACTGAATAAAAAAATACTGCTCTAATTGCAATATTTTTCACTCATTTGGTAAAATATGATTTATCGCTATTTTCCATAAAAAGAGAAATAATCTTAGCATTAAAATATTTTTTATAGAAAACTTAAAATTTTTTTTGCTCTGTTTCTGTAAAATCAGTTCAAATCTGTTCTCACGTGATGTACTATGAAAGGGTAAGTAAAGATATGTAAAAAATGAAAACTGAAACCATGTGATTTTTTAAAAATTATTTTTTTTGTTGCGATTTAATTGGTCGATATTTTTCTACGGATGGACATAAACGTACATTTTCTATAATTTTTATGTCAACAAAGAGGACACAACTGCTGTCATAATCTCACAGTCAGCCATCTGCTTATTGACAAATACCGACTTCCGTAATAGCTTCTTAAACGCTAATTGTTTGTGAACAGGTGCGACAATGGCGGTAAGAAGAAGGTGTTGGCAGATATTTGTACCCCCCCCCCAACGTGAACAAAAAGAGGTTTTTATGTAGTTTTTTAATGGAAAATCGTAATTATTCGGTTAAGGATTGTTCAGTATTGATGAAACTAAGTATATCTAATTTTTTTAAAAACATCTGAAGAATTCTTGATTTTTAAAATTTTTTAAAAATTTCCAAAAATGTCAACAAAATGGCGGAAGTTATAGTTTAAAACTTTAAATTGAGCCCAATTCTACGTTGAAGTTTTGTTTTTCTTTTTTCCGGACACATATTTGGATTTTATTCTTTCTAACAAAAACAAGAAAAAACTTACAAACAACAGTTTTTAAATTTTGATATACGTTTTAAAATGGGGTGTCCAAAGTGCGCAGAAATACCTACTTAATATGGATTGGAAAGTAGCAAAAATTACTTGCGAAAAATAATTTTCCTATTTATTTTAGAATATTCGACTTTCTTAACCACGTTTTTGTAATAATAAAAAAAGAGTTGGCTATCATTACCTTTCCTGTTTCCAAATGGTTCGGCTGTTGTTGATAGCGGAACCGACCGAATTGTCCGCTGCGGCTGATGGCGAATTTAAAGTAAAAAAAACAGACGAGAAGATTCCTCAAAATGGCATTTTCAGTTTCTTTCTTTCTTTCATTTTTAAGTGTTCTACTACTGATATCGGCAATTTCATGTGGTTCAAGAGACTAATGGTTTTTCTCTCAGTTTTTTATTCAAGCAAAAGCTTGATAAACACAAATGAACAACGTATAAGCTAGGGGTAGTGTTTTTAGCGTAAGGGTTAGTGTTATGGTTGGTGTTAGGGTTAGGGTTAGTGCTGGGGTTAGGGTTAATGTTGGGGTTAGGGTTAGGGTTACGGTTGGGGTTAGGGTTGGTGTTGCTATTTTTAGGTTTAGTGTAGTTAGGGTTAGTGTTTTTAGCGTAAGGGCTAGGGTTAGTATTTTTAGGTAACACATTTCTATTGACTTGCATTGGTACAATATATGTAGACGCAGCAGGCCTATGCCTATCACGTTTAGGTAGACGTCCTTCAGCCATTTTCACTTCAGAAAGTGGAAACATTTTGAAATTATTGTCTGGTTCTTTGATTTTAAATTCGCCATCAGCAGCATCGAACGACTCGGCCATTTGGAAACAGGAAATGTCAGGATTGCCAAAAAGATTGTAGTTATCCTTATTTTAAATAAATTAAATAAAATAAAATTTCGATTAAATTATGGTCATGTGACACGAGACTTCCTGCAGCGATTGAGAGTTTAGTCGTAACGTTACGACAACGTCTCAGTCGGCGATTAAAAATACGAATCTGCGACTCTTCGCAAAAACTACGATTCAGTCGGCGACAATTTGATCGGATTGTAGTGCGACCTGTGCAACCTGTATTATATCAGACTTTGATAGATAGATTGATGGATTGTACTATGTGTTTGTGCATGCCAACGTATGTGTGTGTATGCATGCTAGCTTGTGTATGTGTGTGTGTGCGTGTGTGTGTATCTGTATGTGTACGGAGCATCTGTCACCGGAAATTCTCACTTGGATGTATGACGTTGGCAAAGAATGGCCACGTGTTTGAGTAGCCGACCGTTGACACTCCCCAGCTTTGTGTTTAATGATTCACAGATTAAAAGTAGCATTTATTTGCGATAATCTATGTCATCGGGTGGCTAGCATGAGTATTGGGTTGCTGCTAGCACGACGACTGAAGCATTTCGAGTTTGTTTTCAAGTAATCATGACTATGTCATTTCCGAAAACATCATCAAGTCTTAGTTGAAATATTATTTGAATGTCTTAGATAAAACAACAACAACAACAACATCATCATCATCATCATCATCATCATCATCATCATCATCATCATCATCATCATCCGTTATAAGTCCACTGCTGGACAAATGCCTTTCCCATCTCCTTCCATGACGACCTATCTTGTGGTAACCTCTGCCACGTCTTACCGGAAAACTTTTCTATCTCGTCCCTCCATCTTGTGTCTGGTCTTTTCTTACTGCGTTTACTGTCCCTTGGGCACCAATCGATTAGTCTTTTCCCCATTTATTGTCATCTCTTCTTGCTAGGTGACCAGCCCATCTCCATTTTTGCTGCTTAATTATTTGTATAATATCCTTCACTCTAGTCCATGTTGATCTTTTTCTATCTCTTAGAGTTATCACTAGCATTACTCTTTCCATGGCTCTCTGTGCTATTCTGAATTGGTTTTCAGTTCGTTTTGTTAATTTCCATGTTTCGCATCCGTAAACCATGGCGGGTATTATGTAACCGTTGTATACTTTACGCTGTAAGCACATTGGCAAGGTGCTCTTGAGAATGTCTCTATTCATGCCAAATGCTTTCCAACCTATCGTTATGCGTCATTTTATTTTGCAGCCATGGTCTTTCTCTAGCTGTATTACCTGTCCTAGGTACATGTATTCATCGACCTCTTCTAGAGTCTCTCCTTCTATTTTTATGGCCTTTTTGGGAACTTTATCGTTGAACATTACTTTTGTCTTTGTTCTGTACATCTTTAAGCCTACTTTTTTATCTGAATATATGGATACTTATGTTTGTATGATTTTCCATTTATGCCCCTGTACGTTCACCTATGTATGAACACTTGTAGGAGTGCGTAAACTTGTGAGCACAGATACCACTGTATCAGTGTACATATTTACCCGGTCTTTTCATCTTTAAGCCTACTTTTTTACTTTCCCTATTTAGATCAATTAACATGTTTTGTAATTTTTCGAATGCTCCAGATGTCATGGAAATGTCATCGGCGAATCTTAAGTGGCTTAAGTATTTTCCATCTATGTTTATTCCCACCCCGCCCCCAGCCAGTTTTCCGAAAGATGCTTTCAAGGCTCGCTGTAAATAGTTTAGGTGGTATTGTATCCCCTTGTCTTACTCCTTTGGCTATCTTTATATTGTTTGTATCTTTATGTAGTCTAATTTTGGCAGTGCAATTTTCGTATATGTTTTGTATGATTTGTATATAATTCCCGTTAACACCTTGTTCTTGCATTGAGTTGAATACTGCAGTGTTTTCTACCGAGTCAAATGCTTTCTCATAATCTACAAAGGCCGAACAGAGTGGTTTATTGTATTCTAAGGACGTTTCGATTTGTTGATTTATTACATGTAGGTGATCTATTGTTGAGTAGCCGCTTCTGAAGCTTGGCTGCTCGAAGGGTTGATTTTCGTCTAGAGTGCCTGTTAATCTGTGTGTGAGTATTTTTGTCAATAGTTTATATATGTTAGGTAATGGTGTAATAGGGCGGTAGTTGCCAAGGTCGTGCTTATCTCCTTTCTTGTGGAGTTGGTTACTATTCCTAGACAGAAGTTTTTAGGAACTTTTCTTTCTTTTATGCACTGTGTGAATAGCTGTGCTAGTCTTGTGTGCAAGATTTCTCCTGCATCTTCTAAAAGGTCTGTCGTTATGCCACCCTCGCCTGGGGCTTTACCGAGCTTTATATTTCTTAGTGCAAATACTACTTCTTCTACTGATATGTTTGGCATATCGCTAGTAGTTTATTAGTTTGTGGTATTTTTATTTTTGAAACGTACACATTTTCATAGTATTCTTCAGTTACTTTTGTCAATTTGTCCATATTTTTTATAAGTTTGTATCCTTTAGTGCAAGCATCTATTGCTTGCCTGTATGGTCTGTGGATCGGGTGTGTTTTAAACTCTTCCCCTTTCTGATAGCCTCTATTATCCTCTTCGTGTTTTTCTTTTTTCGTTCTTTTATTTATTAATTTGTTAAGTTCTGCTTTTTTTATTTCGTCCTTTTTTATCTTCATATTTCTCCTCTGTTTGATTAGTTTTATTGGCTAGTTGCTTTGGAGTATCTACCTGTATTATTGTCTATATTTGTACTGCCAACCATCTCTGCTGCTTCTTTAATTATATTTGTCAGACTATTTTTCTTTTCCTCTGCTATCGCTACTCGAAATTTGATAATGTTCCCTGCCTTTTAGGGCATCTGTTCTTCTTAAGAATCATGGTATTCCTTTCAGTAAAGTTAAATTTAGTTCTGCATGCTACCATTCCATGGTCGCTTCCTATGTCTACTTTGTTTAAAACGGTAATGTCTTTAATGTTAGCGATCTTGTCAATTATTATGAAGTCGATTTCATTTTTTGATGTGACGTTAGGGCTTTTCCAAGTCCACTTTCGACCTTCCCGTTTTTGGAAGAATGTATTAGTTATCTTTAGACCGTATCTCTCTGAGTGATTTACTAGCATGTCACCTTTCTCGTTTCTCTGGTCTATTCCATATTTTCCTACACTAGTTTCGCCAACTTTTCCTTGTCCTACCTTAGCATTAAAGTCTCCCATGAGTATTGTGTAGTTACTCATCTCTCGGTCCATTATCTTACTGATGCCGTCATAAAACTCTTCAACTTCTTGCTCAGAACTTTTGGAAGTTGGCGCGTAGATTTGGGTTACCTTTAGTGTATATCTTTTGCTTAATCTAACTGCAATCCAAGCTATTCTGTCTGATATACTGTCAAAAACTATAACGTTGCCTGCAATGTTATTATTGACTAAGAATCCTACGCCACTGTATATTTTATTCTCTCTCCCTTTATAATAGAATAGGTGGTTACTTACCTTAAGATTTAGAAGATCTTCTCCTTTTCTGTGGGTTTCGCTTATATCTACGATGTGTCAGTTGATGTTGTCCAATTCCATAGCAGTTGATCTAGTCTATGGTCCTCAGCTACGCCACGAGCATTGTAAGTGTAGATTTCATGGTGTTTAATTTGTTTAATGTCCAAGACTTTGTCTTGCTTGGGCAGTGCCTGCTCGCATTCGAGGGCACATTTTCCGCAGTCATAAGAAGCAATGCGGTTGGACGTTTAGTAGGCGATGATCCAACAGGAACGCTACGATATTTGTATGGTTGTGCTGTTATATTGGATTTGGGAAGGTAGTGGCTAATTCTGCTCTGGGAGAAATCTATAAATGTATCAAATTGACTGCAGTGAGAGCATTAACAAAATGATAACATCAGACCTTAATAGTCAGATAAAACTGTGTGTGTGTGTGTGTCTGTGTGTGTGTGTGTGTGTGTGTGTGTGTGCAACCGCGGAGCCAGGGGGACGGGTGTGTCCATAGCTCCCATCACTTCTTCATGACCGACCTTCCTAATTCGTTCAGAAATGAAGAGAAACCCGTGGGGGTAGGGATAGGGCGAGGCTAGTCCTACAGGAAGACAGAAATAAATATAATGCTTACAGTTTGACAGAACTTAGATACATATGTTGCAAAGTGTCGGCGAAGAGCCGACAAATGAGAGAGAAGGAAACGAGAAAGAAAAAAACCGAGTCAAGAGTATGATGTACTTTAAATTTTAAATTTTTAAATTTTCATTTTTAACGCATTTTAGCGCCATTTCTTTAGCAATTTTTGCTAATGTTTTAGCTATTTCTAATGTTAATCTAACCATTTTTAGTCATTTAACTGGTCATGAAATGGCTAACAATGTTTTTAGTGCATTTTGGCGTTTTTTTACGCTTTTTCGCGGTTGACTTCCTGGACACCCCCCAGAATTTGTTACTTGGCTCCGCCACTGTGTGTGTGTGTGTGTGCGTGTGTGAGTGTGTATGCCAACGTATGAGTTTGTGTGCACGATAGCATGTGTGTGTGTGTATGCCAGTGCATGCGTATGTGTGTATGTGTGTGTTTGCATGAGCGCGCATTTATTTGTGATAATCTATGTGATTCAGCTACTATAATGACAGTGACGTTTCAAGTGACGTTCCTGTGTATGTTTCGAGTAATCATGACTTGTCGCTTCATGAAACGCCATGAAGTCTTTCTTAGTTGTAATCTACTATAATGATACGCCACGTGGATTTTTATATTTATTTGTCTGTAACACTGCAAAGGAAAGGAACAAGGGGTGATGAGTACGTACATCAGTATCAGCTGATATAAAAGTTTCGTTTATTGACTACTGAAATGTTTTTGTCTAATTAATTTCATTTTTACCTTTGGTATAGTAGTACGGATTAAGATATGAATTTCATATATGTCGTCATTTTTGCTGGCATGATTGCACTAGTATTATTTGAATTTTGTCAAACTCCAGGCCAAAGTCAGGGTTGACTTTACTTTGCGATGTAACAAGAACAATCCTCACCAAAAATAGAGGTGTAAACCGATATGTAAAATCCCCATTCCCCTACCGTGATTTGAACTCATGACCCAGTGATCGCTAGCCTGGTTTGTTACCACCTGCGCTAAACTGACAAGTCTTGCATACCACCAAAATATATAGTAGAATTACGCAATGAAGTAGAAGTAGGAGCAGAGTTTGACTCTGGAGCAGCCAGGCTTGTCTTCAATGCTTTATCATTGTCAAAATGATATTTCCTCGGCTTAGCTTAGACTGGAAGTAATCTATAAATGTGTGGCACTCAGTGAGTATCGAAGTCAGTATAGTAGAAATGGTCTGCAAGATTTGATTGCTGACCAACGCTCCACACAATCAGGCGTCTAATCATATTCACAAACTGCAAATGTGTGGCATTTGGTGAGTATCGAACTCACTATTGCTCCACGGCGAGGTGCCTATTCTCGTGTGTTATTGAATGACGAAACAACATCCTTATTGAATCAACTATACATATCTTGTATGATAAAGCTGTGACTCTGTGTGCGCGTGCACTCAAAATATGGATATACAATTGTTTCATTCATATTCGTAGGCCATTAACGCACGCACACCCACGCACAAACAAACACACACGCGTGTATGTGCATGTGTGTACGTGTGTGTACTCGTGCGCGCATGTGTTAGCTTGTGGTGTACGGAGAGAGAGAGAGAGGGGGGCGAGGTAGAGGAAGAGACCCAGATAAAATATGACGCATGATCTCTCTATCTTATCTTTTAGATTAAATTTTATTTTAGTCAAGAATCATCATCGACGGTCAGCGACTTATGGAGTGGAGATTTTCTTATCAATTAATCGGGTCAGTCTATACAGTCACATTTTAAACCAGTTTACACATTCTACATGCTTTGCTAGTGGTCATTATCATTGAATATGTATAAAACTGCCGCCACAAAAGGTGGAGTATAAATATTCTATCTGCTCGGTCGGAATAAAGGGGGGTGCTGGCCCCTAGGTACTGGTAACACGGGAAGTCGCCAAGTTCGGAGGTGTGGCTCTCATGTGTCTGAGACAGTACGACTGTCAATGGGAAAATGAATAAATTAAACAGAATAAACAGTCAAAATAAACAAATTCCCTGATGTGAAGTCAAATTTTTCAGGAATATCTGACAGTTAATTTGCAAAGGAAATTCTCATGACAGACGACAAATATATAAGATAGGTCTGGTTAGTCACTCAATACAAACCATCACGTGACCGACGTCTTTTGGCAGGATGCCGTGTTGGGGGTGATCAATCACAAAATTGTGAAAAGGGGCGATCAATGGATAAGTTACTTCTCTCGCCTTTTGTTGGGTGGTGATCCCTAAAGTAGTCTGAATTTTCAAAAAACAAGCGGATACAAACTAAGGGATCAATTTAGCATAAACTTACATTGCAAACTGAACCCCCTCTAAAAAAGTATTTAGTGGGGGGTGAAAACACGTTTTTTCTAGACATAATAAGGTGTAAATGTTGAAAATTACAGTCCTCTAGCTCCATTGGTACGGCCTGTACGCGTAATACATAGTCAGCCAGCCAGACCAACTTGAAAACTGAAGAAACATATGTTGACAGTTTTGGTGACAGTTTCGGGTGATGGTTTCTAATACATACAATAGGTACATTAAAGAGCCCCAGAATTCAGCTTGCCCGAGGCACCAGAAACCCTAGGACCAGCCATGATTAAAGGTAGTGGATTTTCTGCAGCAACGACAACGACAACGACAACGACGACGACTACAATAATAATAATCATCCGAGAAAACATGAGGAAGAACAACAACACTAACAAAGATGGACCTGTCAGTGAACCAAACGAGACGCCAACAAATAAGGAAGAACAACAAGCAGAAACTACCATCAATGACCCCCCTGTAATACTCCAATATGGGTCAGGTCAGGAAGAACATACCGAGAAAATAATACAAATGACGACAAGCATTCGACACAGATGGGAAACCATAAAGGAAACCCCCTTTGAAGAGTGACCACCAATCCCAAAGGTCAACAAGGACCGCAAAACCAAAGAAGCAATCAAACTTGCAAACGAAGCCGTCGAAAACATTAAAGACGATACGGGAAAGCCAATGTGCCTGACCGAAATCAACCAACTCATATATGCTGCTGAGTCTGCCATCGCATGTTTTAGGACAACAATCCAAGACGTCGTGACGTTATTTTAAATCACCTAAACGATATTTTTCAAATCTGAATTACATTCCAGTGTGGTCTTCATATGCATAATATTGACCATATTTATATAAATTAAAGTCTGTAGTTATGCTTAAAGATTACCAAATTAATACTGAGCATTTTTGCTAAACTATTAATATAGGGGCGGATCCAGC
>VCCN01001169.1:882819-896559 GCA_006491835.1 Architeuthis dux
ACATCGAGTGAACGAAGGTGTGAAACTTTACAATTTACAATCTATTGTGCAGAAAGAGCTTTTACATTAAAAGCTCTTTCTACACAATAGATTGTAAATTGTAAAGTTCAAATCTACGAGAACTCAACAAGGTACCAACATTCAACTCTTCGTTGAAAGCAGGGCACGATGAACCTTTCGCTTCGACGTATAATCTTCGAAAACCACAGCATCCTACATCGCAATGAACATTTGTTAGTCGGAACTAACTCGACATAACCACACTGTGAGTTTATTTCCACACGGAAAACCTATATTTTCGCAACCTCGCAATCATTGTTTTGAATGAATTAAATACAAATTTCGATTAAATTATAGCCATATGACGCGAGACTTCTTGCAACGATTGAGCGTACACCTGATGCTGATTTGGGGCAGGGGGGTCTTACTGGTCCATGTTCAGCCCCACTAAATATGCTTGATACAGTGTTTGGATCTTAGATGTTTACAGATGTGGCGGCAACCGCTTCCTTGATCAAATTGTTTCATGAGTCAATAACGCGCTGGCTATAAAAATCCTTTCTCAGGTTCAATCTGCAGTGCCTCCTCTGAATTTGGTATCTATGTGCTCTGGGTTTGCTTTTGTTGAATTCAAAGAACATTTCAGGCTCAACATCACTAAATCCATTAATGATTTTGTAAGTTTCCACTGGGTCATCTCTGTAACAGGATGCATATCACATTCGAGTCAACCCAAAAATAGATTATCTTTTGTCCTTAATTAAATACAGAAAAAAACACAATATTTTCGCAGGTCACCAAGTTTAGAATTCTTAAAACTTTTATCTGCACACAAGTACATTCGAAGATAACTAGACACATTTACAACGAAATAGCGTAATATGATACTCATTGGAGACATAGAGACTGAGAATGTCTAACCTCTTTTCGACTCAATTAACGTTTGAAGGTGTGACACACCGTCCGAAAACTACGATTTCAGCAGATTACACCCCTCTCACACACACACGCACACACACACACACACACACGCACACATACACACACATTTTCCAATAAATAGGCAAACATAATTCAAACTTCGTTCGATCCTTTTTTGCTTCCTTGTAGAATGCAGATTGTGTGCTGTTCCAATCAACCATGTGCTTCCATTACGAAAGACGTACGTTGCACACCTTATACATATACACATTAACACGTAAGTTCTTTTTGCCTACACGTATGAACACACGCAAATCACACATGAACCAATATACATTTTTATCACCTTTGCATCTCAACGAACATTACGAACTGTATACTCAATGAAGGAATTTTATTCTATAACGAAGTAGTAAAACCAATCTATAAAACATATTTCTTCTTCTACTCTACTAATCAGAATTCTTAACTGTATTGACCTAGTATGGATATCTCTAATAACTTGTTACATTGCATTAGGATTTGTATTGTCAATCTGCTTACAATATTCATTTTATCGCTTCAAATTTAAATGCTGCACGCAACATTGTTTATTTAAGTAAAAATCCAAGGAATCTCTCTTCCCCATTTCACTCGGCTTACATTGAGCAGCATCACATTCCAGTAAGGCCAGCACTGTTCCAACTAATGCTATTCCTACTACCACTAGCAGCCATAGCTATTACTACTAGAGTTGCTTTGTTTCCATCCGAACTAAGTAATTAGCTTAGTATTTAAATGTTAACGAGATAGTGTTAAGCTTTAAGGTGACCAATGGAGTCAAATAGAATTAGACCTAATTAATTTAACCCAATTCGTTACAGCTCTTTCCCTTCTGCTTTCCTCATATGACAGACCTTTCATCCCATTGATCATTCTCGTGAACTGACGTTGTACATCTTACATTTTCTTTATGTCCTTCACTAGGCGGGGCACTATATTTGTTGACAATATTCCAAAAGTGGTCTAACCAGTGTCTTGTACAGATCTATCATATTGAACAAGCTTTTGTCTGTGTAGGTTCTCCTAATACAACCCCGTGAGTTGTTGGCCTTCTTCATTATGTAAGCTATGTGTTCTTCAGATTTCCGTGACTTGTTGATTTAAACTCTTAGTTATTTCTCTATCAATGCAGTCTCTATTCTTTCATCTCCAATGAAGTAGTCATATTCCGCATTTGCATTTCCCACCTGTAAACATTTGCACTTGTCTTTGTTGAACAGTAACTGCTAATTATACAGGTTATGTAGATTATCGTCCTGCAGTGTGAACACAGAGCAAAGAGTTTGCAAGTGCAGAAAGTGACAGGTATATGACGAGTATATAAGTCATATAGTGATTGGCTGTCCGACCGAATATCTACGTAGGCACAACAAAGGGGTAGGCTACCTGCATTGAGCAATTTGCAGGCCACTAAACCTGAAAGTACCCGAGGAATGGTTTGAACTTGCGGTCATGAACATCGGCAATACAAAAATCATGTGATATATCTGTATCTGCACAGACGTGGGTATTGCAGCCAACCGACCAGACATTATAAGGAAAGGCTTCTTCAAATAAAGCCGTCTCATCGAAGACGAAGCAAATCTTCAGAGAGAGAGGGGGTAACAAAGATAATGAAGTATCATGATCCAAAGATCGATGTTCGGCGAGGTAGAACGCAAGGACGAGACCAGAACCAGCTTTCATGAAAACGTTAGACATTTACAACACCTGACTTAACGATCATCTTGAACGAATCCCAGGTAAACTATACACAAGAGAACTACAAAAGATCGCGTTCTCGAGGAAATTCCTTATGTAACACGCTCTTGTAGAGATTTGGTTGCCAATGTTGGGAACATTCAAAAGTAAAGGTAAAGATAGGAACTCACATATGCAAACATTTCTAAAATATGCATATTCAAATATGTAAATTACTTTCAGTTTCCCGCTCCCATAATCACTTGACAAAATTGACGACAAAGTCAATTATCTTTCCTCTTTCGCTGCTCGATTTCAAGTATGGGCGCGCAAAAGCAGCCGTCTTCATTCGACGTTAAATTTTACCAACCGTCAACATTAGAAGAACACAAGAAGAAATAAAAACGAGACGAGATTCTCTTTAACAAATATATTAATTAAACTCCAAAGCCTCGCGAGGTAAGGAAGTGGCCGTATTATTTTTGTGCACATATTTTTCTTCATCTCCATGTTGACCAGACCTGCCAACTTCAGTAAAGTAAAATGCTGGAGATATCATTCATGTGCGGTTAAATCAGCTGGGGCGCTGTGAGCCCCCCTCCCCCCACACACACGGGTTATCTTTGATTTTTGGCCTATGGAAACAGCATTTTCAGCACTAAATTTTGATACAAAACATACACATCACAACACGAATCATTGCAATGTTGTCTTTAAACTAAGGTCAGCATATCGAAGTGAAAATAAAAATATCAGAACCTCCCCACTCTCTCTTGATAAGATAATTCTTTTTGATACAACATATAAATTGAGAGAGAAGAACTCAGTTCACAACATTGAAATAGGGGAGTGGGGTGACAAGCTATCCTGACATTTCTCTCAAACGAAAATGCTGGAGAAAACTGGTTTCAACAAAAGTCGTCGAAAATATAATTCTTCTCTTTCAAAAAAGAACTATTCATGTTGCCCTCTTTTTATGTCACGATAAACTGTTTTCTCTCGAAGAAATGAGACAATCTGATTCATTTATTACATTTATTAAATAAAAATGCTTCTAAGGGCATCTCCGTGTACAATTTACGGATGAAGTAGTGAATAAGTACCCCCGAAATTGACCGAATTGGAACGCACACATGTTGCCTCGACACTAACTAATAACTGTTAATGAGATATGTTCAGAGGGATTTATGTTTTACACAGAATTAGATCTTATAGTACTATAAGTAAAATTGTCTTGTGGGGATCATCAGTTGTTTGCCATGGAACTGTTTCGGGTATTTAAAAACAAAACAGTCATTAAAACATGGTTCCACAGCCGTACCGATCAAGCACCACCTCCCCCAAGCTATACTTTTTATATTTAGTTTGTTCTTTTGCTTTAGGAAAGTATCATAATATATGTAGCTATATATATTTCCAAACCTTTGCAAGATACTGTCGCTCCCTACAAATGGAATCGCCCCGTGATATCACAGGTTACATAAACAACTTGTGTTTTAATAAAATGAGAAATTATGAAAGCTGCTTTGCGTAGAAACTAATTACAAGACATCTGAATAGTAATCGTCAAAAGAGACATCCGTAGGGTTTGCTCATATCTTTTCTCCCTGATATACTTAATGAATTTAGTAGCAGTGGTCAATAGTTTATTAGGAAAAACTATAATACAACAAAATCATGGTGGGCCTTTATCAAACGTAATTTCTAGATTGCTTATATAACGCGGATTTATTTTTATTACATGAGCGCCTACCGTAGTTCGAGCTGGTTTCGGAGACCAAGTGTAGACAGTTCGATTCTCAATAGGTGCACCACGACTGGGCCAGACTAAGCTAATCTTAGTAAATAACCTGAGTCTGCCCCGTGGCTGAGATAGCTGCGTATGTCCCACCGATGACAGAAGTTCTACCTCTTTTTCGATTTGCATATATGTACGTCATTTTCTTTTATATGTTTTCAATTAAATGTAACATTTATTTCATTTTACAATAATCGTGTCTTTGTTCATATTCGCCCGGCAAAATATAACATGGCTGCCCTCTCTTCATTTTGACCACGTGCTACATTATTTATTTCCTTTTCCTCCCTCCTACTTCCATAGCAGAACCACTACTACTACTACTGGCTACCCCCCCGCTACCAGCTAATGGCTACGTACACCCAGAACCAATCGTTTGCAATCATCAGCAAAACATTTGTCAAACTCAGAGTTGACTTTCCTTTCCTATGTAACAAGAACAATACTCACCAAAGATAGGGGAGTAACCGACATGTAATATCCCCATTCCCCTACCGTAATTCGATTTAATTACCTAGTGATCGCTAGCCTGGTGTGTTACCAAATGTGCTAAACTGACAAGTCTTACATACTTCCAAACCGTATAGTAGAATTACGCAAGGAAGCAGAAGTAGGAGCAGAGTTTGACTCTGGAGCAGCCAGGCTTGTCATCTACTGTTTTTCTGACGTTTGGCCTGTGTGCAAACGGGTAAATAACATTTGTAACCGTTTATATACTGTTCGGGTTGTTTGCAAACGTGTAAATAACGTTACAGACCCATTTGTATAACGTTGTTCTGTAAAACAAGTGCAACATGACTCTGACTAAAATAGTATATGTACTCTAAGATCCCTAGGAAAACTGTCAAAAATTAATTTCACGAAAACAAATTATTTTCATGAAAATGATTTAAAAACCCTATCGTTTATTTCACGTTTGCATACAAACGTCAAATGAATAGTCGCGAAATTGAATGTAATTATTAATACGAATATGAATGAATGAACGAGATTTTTGTGAAGGGTATTCCACAGCAGTAGAACCATAGACGGGATGTGCGGAATAACCATCCAGCCTGAGCAGTGAAATGTTATGGTGAAGAGCAACTTGCACAGGGCCGACCCCACGCTTTAAACCAAGGGTTTGCATCTTATGGACCACCGGAGTAGCGCGAATAGGAGCAGGGCCCGTAGGTCGTAGGTTTGACGGGAGTGCCTTTCTGCTGGCAGATGCCTGAGCTAGCTATGGGTGTCTGCCGCCCCTCCCCTCGGGAATGTTCAGACAGTGAAGCTGATCTGTGGTTAAACCACATTTTACATCGCAATCTTTCCGCACGGCAAACGAACGATATGCGAACGCTCTGCCGAAGCAGTGCTGCAGAAAAGTAGCTGGACATTGCTCAGCGCATGCGCAATACGGACGCGCGGAAAGTCTGTTGTGAGCGTTTGGTGAGAAGTTTGTGTACCACTGAATTCAACCGAAATCATCGAAATGGCCGATGATAGGTGAGTGTACCAAATGCTTTCGACCACGGCACTGCATGCAACTTCCCGTCCAGAAACTAGCATGCATGCTTAAGTTTTGTGAAAAGGGAGGTTAAACAACGACGCGACTTTCCACTAGATCATGACGGCACGATGCCGGCATTTTTAGGCCACCTTATTTATCCAACAATAGGACCATATTTAACATTCTCTGGAATAGTAATTGTGTGTAATGTTGTTTAGATAAGTTTCCAAAATGCATGAAAAATGCTTTACTTACTCCTTTCCTGCGTATATTAGCAGGAGAAATCTTTTTTTTTCTATCTTAAATCATTTCAATCAGACCCACATATATAAAATGGTGCTCACTTATTAATATCATCGCATTGTTGCAAGAGTTTTTTAGATTATTAAACTGATTCTTTGTGTTGCTTTCCTTGTTAACACAACATTTCAGCTGATCCATTCTACAGCCTTCTTCAGTTGTATAGACATAAGAAATATAGAACCAGCCATTATTTGTAAATAAGAAATGGTGCAAATGATTCTTAAGTACTACCATCTTTCCAGGTTTCTCACTGCAAACTTAAGGAATTGATTGTCATTTTTAAAAAAAAAGGTAAAAATAACTTCATAATATTTGTTGGTCCATTTATGGATTTGACTGCTTGTAATTGAGACATTTAACTCCACTATTTAGAGATTTATGGCTGATATAGGCATTAGCTGAATACATTTATTGGCCAACAAGCTCAAATCCTGGAATAAATGAGAGAACTGCTTTGACATGGCTGTAATTTCTAAGCCCAAATGAGGCAATAAGTTCATATTTCTAACATTTTGACTGCCAACTGTAAAAGAAAATCGAAAGAGTCAACCTTCATCTCAACATTTTGCATTCTTTTCTGCATTATTTTACTGAATTTATTTTAGATTACCCCTAAAATCAGGGACGTCAGAAAAAGGGCCTATTTCCACATGGTTGTCAATTGATCAGCAACCACTTTAGATAATCTTTTACTCATCACACCACTCCTTCACAGATAATTAAAAATACAATTGAAACAGAACAGAAACTTCTCATGTAATTAACATTGTAGTGACTGTACCATAAACAGGAGTGATTATTGTGTGAAATTCCCAATTTGAAGTTTTTGTTTGACCTCCCTATAGAATATTGCACCTTAACTGGGATAGCATAGTGTAGTATTTTTAATCCTAGTCACTTGATTTATTTAAGTGTCTCCTTAATTGTTCATTGTTTCTGTTTTAAATAATAACATGATGCATGGTAGATTCAGTGCATGATTGTATTTCTCGTTCAGACTGTTATAACCGTGTATGGAAGCACAGTTTTTAGTTAGCATTATTTTGACATACCATGATTTTCATTGTGTATGGGAGATACTGGATTTATTATTGGCTGTGAATAAAAGCTTTTAAGGAGAAAAACTATTTGTCCCATTGTGATTTGAGAAAACGTTTGGACACAAGCCTTAAGCAACTGACTACCCACTGTCTGCAACTGTTTGTATGACATTTGGCTGTTTGCAACTGTTTGTGGAACGTTTGCAAACAAACAGTACTTGTCCTCACTTCAATGTGTGTTTACTGTTTGGATACTGTCTGAGTGCCATTTGTGGACTGTTGTGTGTATACGTTACGAACGTTCAAAGAACATGCCTGTTCTGAGTGGGAATTCACATTCACGAACCAGACCCAAAAATAATAATCGCCCTTTATGTTCTCTTTATAAACTCCTTGGTAGCGGCGTTCTAAGTTCAGTATATCATGATGGAAGCACTTGCCTTGCTCCGAATAGGCTCCCATTCACTCATTGAATTTATTAAGATGAGGATATGGACTTTGATGGACGACAGCCCGCAGCTAATTTCACCGTAGTTCTTCACCATAGTCCCGAACTACTGTGAAAAGAACTGCCCCAAGCTGCTTTCTCCTTCCTAGTGAGCTTCTTTCGGAATTCCTTGCAACCCAGGACCTTCTTTATCAGTGATCTGACGGAGACACCAGCTTTGACCTTTGCCCCAGACAGTACTCCATGGCAGCACCTGCTAAGATATGCGAGGCTTACAAGTAATATTTCTGCATGCCTATTGGGGATAAAGACAAATTTTGGTCACCTCATTTCACCTGCAATACAATAGTGTGAAGACCTTGCTAGACGCCTTGAAGTATGATGGGTACGGCTTGGGGGTCATCGGAGACTTCAAAATGGCGGCATTCCTGATGGGTCTCCAAGGCGGTTTTACCAGGTTTCCCTACTATCTTTGCCTTTGGGACAGCAGGAAAACCTTGGCGCACTACGAAAGGCGAAATCTATATGGTGATGAACAACGTCACGTGGGAGCCACTGGTTGACCCCCGGAGGGTGTGATGCCACCACTGTACATACAATTAGGCATCATGAAACAATTTGTCACAGGTTTAGATAAGGTTTGCAGCCTTCAAGTACCTTCCCCAAGCTGTCTGGGGAAAAATAGGTACATTACAAAACATCATTGTCCTGGTCACAAAAGCAAAGTTTGAAGGAAATAATAGCCATTTTCTATGTTTTAGACAAAATCAATCAGGAATTAACACTTATTACCGAGGAACAAAAAACGTTGCACAGTTTTATCTTCAAAACTAATTGCAACCTTTTGTACTTTGTCCCTCCATTTTTACAATTGGGTGTCAGAGAAATATTCACGCTGGTCGAAAGTATGTTAACGCCCAAGCTGTTCCTTTCACTGCTTACAAAACTAACACTGCTAATTTATCGAGTGAACTAGACTTGATCAAACCCAGTTTTAATTTGATTCATTGCCCTCTATCCTGTGTTATGTGCACTTAAAGCAGCTCCAATCAGTTGTTGCTAATTGTTCTGATTTAAAATTATTAATGGTTAAGTGAAATTATTTAAATCTTCAATTGGTCGGAAAAATTGCTTTGGCAACGATTAGATGCACATAAAGATAAAACCTTAACTATAAGACAATTAAAGCTTTGCCAGTAACCGTCTGATGGCCCATACACACACACTAATGCAAAGATATCGGTTCAGTGGTTACTTTAATCAGTATTATTCCGAAAAATGTCCTCATGCTGGTAGCTGCAGCCATTTTAGCAACGAATACAGATTAAGCTTAAGAAATAACATTTTCTGATGTGGCTCAGTGGTAGATTATTGGTGGAAAGTTTGAGTTTCTATGGTGATTTCCAAACAGGTGAGTCTCATTGCCGCACACTTTGTAGAAGAAAGATCCCACGTCTCAAACTGCAACAAATTGTTCCCTTTCCCAGAAGTTGACCCCATACTTGTAAAATTCGTTAAAGTCTCGTGATATGATTGTCTCCGACATGTGCGTCCACCGCCACTTTTCCATGGCTGGAGTACAAAAGCATGGGGGGCGTATATTTCCGAAGGGGTAGGGGTCAAAAGCATATATTTCCGGAGGGCATATTCAGAATATATCTTAGTGGTATCCCTGTTACACGATATGCATTCCGCCCGTGGAGACGGTCTTGTACTCGCCGCCATTTTCAGTGTAAGCAAGTAGGTCTTGCTTGCTTACACTGAAAATGGCGGCGAATACAACACTGTATGACTTGACCCCCAGGTCGACACAGCGAATAATATTACAGTCTTTTTATATGCTAACATTAAGTTGGTGTTACATAAAATAATTGTACTGCACGCTTATACTTTATTGACTATAAGGTTCAAACTTTCAACCCCCCTCCTCGCCCTCGGTGAGAAGGCCTGATCCAGGTGGCAAGTGCTCCGTTGGACACCCCGTCGCCGACTATTCGTCTAGTAACTGTTTGATCATTTAGCTCTGTCATCATTTGTTCTGTTTTCGATCCACGTCGATAAACTTCAAACTTTCACATTTGTTTCTTCCTGCTTTGCACTGTGAAAGACGGTCATTAAAATAGCGTTTACTGCCCAAAAGGAAACAACGTGTAATCATTTTGCATAGCTCGGTCCGGTCCGGCTACTTTGACCTAGATGGCCCAGGAAGGCGACCTGTGATTCTTTTAGCAGTCTTCTTACCTTAATCTCGGCCTGTGGGCGGGATTCGCGATTCTCATATTCCATGCACTCATTTAGGTGTATACTTATAACATTTGCGATAGCCAAGGTTGTACACAATCCAAATCTACAAAATTAAACCATGTGCTGCAGTCATAAATATTAATCGGGTTTTATTCATTATTATTATACTTGGGCATAATGAGGCAACTTTTAAAATCTATTTCAAACCCTATTTTAAAACGTAATTAACATTTTTTTTAAATGTGTTCTTAAGTTTTTTCTTGTTTTTGCTAGTAAGAGGAAAGTCCAAAATATTGTATAAAACAACAAAGAAAGATAAATAGGTCTTGTTAGTCACACACTACAAACTGTCACGTGGCCAACGTCTTTTGGCAGGATGCCGTGTTGGGGTGATCAATTAAAAAATTGTAAAAAGGGATGGCCAATGAATAAATCACTTCTCTCGCCTTTTGTTGTGCGGTGATCACTAAAAAGTGATTTTCAAAAAAACAATCGTGACACAAACTAATGGGTCAATTTAGCATGCACTTACATTGTAAATTGAACCCCCACTAAAAAGAAATATGGGGGGAGGGTTCAAAAACACAAAAAATGTTTTTGTATACATAATAAAGAGTAAATGTGTAAATTTTCAGCACTCTAGCTCAATTGGTGCGGGCTGTACGCGTGATGCATAGAGCCAGCCAGCCACATTCACTTAAAACTGAAGAACCTATGTTGACAGTTTTGGTTGACGGTTTTTAACAAGTTTTCATTAATTACAACGTAGAATTGATCTTTTAAAATCAACGTTTACTTTTTAATCGATAAATCAATAATGTTGCCATTTTGTTGACAGTTTTAAAATATTTTTTAAATTGAAATTCTCTAATTAAAAATCTACTAAAAATAATTTATACTCACGCTGAAGATAATTTATTTCGTAAAAGTTAGTTTCATTTTTACTCGATTAAACTGTGCCCAAAAATTCTCACTTTCTGCTTAAGAAATAGTGAAATGTACCTTTTTTCAACAGTAAGAGTTATATAATCCTTTATTGCAGATCGACGAGGTGTTGACAGTAGCAACAGACAAGTACGGGGGTTTAGCGAAGACAACAACATAAAATGGGGTCGACTCAGTTTCTCAGTGACCGGAAGTCACGTGATTGGAAAGACTATTACTTTATAGCCATCCGTACAAAAATATCGCCCAATGAAAAATTAACAACAAAAAAAAACACTAAAAAGATATAAAACTCCCCGAGGCAGTATTTCTTTCAAATTATTTTATTCAAAAATTCATAGTTTGTCAAAATGACATAAATCTCGATCTCTGGCAGTTAGTGAAAGAATAAGACAAGATTTTTTAATTAATTGAAATAATAAAAATAATATCTATAAAAAGTTTTTTAATATTATTTTCTTTCATTTTACGGAAAATATCCATGAAATATAAGTTAGCAAATAAACAAAATAAACTTACCAAGAAGAGCAATATTTTACTTTATTTTTCAGTTTTTTAAATTACCAAAAAAGGCTTTTGTGCCGAACCCCCCAGAGGTTTTTCAAAAAGGTAAACAGAATTAATTTTGCCATGTGTAAAACTCATTACTAAGCATAAGTTATAAGCAAAATCAAATGAAGTATGGGTGGAGGGGAGATCATCACATGAAAAAACATTTTTTCTCGAAATTTCGAATGGAAACTTTTTAAAAAGATTTTCGTCCTTTATTATATGAGTACCGAAAAATTTATTAAAATTTAATAAATAATCGATTTTTTGGTAAAATTTAAAAATCCTTTTTTTCGTAAGGTGTCGATTTCCGGCAAGTAGGCCACGCAGTCCGCGAGCATGCCTAATTATACTCTTATCGTAAAGTTTATAACATAAGACTTTAAAAAGAGAATGAATGTGAAAAACTTCCTCAAGGCCTAGATACACATTGCCAGGCTTGGACTTATAACATTTATATGATACCAGTGTTTCAAAGATCCTGTGTTTTTACAACATGAACAATGACGCATCTTTTTATGGAGATAGTTTTGTTCATGGTCATGATATGGAGATAGTTTTGTTCATGTATTGTCGGTATTACAGATCTTCAACCGCTACACGAATGATTACTTTCCCTTACATTGAAATAAGTTTTCTTTCCCATTGCTGGTCCAATCTACCAAAAATGGAACTAGAAAAATGATAGTTTTCAACTAGGTATCGTATGTTCTACGACTGAAAGGCAGGTATAAAATCCACCTCGTTTTGGATTCTTTTTTCACTTCTGAACGGGTGACATCAATGAATCCTGCAAATGGAAAATTGATTAAAACACACTTTCCCTTGGGGTTAATTTAGTATTTATAAAATTGATCTGATCTAAGTATGATACACTTATCATGCAGTGGTGGAGTCTTTTCAGATCTGAAGCGATGAACAGATAGGACTTAAAATGCTTGAGATTCTAGCTTCGTGCTGAACACTTACCAGACACATAACTAAACATTAGTTAAACTCCCGAATTCAAACAATACAAGATGGCCGCTAAAGCAAGTCAAACAATTCGCAAGTAGAGGAGCGCAATGGGACATGAGACATAGTCAGACAACCCCATTTTCTCAAAAACTGTAGGCTGAAAAGTGCTGCTATCTTATGTGGATATGTACCATTACACAGCCTTTTTTTCATTTATGTGACTGAAAAGCTGATGTGATAAGAGGTAAGTTTACCATAGCTTGGTCACTCCAAAGTAAAATGTTCCTCTTAAGTGTTGAACCCCATGTAGAGTTAACCACATGATCTGGGTAGAAACCCTTGATTTGCAGTTTAGGTCTATAGGCTACTGTACCCATGAAAAGGCAAAAGGCAATGACACTTTCCAACATTCTTTCTTGGTTCAGAAAAACCGGGATTTATCCTATGAATTAGAATGTGTTTTTCTAGGCAGATTTTCTTACCCAGTAACCAACAAAGAGACCACTCCCATCATGGGAAGAACAGCTGGACATTCAAATCAATCCCAAGAGTCATGTAAATCAGCTACATTTTGTTCTCAACAAGAATTCAGGGGATTTCCCAAATTCCAAGTGAGAAGGTGAGTGTTCCAAGGCAAGCATCGTCATAAAAAGGGGAAAAGCATCATCGCCACTGGCACTCCTGAAAGAGAAGCACTGATGTCAAGGAAGACTGAAGACACAACAAAATCCAGGAAAAAAAGTAGTTAAAAGTAGGAGGAACCCCCATGCAAAAGACGACTCCTTGGTGCATCATCATCAGATCCTAACAGGGATGCCTCTGAGTTTAAGTCCGAGAAAAAAGATAAGAAAATCTATATTGGAAAGATGTTGAAGAGCAAAGATGCATCAGGGGATTATGAGACCAGCTTTCTTCAGCCTAGCCAAAAGATGAAGGGGGAGTTTGTGATGCTAACCGTCCCGAAAATAGAAACTCTGCGTGAGGAGGCACTGAAGATGATTTCACCACGACCCACGTTTTGGGCAGTACCAACAGACAGTTGTCTCATTATTTGTTTGAAATGGTTTTTAGTGGTATTGAAATGCGTTAGTAGCACCTCGATGTACTGGAATGACTCTGGACCCGAAAAAAAACTTTCTTCTGTTTATTTAGGTTTAAAAGAACTAGTAGATTTGTGCTTGAATCCAGTTTTTTTTAATCAAGTGTTGTTTTTACGTGTGCTATATATGAAGCACAGGCTGAGGAAGCAAAGACATTCCTTCAGTTTTTGAATAATTTCATGAAGTTGAAACGTGTACTTTTACAATTTTAGTTAGAATAAAAT
>VCCN01001169.1:927369-943607 GCA_006491835.1 Architeuthis dux
TGGGATTTTTTGTTTTTCAACTATAAAATACAGTAATAACCTGCTTAGCGCTGCCCAATTTAGTGCTGATGTGATATAGCGCTCTTTTTCAAATTTGTTCATAATACATTTAATAATGTTAAATTTCTGAAATAAATTATAACAGAGAGCATCACTGACAGTCTCTGAAGTAAGTATATACTATCCATTTTGGTTAATGTGCCATGTGTATGAGAATAAACACATTGACATACAAATATACAATAATTTATCATGTAGCAATATATCTTGACACTCAGTATTATTATTATTGCAACTTTTAGGGACGTATCTAGAGCGCTAACCGAGGTGTTACTAACTTACTGTATTAGATTGTTATACATGGGATGTCGTTTTTTAACAAGCAGTGATTGTTAATTTTCAATAAGTTGATTCTGAACAATATCAATCATTGTGACTTTTTTGGTGCACCTTTGAAGATTCTATTTGATGTAAGTAAAATACACATGAGAAATTGGAAGAAAATTACATTTACCAATTCAGGCATAAGTTGTGATATTCAATGTTCGATACACAGAAAGTTTCTTTTTTAATTTCACTGTTACAAGAAGCCACCTTTTTCATGGAAAGGACATTAAAAAAAAGAAGCATTGCATATTTGATTGCAAAACCAGAAAACACTCAGCATACACCAATTAAAAACTGAAGGAAGATCAGTTCATATATAGCCACGATACAGGGGAGGTAACTGTAAAGAAATCCTGGATCATCCCCCAAAAAGTACAAATATTAAGTAGTTTGGCTGGCTGGGTCTGTTGTAACAGTTCTAGTTGTAGTGATGATTTATTGTGTGCCCTGTACTCAGTCTACCCTCATGGGATCACATGACAAAGTAAAAACATTAAGTATGTCGGATGGTTGGGTCTATTGGAACAACTGTAATTGTAGTGGTGATATACTGGTGATTTACTGTGTGCCCTGTGCTCTGAGATGTAGACCCTTGAGTGTATATAAAGTTAAAATAGCATACAGTTTGATTGCTTTAATATTTTTTATTACATAATATGAAAATAGGTTTCACTTAACTATCATTATTATTTTGACTAGTATTCTTTTGATCTTAATTTTAGTTGATTTTTATCACAACTCTCTGACTCTTTGAAATAACTCGCTATAATGATGGTTTGAGAGTTCCAATAAAAAACAACTGAAATAATGTGAATGTAATACTATTCAAAAGATTTATAATAATTGGCATTGATTTATATAAGAAACTAAAAGAAAGTTTAGCACAAATATTACATAGGAGATATGAAGTAATAATAAACTACATGAATTACTCAAAAATCTTAACTTGCATTGAAAATAAAAAGAATATAGCACAAATATTACATGGCTGGGGTAAGAGGAACATTATTGTATTCGTTCTATGAGTAACTTGCATGAAAATAAATGATTAAATGTAGGTTTATTTGAAATCATATGATGTTAACAGCTTACATTAATTATATATATATTCTTTTTTTCCACAGATATTCCAGCATGGGAAAGCAAAAGTAAAATAAAATGGTTCTAGATATTTTTGAAGCTGCGAAATAGAACTAAAATAGTTACAAAATCCTGTGAAATAATTTGGTGGTGAATCCTATAAATTCTTAATTGGCTTGTAATGTATTTGTAAAACTCTGCATTTATCTATGGTAGTCCGTCTTCTTTTCATGATCAAATTTCATGAACTTTTGGATAAAACATTGTATTGTGTGAAATGCTTGAGAAATTTTGTGTGGTTTCTTTCAGATATACAATTGCATAGATTAACAAATAAAACACAAAAAATGAAGTTATTTATTTCCTTGTATTGTGTGAAATGTGTTAGGATTTTTGTGTGGTTTCCTTCAGGTATGTGTTTGTATAGTGAGATAAAAACATAAACCAAGGATGAAGACATTTATTTCCTTCCTATATGTAGACAGATGTTGGATAGATTTCAATTTAATATGACAGGAAAATTATATCAAAAGCCAAAAAATAAAACACACAACTAGTCTGTTTTTATGTTTTCCCTCTTGAAATATTGGAAAATATTTGATTTCCCTAAAGAATTAAGAATACAACTTTTTTGTGAAAATGACTTCATTTTATACACATGTTTTTAATAAGTTTATCTAAAATCATATAATGAAGAACTACTGTAAGGTGAATGCTAAAAGAAATTATAATCATCACTTCTTATCTGAATTATTTTAGACAAGGTGTTTTAATGAGGAAATTAATCTGGACTAACCACTTATCCACTCTGTTGAAATAAACTATTTAATATAATACTCAGTGACAAAATGTTTGAAGTGTTTTATTATTATCCAATAAACATATCGTCTTTGGATTGAGATGTCACGGCAAAGGTTTGCAGAAACAGAATAATATGAATTGGAAAAATAAGTGTGTGAACTTAAAAAAGAAATTGATAAAAAACACAAGACAGTGATTTCAATGTTTTCATAGTTTTATATAAAGAGAAAAACAACAAAATGAAAATAAGAAACAAATTCTGTTCTTTCAGTCCATAACATAAACATTTATTCATTTTTATTAAATGAAGCAATGTCAACCATAATTAATCAGGATAATATTACTACTAATACAACATGAAAATATGGCATTCAGGAAAAATGAAGGATGAGTTTAAAGGTTACATTTGATCTTTGGCCAGCCGTACCAAGCTCATGTAGCTCAGTCATCATACATGGGCAAGTTTCCTGAGGTAAAAAGATATGAACCAGGTTATTCTTTATTTCCGATCTGCACTGTTTAATCACTGCCATAGACTGATGGTCTGGGAAATTGCGATGAAAAACAATTAAAATTAAGATGAAATATTCTGATATGTTGGACTTGTTCGAACTGTTAACCAGACATGGAATGTTGCATGGATTGAAATAAGTGATAGTCTAAAGAATTGCATGAGAAACAACTTCCCATTCCAGCTCTATGACCATTTGTTGCATTGCATGCAGTAAAATCACCAGTTATTTACTTTGACTAGAAAGAAAAAGGTAATTTCTGCTCCAATACATCATTCAAAGGAGCCAATTGCTCACTGCAGCATTTTGCAGTGACAGTTTGTCCAGATTCTAGCAATTCATAATGAAAAATTCCCTTTGGATTCCACCAAACACAAAAAACCCTGCTCCCCAGTAGATTCCATTTACTTTGGAATTTGAAGGCTGTCCTGATTCTAGCCATGACTGAATCCTTAGCAACAACCACCAGACACATGTGAACATGCAAATGCACGAAATATTAATATTATCAGATTGACTTACTAATAATTAATATATTATTATAGTAATTCATACTTCGATGAAAACAAAATGTCAGCTCCCTCACAAATTTTGGATTCTTATAATAAATCCATTGCCAGTGTCAAGCAAAAAGAAAAAGGCAGATGTTTAAAAGCTGTCTGATGTACCTTTCTTTAGGTTAATGTAGAACCAAGTTTTCTGGCTTCAGAAATTTAAATCTTCAATGTGAATTATGACATAAAGGCTGATTTGCATCTGTACCTTTAATTTTGATTGCTGTGTCTGCATGTGTATTTTTTAATTTCATTTTATTGATTCAGAATAAAATGGTTTCTATCCAGTGTGTTTTCATGTCTTTTTAAATGTGAACATTAATGAGAAAATGCTGATGTGCACATTTCACAATGGGATTTTTCTTCAGTGTGTTTGCATGTTTTTAAAAATGCAGATTCACACACTTCACAAGCATGTGGTTTCTCTCCAGTGTGTGTTTGCAAGTATCCTTTTAAATGGGAACTATCTGAAATGCTGATCAACATATTTCACAAGAAAAAGGTTTTTCCCCAGTGTGTGTTCGCATGTGTGTTTTAAATTTTATTTGTGAAAATGGACATCCACATACTTTACAAATAAATGTTTTTGAATTCATTTTCTGTGAAAATGCAGATCAAGATACTTAGCAAGTAAATGACTTCTCTCCAGTGTGTGTTCGCATATGTACTTTTAAACTTGAACTTCGAGAAAATGCTAATGTGCACATTTCACAAGAATATGGTTTTTCTCCCGTGTGTGTTTGCATGTGATTTTTTAAAGTTGATTTCTGTGAAAATGCTGATCCACACACTCCACAATTAAATGGTTTCTCTCCAGTGTGTGTTCGCATGTGATTTTTTAAAATTGATTTTGTTGAAAATGCAGATCCACACACTCCACAAGAATATGTTTTTTCTCCAGTGTGTGTCAGCATGTGTGTTTTTAAATTTCCTTCCCGTGAAAATGCAGATCCACATACTTCACAAGAATATGGTTTCTCACCAGTGTGTGTTGGCATATGAGTTTTTAAATTTTCTTCACGTGAAAATGCTGATCCACATACTTCACAAATAAATGGTTTCTCCCCAGTGTGTGTTTGCATGTGTCTTCTTAACGTTGAACGATCTGAAAATGCTGACCCACATATTTTACAAATAAATGGTTTCTCTCCAGTGTGTGTTCGCATATGTATTCTACAAACTGATATTCTTGCAAATGCAGACCCACATACTTCACAAGAATATGGTTTCTCTCCAGTGTGTGTTTGCATGTGTCCTTTTAAACTTGTTTTCTGTGAAAATGAAGATCCACATACTTCACAAGTAAATGGTTTCTCTCCAGTATGTTTTTGAATATGTACTTTTAAATTTCTTTCCTGTGAAAATGCAGATCCACATACTTCACAAGTAAATGGCTTCTCTTCAGTGTGTGTTTGCATGTGATTTTTTAAAGTTGATTTCTGTGAAAATGCAGATCCACACACCCCACAAATAAACGGTTTCTCTCCTGTGTGTGTTCGCATGTGATTTTTTAAAATTGATTTCGTTGAAAATGCAGAACCACACAGTTCACAGGAATATGGTTTTTCTCCAGTGTGTGTCTGTATGTGTAATTCTAAATGGGATTTCCTTGAAAATGCAGACCCACATACTTCGCAAGAATACGGTTTTTCTCCAGTGTGTGTTCGCATGTGTCCTTTTAAACTTGTTTTCTGTGAAAATGAAAATCCACATACTTCACATGTAAATGGTTTCTCTCCAGTATGTTTTTGAATATGTACTTTCAAATCTGTTTCCTCTGAAAATGATGATCCACACACCTGACAGGAATAAAGTTTTGCTCCAGTGTAGGTTTGCATGTTTTATTTAGGTATTTTAATTCTGTAAAAAGGGAGAACAATTGTTTACAATTGTTTTTAATTTAGATATTTAACAAAAAAGATAAAACATCCTACCAGATCTTTAAAAGTAGAAGGAAATAGCAAATGAAATGCAGAAAGATAACTTCAGCTTTATATGAATAGTTCATGATATATTTAATAATGCACAAACTATAACCAGTTAATGTCTATCATGATTGAAGTTGTTTTTTATTTAACATTATTGAAAAAGATACAATTTCATGATATATTTAACAATGTACAAGAATAAAACGGTACTAGGGAATTTGTGTCCAGAGCTCCTTATAGACAAACTCCCGTCTCTCTCGCTCAGGGTTTCTGATTAAATTACACCTTTTTAGAGATATATTCTATTTTAGTAATTTTACATAGTTTTATTGACATGAAATTATGTTGCGATTTGCGATACATTCATACAGATGGGAGTCTTATTTATAGTTTCCATTTAAAATTACACCTTTTTAAAGATATAGTCTTCTATTTTAGTAACTTTACATAGGCACCAAATATATTCTCAAAGAAAAGATTAGCTTAATGACTGGGATGCAAATGTCTTGTCACCGAATAAAACCAGTTAATATCTATCATGATTTAGATTGTCTTTTGTTTCACAACTTATAAAATATAGAAAAGAATGGTTTAAAATGTACAAAAGTATTTCAAATTATGCAAACTTCTTTTGAATATATATATATGTCCTTTTCATTTTAGAGAGATAGGTCATTTCAATAATTTAATCTTGTTTTTTATTTGGTGTTAAATATGTGTTATATTAGGTTGGTGTAAAAATAATTGCGGTTTTTCACCATCAACTTTAAAGCTGTATATCTCAGCTTAGAATAAAAGTTATTAATCGAAATAAGAACCTTCAGAATCTACAAACATTTGCCAACTAGAAACAAGTCCATTTATTCCAGAAGCATAGAATTCTGGGGTCCAGGAACCAATGTATTCTTCAAAGACATTTTGAGCTGCTGCTTTGTTGTTGAAGACCTTCCCTAAAATCTTGGAAAATTACTGAATATCACCTATTGGAATAATGAGGCTGGATAAATAACATTAACCCATTATCTACATTAAATAAATTGAAGGCGTCTGTAAATACAAAATGAATGATGGGAAAATTTTTAAAAAGAAAGTTCATCCGAATAGAACTTAAATGTTATCCGATTGATAATTAAATATTTAGGAAACCTGTACTGTACTAAATTCCATCCAAAATCTACAACGTACAATTTCTCAACACAAAATGTTATGATTGTTTACAAAGTAAGTGAAGGTGTGACAAAAGAAATCATACTTACTTTTCTCTTATTTCTTTAGTTGCCTGATTTGTGTTCCTAAGTAGAAAGAAAACGACAAAATATGAGGGGAAAAAACAATTCAGAAATTTCCTTTGTGATAAAGCCTAATAAATTCAAACAATTCAGAAATTTTCAGTAAAGTGTGAGTAATGGTGAAGATACAGTGTTGTGAGTTATGTCCCTTGCTCAGTGTTGCTGATTTAGTGTCTAGATGTCAGAGATTTCTAATAAAATAGGTAATATTTTAATTTAATTTATCATAATAAAATAAAATAAGTTGCTATGGCAAGAGCAGTCAGACATGATAATATGACCATCAAATGTAGCAGGAAGTGGAAGACTCATCAAGCAGAAGTCTATTGGAAACATCAGGGATGATTGGTACTTGGGAATTATAAGGCCAAGAGGTGGAGCAAGAACAGTGATAAAGGCAGGAGAGAGGTTGTGGAGCAGAAGGTCCATGAAGCAGAAGACTGCTGCATAAAAGCAGTAGAGCTCTTCAGTCAGGGGCAGTGGACCCAGTGAGACAAAACACTTGAGCCAGGGGCTGTCCTGTCTTAGAGGGAACTCTGAGGTACCGACCAAGACTCTGATTAACTGGGACAAAGAAGGGGGTCCAGCCTGCAAGCAGAACTTTGCACCCTGAATAACATCTTGACTGGATGTCCCAAAGCACTAGCAGAGAGTCAATGGCCTAACTGAAATTGCCAAATGGATACACCTACAGAGAATTAAAGCCCATAAGCAGCAGGCATCACCACCATAAGTTATCAATTTCCAAAGAGAAGGAGACAGGCTTGTACGGCAAGAACAACTGCCAACAACCCACTTTCAATATTGCATTGAGCTTCTGACTGAGAGATGCAAGTGGACCTGAAGATCAGACTTTCCAGAGGAGGTCGCAATTATCTTTCTCTGACCAGACACGGTTCTTCTATATCCAGGACAAAAAATATCTTAGTAGCTGAACTAACAATACCCTGGGAGGACAGGGTGGACATTTCTCATCAACTGAAGAAGGCCAAATATCATGATTTATACCCTAATTAGAAATCTAAAAAAAAAATAAGAATAATAAACATTGCTGAGAAAACGTAATTTAGCAAATAAAACTAAAAAGTTGCCAAAAAGAACAATATTTTACTTTATTTTCCAATTTTTAAATTTAAAATTTCGAAAGCTTAATTTTTTTCTGGGGCTTCCGTACTTTAAAATTATAGCCGTTACATTTTGGTGGGGGACTAAAAAAAAAATATCTTACATATCGTTTAAAATAATTATTGTAAAAAGTTCTGCAGAATCTTAATTAACACCACCAAAACAAAATTTTAAAAAATAACTGTGACAATATGAATTGGAAGTAAAATTATCCAATATTTTCCTCATAAAATAGAATTGTTGACTCAAACGAAGCGATTTACCTAACGGAACGACCTTTCTTTTAAACTTGATAAATGGAAGTTCGTCCACTCGGCAAAGAAACGGTGATTGGACTGTTTTTGAGCAATCACCATATTCTTTTGGAGAAACTAATATTTCTTTTCCCATACTTATTTTTTTTTTTGTTAAAACAAGGATTTTTAGAATTTTAATAACTCTATAAACGGAAGTTTGTCCACTCTGCAATTGTATACAACACTTGAGAGTAATCCCATGAAAAAAATATATAAATGTAACAGCTATTATGGGACAGAGATAATACTACATTTAAATTAAAAGATACACAACTAAAATAAGATTAATGTTTGCAAAAAAAAAAATTTTTAAATTAAAATTTTAGAAATTGATTCTTCAACTTACCTTTCAAATGTGAAATGAGATAAACGAAAAGAAAAGTGAAGAAAAAGCTTGATAATTAATTACTTCTTTGTTTTTCGAATTCCCCACTCACTTCTGTCAATCTAGACAATTTCTGTATTGTTTGTTCAATTTATAACAATGACATTGAATTGAAAAGAATCACAGAAATAAGGAATGATTCAAAGAAACGAAAAAAAAAAAGGCTAATTTGGTGGCGGAAAATATGTCGTCTGTAGAAGTAAGGGAAATCGCTAAACGGTGTTGAAGATCATTTCGTCCCTTCTTTTAAACTATCCACCATGTTTTTATTAGTAATAACTACAGGTTCGCATCTGAACTACGGATTTTTAGGGGTCGAAATACATTTATGAGCTCTACTAGTCAAAAAACAATAAGCTCTCTTAAATAATTAGTTTAATTTATATAGATTATTTGATTTAAACCATAATGAATGAGCTGTGGAGGACTATAGCTAAAATTGAGTAATATTGAATGTACTTGAAATAGGCTTCTTTTGACAGCACTTAATTGCGTCATTAAGCCACAAGTAAGCTTCAGTTTAGTTGGGGTGGTATTAAAGAAACTAATAAAAAAAATTGTAAATGAATAATTGAATAAATTAATGAATTATAATCTAATATTTCATGTTGTTATGGTTCACATATTTTCCTTAAATGTCTAAAAATCGCTTTTTTAACTAATATAATTACCGTATTTATGTACAATGCGAGAAATTTAATATAAATAAATCAGGGTCAAAATTGTTGAGTAACATTATATTCGAGTGTGAACAAAAATGATAACATATAATATACAACTGAATTTTAGCTTCAAAAATTATATTAGAGATCGAAATTTACTCGAGTAAATAGGTACGAAATTAACAAATGTTAGCTTGTTTAACGGTGATCAGTCAAAACAGTCCCAATCATCGGATCAATTTTGACGGCCTATCGGAAAATACACTGCATATTATTAAGCCTTCATTCACTACATTCTATATATCAAAATATAAATAATAACACTAAAAATTAAATCGAATAAAAATTGTATTAAATTGATTACACTACTTACTTTTCTTAGAGCTAATCAGTTAATTAGTTGACTAAAAATCTAGCGTCAGTTACAAATTTCGCATTCAAAATAATTAATTACCTCCCTTACATTTTATTTACCTCCTGAGGATTTGTTAATTCTTGCATGCATCAGAAATATAACTAAAAATAACATGCGAAATGCAGTATAATTTATTTAATTTATATTATAATAACTATTTGATCACCGTTAAAACGTCCAAAACGAATTTCGCAAATAAAAGAAATGAAATATAATGCAACATTGTGACCAATTAGACTTAATGTGTAAAACAAAAATAAATTGAAATAAAGGACAAGGTAAATCCCTTTTTAAAGATTGCCCGGCACTCAAATAAGAGAATTAATGAAAGAAAAACAAAATACATAAATTATTGTTATTGCTTTGAATAAATTAAGAAAGGATGCAAAAATAAATTGGAGAAATTGATTCTTCAACTTACCTTTCAGATATGAAAAAAGATAAAATAAAAGTGGAGAAAGTAGGCTTTTCGAATTTCCCACACACTTCAGTCACTTTAGACAATTTATGTATTGTTTGTTCAATTTATAACAATAATATTGAATTGAAAAGAATCACAGAAGTAAGGAATGATTCAAAGAAAAAAAAAGGCAAATTTTGTGGCGGAAAATACGTCGTCTGTAGAACAAAGGAAATCGTTAAACGATGTTAAACATCATTTCGTCCCTTAGTTTAAAATATCCACCAAGTTGTATTATATGACTACAACATGAGTGGTATCATTCATTGCTCAGCCTCATACCGTGATATACACATCGAAGATTTGTCAATGTTATTGTATAGTTTTCATATTTTAATTTTGTATACGTAAAAACCTGTATTGATTTTTTTTCTCCAACTTGAGCTCATATTATTCAGTAAATGGAAATGCGTGTGAAAAAAAAAATTAAACGGTTTAATTCACATTGCGTTTCTTGTGTAAAAACAAAAAAAAGATATAGAAAGACAAGTTTTAATTTTAACTGAAGTTTTGGGGGGACAATCGTTTGAACTGCATCTACTAATCAGGGGCGGATCCGGGTGGGGGGAAATTTCTTTTTACTCTATCTGTCTAATTAGACGTTGTACATAATAATTTTTGTGTTTTTTAAGGTTAATTTATATGATTACTTGGGATTATTTGACATTTTTATGTATAACATAACATTTCTTTATATATTTTTTAATTATGCTTTGTCGGGGAAGGGCCCGGACCCCCTCCCCCTGCTCAAGTTAAATTATATATTTTATTTTTCAGATAATAAAAATCCTGATCGATTATCAGATTTGTTTCCTGACTTCATGAAAATTCATTGTGATGGTATTATTTTTAATAAGATGAGTAAAAGATGTTAGGCTTTAATAATGTATGACAGAATATGAAGCCAGGTAAAAACATTTCCTTAATTGAGAATAATAATGAAGGTAAAAATAAATTAATATTGTCACCAATTATTTAAGTTTTTGTCATGTTCTAATTTAACATAGGGGGTTATTGGATCATGAATCCAACTTATCTCCCTTGGTTCAGAATTCTACGCTTGGGAGTGCAATGAAGAATAGGCCTGATGTCAAACAAATCTCCCTCTCTTATTAAATTTGACTAGTTTTTACCTTCATCCAAATTTAGTTGTTTTTATACAACTTAAAAACTAGTCAAATTTAATAAGAGGTGGTGTGTTGCAATGCTTCATCCAATAAAGATGAAAATTGATTTATAAAAAAGACTATTAGGTCTCATATGTAAAACAACATAAATATGGTGCAGAGTCGATTGTAGGGAGTGAGTTTATAACTGTAAATCAGCTTCTGCTAATCCATGAAGTCTTCGTTTGGTAAAAGCAGCTAGGCGTAAACTAGTCTCCCTCGATTCTCACCAAAGGTTTACTCTCTATTTCCGATTGCGCTGTTATCCGTTAACAGTGGCCCGAATTAATAAGTTGTATGAAAACAACTAAAGTTTGGATGAAGGTTAAAACTGGGCAAATTTAATAAGAGGTGGTGTGTTGCAATACTTCATCCAATAATAATGAAGATTGAAATCTCCCTCTCTTTTCGATGCAGACTTTGACAAGTTCCTGGCTAAGAATGTCCGGGGAACAACAAAAAATGCCCAACCATTATGTCAACGAAACGTCGCCTTCAATGTGAGGTTAAAAAGAAGAAAAGAAGAGTCAAACAATTAATATGAAATGAGGACCCTTCGTAATAAAAAAAAAAAAAAAAATTAATTTAAAACCTTGCAAGGTAAGAAATTGACCATTTCATTTTTGTGCACATATTTTTACTTTCATCTATATATTAGCCTTTTTAGTCCCATGAAGTATAAATTGTCACCATTTTCCAATCCTGGAAAACCTAACAATGACTCTTTGTGTTATGATATACTCCCACGAGAAGGTCATTTCCAGGTCAACACCTGTGCGGAAGTGGAAGTGACCCGGGGACCTTAGGAAATATGCATCCCGAAAACAGGATGTTGAACACACAAGCGTGGGCGTTCAAACCTGATAAAGGAAGCTAAGAGATGGAAAAACTCGGAACTCAGGACCCAAGCAGAGATAGACATCAGTGGAGCCGGAAGGCAAGAGACCGCTGTCCCTGTTGGGGACAGACTGATGGTTCTCCTTTTTTCTCTCCCACTCTTCATTCTCCGGCCTACAAAATGTATAGTATGAAATAAAAAATATGTCTCATATTTTTACAAACAAGTTTTTCGAGTCATCCTTTTTGATTGTCCAAATTCACAATTTTCCTCCCAAGAATGAAGACACTATACAACATATATTGATTTGGTGCACATCATGACCGGCAAGTTCTGCATGGACTTAGTACGAAGCTGTGTCGCCACAAAACAACTTGGGTTGAAGAAGAAAACCAACCAAAGGAAGAAACGTTCACCAGACGATCCACGAAGGCCACCAGAAACCCACGGAACCAACCACTACTGCCAATCACAAAAATATGCCACAGACACACAATGTGAGAGTCCCAGAGAGAAGGAAGAAACAGAAAATGTGTTTTTTTAAAATGTTTTTTATTGGTGCTTTTGTTTGGGCTCAGCATATCGAATGCTGGCCATAATTTGATGAAAATAATCATGGCACCAGGACTCATGGTGTTTTGCAGCAGTTACTGGCTGGAGAAATTTCTCCGCACCTGCAAGGTGTCGTTTGTAGGGGCGTCGACGGATATCAGTTTGAAGTGATCAAATCCTTATCAGTGGGACCAAATAAGTGAAAAAGGTCTGGAGTGAAGTCTCTGCGCCCAATGGGCGGGTCAGGTTTTAAGTCACTGGATGTAGTAAAAATATGGGCAAACAAGTTTTTCGTGTCATCCTTTTTGATTGTCCTAGTTCACAATTTTCCTCCCGAGAACGAAGGCACTATACAACATTTGTCCTTGAAAAAATCTTGGTGCCTATTTATCGGTCGCTTTGCAATCTTCAATATGAATCCACAAGATAACTCAAGAAAAGAGATACACAAAAATAAAAAGAATACATTCAACTCTATTTCAGTTTTTTCTTATAGATGGAAATGGCGTCTAACGTCTTAATTTATGTTCCTTTGCTTTTCCACAATCCACCTTCACACACTGCTCAACCTTCGGTATTCACTCAAGTGAAGTGCCAGAATGACCAGAATGACCAGAATTTATGGCAGTCCCTGTTGCCTATGCTAAATTGATCAACTCAATTTGAGTACCGATTGGCCTAGACGAGAGGCAACCACAGCTCCTGATTGGCCACTTGCACTGACTCACTGGAGCCGACTTCTTTTGCTGGCAGGGGGTACAGGGGTACAATTTTTCTTATTTCTTTCTTGTTGTTGAATAAATATATTAGAAATGATTCTTATAATCTCTTCATTGTCTCAGTTCTTCTTATGTTGCAGCATAGGCCTGTATGGTAATGTGCGTGGCTCCGAGAGAAAGAGTTCATTGTCTCAGTTCTTCTTAAGTTGCAACACAATATAACATGTGACCCATCTACAACAGCACTAATTACGAACTTTACTTTTCAATTTCATATTTGAATTTGAAGACATAAATGGGGGTATTTATGAAGAACTAACGACACTAACAAGGCCACCCTAACCTACTTTGCATTTTAAATGAGAAGTTTTGTCCGGTGTGGGGTTTTGTCCTGGGGGGAGTGTGTCACACACCCATCATCATATGCCTGTATTGAAAGTCCCCGGCTCACACAAGAAACTACACTGATAACCCTGTAGTGTCTCCCAGCTCGTGGGTATCTCACTGAAAAGGAAGATGAAGCAAAGGAACAAGGACGAAGACAAATATGATGTTTAACTGCTCACGCTCGGAGAAGAAGTGACTCGCACCCTTTCTCCACGTGTGTTCTTTATTTTACTGTTAGCACAGTGCATGACCAGAAACTCACTTCCGTCATTATGGGCTGCAGCAAGGGAGGTATTTAACTCCCTTGCGTCATCTTAGCCGACATAACAGACCCAACCGGAATAAAATGTAGCCCTTGTTAAGTGCAGTGTCTGATTTACTATATTAGCTTGATGTTTTTGTTTTTGACATCATAGAGAATAATTCTAAAAAAGACAGATTTACTAATGTAGATGTATTTGTTTTGCAGATTCAAAATGAATAGAAAAATGATTATTGGAGGTTTTTCAGCCCTTAACAGCAATTTAGTCTAATTTCTTGGGTTCTACCCAAGAAATTAGACTAAATTTCAAATTTACACAAGTTGCTCAAGCTGCCGAAACGTCAACAAAGCATTTGAAGTGAACACTACAGTGTTGGCTCAATAGTTTTAAGTCTGGAAATATGGATACCAAAAATAAACCTCAAGGGAGACTCAAACCTGTTCTTAATGGTGAAAAATTATCAACACCAGTGGTCAATGACCCACGAACAAGAGATCAAACAGTTTCTGGAGACTTTAGGACTTCTTCAACTGCGACCATTCCAAATCATCCCAAGGAAATAGGAAAGGGTAAAACTTTGGAAAAATGGGTTCCACATGAACTGAATAAAATGCTCCATGAGAGAGCCAGACCCCACACCCCCTAGCTGACTGTGCTTAAGCTTAGAGAATTGGGATATGAAGTCTTGCAACATTTCTCCTACAGATCATGATCTTTTCAAACATCTTGAACTTCATATCCTTAATTAAGTAGATGTGCAGTTGAACTGGAATTTGTAAGTTGCCAAGTAAAATTCTTCTGACATGGAATATAATATGGTTTAAGACAATCAACTGCATACCCCAAGCGTCGCTCAGCTTGTTTCCAAAATATTTGCTGAAAGATTCCTCTTCTGGAGCATTTGATACAACTGCCTTGCTGAATACATTGAAACCAAAACTGTTGGGTTCGTCCTTGAACATGTATTTCATGAGGTAGCAAAACTCAAACTTAACCATATTTGTTTGAAAGTAAAACTTGAACAGTCTGTTTTGATCTTCACAACACAAAAAAGGTTTTCAAAGTACAGAAAACTGAGATCCCTGCTTGTTTGGGCCATCATCTGCTTATAAAAAAAAAAGAAAGAAAAATGATTAATATTCAGATAAGGGGAGCACAAATACAATACGATATTCAGCTTTATCCCCTTATCCAAATATTACACCTTCCCAAAAAAACTGACACAAAACTCTCACCAAAATTATTGTCATAAACCTTCAATATGGTAAAAAAGGCATTCTTTCGTTGTGTCCACATAACTTTTAACCATTGTCGAAATTGACTATGGATGCACAAAAGGGAACAGAAGAATTTCACTAGACCACTTACAAACAACAGTTCAACTGCACGTCTACTTAATTTAACAATATTATTTGTGCCGTTTGTGCATCCGTAGTCAATTTTCGACAATGGTGAAAAGTTATGAGGATACAAAACAAGAATGCAAAATAATACATGAAACAACCACCTAAATTACTATATTAAAACTTTATGCTTAAGATTCATTTTAGTTAACCTAGATGAGAAAAATAGAAAAACAATAATTTTTGGTGCTTTTAAAGGGAAGTGCCTGTTCCAAAGATGCATGTTTGGAAGGAGGCAGACTACATGGAGTGCGGAACAGCTTGTATTAATTGTCATTTAAAATAATTTTTCGGTTAGACCATAACAATCTTCCTGGGAATTTTTATTTTTCAAAAAAATGTTTTTTAAGGTGTTACGAGGGGGTTCTATGTACAATGTAACTGTATCGTAAACAGTACTGTTACTTTCCATCTGTTGTACAAAAGTGAGGTTTCGAAGCATGTTTTTATTTCCCTCGGGAGGCTTCTTTGTTATTTTAATGGTTTGCATGTGCGAACCCCCCTCCTGGATGAGTCCCCTATGCACTCCTGGGTGGACACATGCACACCCTCAGATAGTCCCCCCGACCCCACACAAAAAGAAACTAAATGAAAAATCGTCATTAAAATATCAAAGACACCTAGTTAACAACCTTCACAAGAGAAGTAACAACATGCTTTGAAGCCTCACTTTCATACAATTGACAGAAGTAACAGTCCCGTTTACCATAGTTACATTGTAAATAGACCCCCCCCCCTCGTAAAACCTTAAAAAAAATTCTTTCTAAAATCTAACAACTTCTAGGAGGATTGTTATGGTCTAACGGATTAAAAGCACAAAATATTACTGCCGAAAAAAAAATTGTTAACGGATGTAGATCTTTACTGAAACTATGAAGAAATATTTATAATCTTTAAATTTTACTATGCACTATTCAGTATTCGGTTACTTCCTCTTATTCATTTTGTTAACTTCGATGTTTGTAAAAATTCAATTAGTTCAAGTAATTTGATGTGCTTTCATTAAGTTTTTTTTT
>VCCN01001169.1:951958-967362 GCA_006491835.1 Architeuthis dux
TAATTATATATATATGTATATAAATTAAATTACTTTTTTAAGAAAGTTTGCATAATACGAGAAGACACCTTTGTACATTTTAAAACGTTCTTGTCTATGTCTATATTTGATATACAATAAAAAATTTAAAGGGTCCAGTTAGCAAGTCAAACATCCACTGTCAGAAAGACGGACACAAAGTAAGGATCCAGTTTTGTATTTTCCTCATTTTTTGGGAATAAAAATGAAATATTTCCGTAAGTAATGAAGGTCAGATTGAGCCAATTCTTTCAAAACTACATAAGAAAAATACATTTTCCTACAAAAATGCACTGATTTTTTTAAACAGAATCTTGGAGAAAGTGATTCCTGAGTAGTTTGATCTGCTTCGATTGAATTTGACCTTCGTTTCTTCCGGAGATTTTTCATTTTTGAGAAAAAGTAACTTCTAAAGTGGTTGTGAGGCCACTGAATTGGCTCTAAAGAGGGTGTTTGACTTTTCGTATAATCAAAAATTCGACCCCTACTTCATGTCCGTCTTAGCATCATATTTACATTGTAAATCAAACATCCACTGCCAGAAAGTCAGGGTTCAGTTTTGCGAACCCCCATTTTAGAGCCAATCGACTCGCTCGCTTACTTAATTTTTCTAAACAAATGGAACTTTCCGGAAGAAATGAAAGTCAGATTCAGTCAAATCGGATCAAAATACATGGGGTAAATATCTTTTAAAAAATAATTGGAGAAATTGATTCTTCATGTTACTTTTCATATGTGAAATTGAGACAAAAAAGTGAAGAAAATGCTTGATAATTAATTACTCACTTTTTTCTTTTTCGAATTCCCCATTAACTTCTGTCAATCTAGACAATTTCTGTATTGTTTGTTCAATTTATAACAATAATATTAAATTGAAAAGAATCACAGAAATAAGGAATGATTCAAAGAAAAGAAAAAACGTCAAATTTTGTGGCGGAAAATATGTCGTCTGATTGTAGAACAAAGGAATTAGCTAAACGGTGTTGAACATCATCTCGTCTCTTCTGTTAAAATATCCACCAAGTTTTTATTAGTCATACTACTGTTTAGCGTAAAATCTGAATTATACATTTTAGGGGGCGAAATAATTTGTTTGAGCTCTACAATACACTCTCGGGCGGCTTTACATATAAATAAGTAGTTTAAATTATATAAATTATTTGATTTAATCCATAATGAATGAGCAGTGGAGGCTATTATATGCTGATGATGTTATGTAGTTGGAGATGGGTACGGATTAAGAATATGTATGTAAAGAACAAGACAGACACGTCTTGATTGAACAAGATATGTTTTTTTACTTTTTAAGTAGCAGCAGCCAGTGACGTCACAGCAAGGGGACGTAATTGGCTTGGATCTAATATCACTACATGTAGTAGTAATTGTATATATACCAGAGGCCTGCAGCTAAAATTCAGTAATAATGTACTTGAAATGGGCTTTTTTTGGCAGCACTTAATTGCGCCATTAAACCAGCTTCAGTTTAGTTGGGGTAGGATTAAACTAATTAAAAAATTGTAAATGAATAATTGAATAAATAAATGAATTATACATACCTGTAAAGTTTCAATGTTGAAAATGAGTGAGAATCGTACCTGCCCCCAAATTAAAACGTGTTTCAAAAGTTATTGTTGTATAGCGGAGTGAATGTCCTGGACTTGGATAGAAAGGAAACTCGAAAACTTGCTTGTAAAAATATCTGGACGTATTTTTAAAATTTCGTAGCATACATCTTTGTCGGCCGGGGAGTGAAGAGTGGGAGAGAGATGATGGGTGCCGAGAGACTGTTCCCAACAGGGGAACTTGGTCTTATGTTTTCCCAGCCCTCCTGGCTGCTTGGGTCCTCTCAGTTCTCTGTCCGCATCTCGGGTCTGCTTTATAGGTTTCTCGAACGCCTACGCAGGTGGCATTTCCAGTCCCCATATCCTGTTTGTTTGACACCCACGCAATATACCTATTTCCTAAGGTGACCGGGGTCACTTACATTTCCGCACAGGTGTCTGACCCCGGGATAACCTTTTCGTGGTAGGATATCATAACATTCCTCCTCTGCGGATATTTTTCCAGCATATCTCTCTCTCTCTCTCTCTCCGACTGACTCTCCACAAGAGAAAAAAAACATCACAAAAAAACAACAGTCCTCACCCATGATCAATTTGATACAAAAATAAAATTGGGTTCGGAAAAGAAATTGGTTAAACAAATATCGGTACATTAGTTCTTTTCTCTTCAACAGGTTTATCACTTTCTTACATCCTAAACTTATTCTTCAACCGTTCTTTCTTCTACAACTTAAATATATGAGTAATTTTGTTACTACAAGCGCAAGGCCTCCCTCTGTGCCCATACTAAAAAAAAACTCCTAGATTTTCTTCCTTGATCCATATCCTCACAGGGCTATCATCTTGCCCTAAAATCCCATTCTATTCCTTTTAGGCTCTGCTAGCCTCAACACCAAATAATATCTTATGTCCCCAGACAGGTAGTTCTCCTAGAATCTACAAGCGAATTCGCTCCCCACATTTCTTTGAGCTCTCTCGAACTTTGTGTCGGCGCATGATTTTAATCCATAAGAGGATTGCGCTCTCAGTATTTGACTGAACGCCGAAAGTTTTTCAAAAGTTCCACTAAAACTATTAGCACAGAAAAAAAATCCTGACCCTGCCGCAAACAAACACATCATATCACTCACTAATTGCATTACTTTAATACTTTAATAGTTTAATTTTCTCAGGATTTGATTTTATTTCTCTTAACACCAGTTTCTACAATTTTATTTTTAATTCAACTTATCTCCTCATACCATCTTTCAATATTCACATATAGCTCCGATATGTATATATCTATATATTTTTAAATCACCTCTAATTTAGAAACTCTTACCTCTGAAATGCAAACTGCAAGAATTCTCACCTAGCACTCAATTAATTCCTCATATCCCAAACCAGTGTCCTTTCTTTTCACGTTAAGAGCTCTGCCTAATTTCACAAGACATCAAAACAGAATAAAAAATGTTCATGTTGCCACCTCATCGAAATGTCTCTTCTCTCTCCTCTCCACGTGTCCAGTCAGACATTTCTTTCTTTCTTTCTTTGTGTGCAAGTTTTGTGTATATTGTCTATATTTTTTTCATATTGTGCAAGCAGTTATGTCTTTCGATTTTTTTTCCATTATTTTAAAAAGTTTTCAAAACGTTCCTTAATTGTCCTTTTCTTTTTTTTCAAATTAATTCTTTCATTTATATTCTGGAACGTGAATTGTCGTTCCTCCTTCTCTCTGGGACTCTCACATTGTGTGTCCGTGGCATTTTGTTTTTGAATGTGATTGATTTTTCTTCTTTTGGTTGGTTCTGTTGGCATACCCTCGTTGTTTTTCTTTTCGGTTCCCTAGGTTGTTTCAAAATACGTCTTGTCGGCATATCAGGTCAGCAAAAGCACCAAATCGATGTATGTTGTATAGCGAGGTGAATGTCCTGGACTTGGATAGATAGGAAACTCGAAGACTTGCTTGTAAAAATATCTGGACATATTTTTATTTCGTAGCATACATCTTTGTCGGCCGGAGAGTGAAGAGTGGGAGAGAGATGATGGGTGCCGAGAGACCGTTCCCAACAGGGGAACTTGGTCTTATGTTTTCCTAGCCCTAGGCGGTCTGCCTCCTGGCTGCTTGGGTCCTCTCAGTTCTCTGTCCGCATCTCGGGTCTGCTTTATAGGTTTCTCGAACGGCTACACAGTGCCATTTCCGGTCCCCATATCCTGTTTGTTTGACACCCACGCAATATACCTATTTCCTAAGGTGACCGGGGTCACTTACATTTCCGCACAGGTGTCTGATAACCTTTTCGTGGTAGGATATCATAACATTATGTATGTGTTCTGTCAAAATAATGTGAGTTCCTAAGTTCTGTAAAAATATACTGAATACATACAAATAAACAACCAACAATTGTTAAGAAAAAACTTTATTACAGGAGATATTTTACTTTTTCATATGCAGTCTGTTGTAGTCTAGGTATTTCTGTGCACTTTGGATACCCCATGTTAAAACGTAAATTAAAATTTAAAAACTGCTGTTTGTAAGTTTTTTCTTGTTTTTGTCGGAAAGAATAAAGTCCAATTATGTGCCCGGAAAAAAGAAAAAAAAACTTCAACGTAGAATTGTGCTCTTAAAAGTCAATTTAAAGTTTTAAACTATAATTTCTGCCATTTTGTTGACCTTTTTGGAAATTTAAAAAAATTTGAAGTCTGCAATTTAAAATAAAGAATTCTTCCAATGTTCTTTTAAAAATTAGAAATACTTAGTTTTATCATTACTGAACAATACTTAACAGAATGATTACGATTTTCCATTCAAAAACTACATAAAAATCTTTTTTTCATGTTGGGGGGGGGGGCAAATATCTGCCAACACCTTCTACTTACTGCCATAAGCACCTGTTGACAACCAATTAGCGCATAAGAAGCTATTACGGAAGTCGGTAAAATCAGCAGCAGCAGGTGGCTGACTGAGATTATTACAAATTATTTACATATCTCTACTTACCCTTTCATTACAGCACGTGAGAACAGAATTGAACCAACAGAAACAGAGTAAAACGTGAATTTGTAAAAATTTTAAAATTCTCTCTAAAAAAGAGTTTAATGCTAAGATTATTACTTTTTTTACGGAAAATAGTGATAAATCATATTTTACCAAATGAATGAAAAATATTGGCAATTAGGGCAGTATTTCTTTTTTTCTTTTTTTTTGAAAATAAGAATAGCTTTTTTAAAAACAGATGCAGAATTTATATGTTCATGGGCTTGACTTAATAATCTAAAAAGATCGGACTGATCCATTGAAAATAAATCAATGAAATCATCAAACTTTTAAGGGGAGTTTTTTTTAATCACAATGAAAAAATATTTTTTTCCTGAAATTTTGAATACAAATTGATTTTTAAAAAATTCATCCTTTATTCGATAAGTATTGAAAATTTTATTAAAATCCGATCAGTAGATGATGTGTAGTAAATTTTAAAATCTAGATGTTTTTTTGCTCATTAAAAGGGGGAGAAAATCTACTCGTAATTACTACGGACCAGAACTTGTTTACATCTGCGCAAATATTTACGCTATTTTGATTCAATAATATCTCCCATTTTATAAGGTGTACACAAATAATTTTTATCTCACATATTTCACCAATCTTTCAACTTACTAATGACACTAACATTTTTGACAAAAAAATTAAGTTTTATGTGATTTTGTCGTTTATTTTATCAAGGTGTCAAATTACTCAGAACTAGGTCACGTAGCCGCAGAAATACCTAGTTGTAGTCCCATGTGGCACTTTTTGCTTATTTTAAAAGCTTGCTGGTGGGTTTGAATTTCACAGCATCGACATCTGCCAATTTTACCGTTAGTATGGAGGATAATGTTCATTGACAAGCTGGAACGAAATGGTCTCTTGTTTTTCCACACCATACTAAACACTCTTCTCCAGCATTCGAATGGGGTAATACCAACACAAGTTTGGCAACTTTGAAAAGTCTATTGAATATAAGCTGCCCATCTGCAGTTTTAATTGTGTATATATAACCCCATATCACATCCATTCGATGGTACTTTTTACATTCCTCACCATCTTCCTTCTCAACCACACAAGCGTCATCCCAAACTGACTTGGGTATATCATTTTCATTAAGAAGTTGATACTCCAGAAATTCCTCTTGTAGTTTATACAAATCATTGAAACAGAAGTTCAGTTTGAATTGTTCAATAAAAAATTCAACATCCATAAATTCACACTTCTCTCGAATGGAGAAGTTAACAAATACTGAGTGTCTCAGCATATTATCATTCAGGGGTAGTTTTCTAATGCCATATTTAATGACTGAACAATAAAACTTGTCTTGTTCATTTTTGGTAATATCACCCTTATCTAATAGTGCATCCAATGTTAGCCTAGTTACAATGTCAATGAACATTGCTGTTTTCTCTTTGTTCTTAGTGATGTCAACTTTTGTCACATCACCTGGTGACTTGATGGCATCTAGTGCAACAAATTTACCTATTGTCTGTTTCATGAATTTCTGTAACTGGTCATGGACCAGATATATACAGGTATCTTTCCACTGAAAAAAGCGATTTGTAAAAGAGGAGATACACCTCTGTGATTAGGCTTTCAAAATGTTTCCTTGGCCATTGAAATCTCAAACAGGATTCATCTTCACTGAGGAAGTAACTCCTGAGCCTTTTGTATTGCTTCAAAGTCTGGTCAAAGTCTTGTTAAGCCATCTGACATTGATGTGTTTCAGGATCTTTCTATACTCCTAATCACAAAATTCATTGTATTCTTTCAGAATACCTTTCCTTTTGGTGCTTTTATTGAAGACCCTAGTACTTCCGGGCACATTTAATTGGTTAAAATCACTAACCAAGAGATTCACACTTTTATAAAAATTCACTTTTTATAAAATTTCACACCTTTCATAAAATGTCTAATGATTTAATTCACACAAAATATACAGGGTCGGCATAAAGTCTGGACACATAGATATGAAGTGTGTATCGCTAAATGATGGAGAACATATGGAACATGTCATTAAATAAAGTTATGCATATTCCCCTCTGTGTCCAGACTTTATGCCCTCCCTGTAATAGAGGATTTTGTGTAGAACTTACAATGAGAGGCATCATTTCTCTTTAATTTTTGATTGAATTACAGTCTTCAGTTTCAAACAGAAACTTACATTAATCCATTTAAAAAAAATATTTTTTCATTTTAAAAGTTGAAAGATCATTTATTGCAAAAGAAAAAGAGATTCGAATTTGATTGTTTTACTAAATACAGAAAAATATATACAGTGGATTCAGGCATTGAGACCAATGATTTTGGACCCAATAATCGGCTTGTCCAATTAACTGAATTTAATTTTTTTATGCACAAAATACCAAATGTTTTTTAATTCAAGGGAATTCTAGGGAAACAACTTGCATAAATACCCTACCAAGTTAAGTTCCTTTTCTTTTCTACTTTACTTTCTTTTTAAAATTTTGGATTTAACTTGAAAAATAATCGAAAAATATATTTTTAATGATTCTAACAGATTTTATTTTTTTTAAATGTTAATTCGGTGTCACTGCTCTTTGGTCCAAATAAATGGTGCATTGGTCATAATAAACAAAGCAAAATAGTGATGACTACATATCTTTGAAACAGTTTTTACAAGATTGGTGCTATTGTGCAGCTGCTCCTAATAACCGTTGGTACTATTAAGCAGAATCCACTGTCAATGCAAAAAGAAAGGTGCACAGATATATTACATTGAATGAATTGTTTTATAGAAAGTTTATAAGCATTATATGATCTTATGATCCAATTGCAGATTATTCCCATGTGATAGTATCAGAGTATGACACAATTCAAAATATGCAGATGAGAGCATCTTCCCCAGATAATGCTTTGGGAACATTAAGGGGTCCATGAGGAAAAAAGGTTTGAGAATCACTGAATTAAAAGATTAACGAGCTTGATCTGTATTTTGAGCTGGTATCTTGTTTGGTAAAATTATCTAAAACAGTGATCCCCAACCACCGGGCCGTGGACCGGTACAGGACTGCAAACCATGTGCTACTGGGATGCAGCAGTTTTGCCAATTTCATTTTTTTTTCAATGTTTCTAATCTGATAATCACTCTCAAATTTGAAATTTTTAAAAAAAAACCCACCTACTAGTTAGTCCATGAGCAATGACCCAAAATCTGGGCCACCAGTACCATATGGGGGGAATAATTCTCATAATGATTTTTGACAAGGTTTACACCCCTAGAGCTAGAATATATGTGATAGCATTGCAGCAGTGGTAGCTTTCTGTGTTTCATGCATTTTATAACACTACCCTAAAATAAACATTTCTGAAAAATGGCAAATACAAAGTATAACATATATATTCAACCTAATAGTATTTTGTCATCAGTGATAGCTCAGTTCAAGCACTTTTCATCAAATGTTGTTATAAAATTCTACATTGAAAACTGTGTCAATGGTGGCTCTCGCAGTATAGTGCCCAATTTCAGTTGAGTTAATGATTTCATTTTTAGAAAGATATTTGTCTGTTGTTTATTGTGGAAAAGTCAATAAAAACACTACAACACATATAATCACATGGATTTGTAGAGAATGTAATCAAAAATTCAAATAACTTACTACATTTTTTATAAATCTCATATTAGCATCAGTACGCTGAAAACTTTTGTTCATACCTACATGAAGAAAAAAGAAAGACTCATATGATGTCATGTCTAAAAGTCAGGGATCACTTTACAATAAACATTCATTGAAAAGTTGAAAACTAATCCCCCACTTAACAACCATAGAGCTGACTCAGGTTTACCACACTGTGAAGCACAACCTGAGCTATAATAATAATGATTGTGCACAGCTCACTCGGAAAATGTTGCCGGACTCAAAGGTTGCCAGAAAAATCTGAGAAATCAGAGAACAAAGGTGGAGTCTTTGGTAAAGGGTGTGCTAGCACCAAAAGCTGTGAAATATGTGGTCAGAATGTTGAAGAAAGATGAAACACCTCTACCTTTCTCCATACAGATGGATGCCTCCAACAAAGACAACAGAAAGATGTTCCCCATGGCAGTCTAATTCTTCATACCAGAATGTAGTGTAGTGAATAAAATGATTGACTTCATCGAAAATCCTGATGAATCAGCAGAGGGAGTTGCGGGGTGTCTACTGCACTCATTGGAAACACTTGGCCTGAAAATAGGGCAAGTTTCAGCTTTCAGCGCCGAGAATGCAAATGTGAACTTTGGGGTCCACAGTCTACACAATGTTGAGAAAACACCAACTGAAAGTGTACAGCTTCTTCTGAAGGAGTTTTGTGAGTTCTGTGACATTGAGTTCAGAGAAGTCTTGCAGCATGTCACTACCAGATGGCTTTCTCTCAACCCTGCCATCTCATGACTCCTGCAAAGCTGGCCGGCATTGAGGTCCTATTTCATCAGCCTTGGAGATGAGTGCCCAAACAAATCAGGACTTTGTTGAAGCTCACCAGTGAATTGAAGAGGTCATCAAGAAGCTGGAGGCCAGTGCTACTACATGTGTAGAGTTGTATCCCATCATGAATTCCTTCAGTGCCAAACTAAAACTGAGGCAGCCAGTGACCAGTTCTATGGTTATCTCACAAAAGCAAAGCTGCAAAGTCTCTCTCCAGTTGATGCAGGCAAGGCAAGGGAGGAGTTCACTGCATTCATCAACACTGCCTTCAGGTACATTGAGAAAGGGTTTGACTTTTCTGAAAACAATTGGCTTCACTGTTTCCTGCCACTCTCTCTCCATGGCAAACTCACTTTCAATGACCTGGAGAAGATTTGTTAGAAGTTTCACTTTATAGCCATGGTGAATATGGATGACCTCTATGATGAGTGCACCACAGTGAAAATCGTTCTGGAGAAGCCAATTAATGGAAGAGGAAAAAATGTTGGGATTTTTAGGGATTTCAATGATGACTTTTCTTCTTTCAGATTGAATAAAACAAATAAAACCTAGTTAAACAATAAGTAAAAAGATATATAATAAGTAAATTCACCTGGAAGAAGGCTTTTAGTAATTAAAGAAGTCTAAATCCAAAAGTGATGTTTAAAATTCAAACCTCAAAATCTTTCCCAATTGTGAAAACAAGTTCAACCAGAATGCGATTCAGTAATTATCATTCAATTTCCAACAACAGGGTCACTATTTTGTTCATTTTAATTTGCGATGAACTATATAAAGTTTTTTTCACTTGATACGCACTTTAATCTCTTTTTTGTTCTTTTCTAACCTTGTCGTGCAAGATCAAAAACAATTTTTACGTTAGGATTATTTTTGTGTATGTCCGGCGTCAAAAATTCTTTTTGAAAAATTCAAGGGTAATAACTCTTTTGTCTTAAATCGTTGGACCCCACTATTGTATGTGTGCCAAAATGAATAATAAAATGATTGCTTTATAAACAATTTTGACATTTGGCCATTTGCAGTCAGTCTTTGTGTTTTTGGGGCCAGTAATGTCTCCAACAATCTGGCAACCACATCCAACAATCAGCAACCATCAAAATCTTTTGTGTCTTCAGAATTTAAATTCATGTAAATATATATATATATTCAAATATCTGGACAAATTCTAAACATAAACCCAATCCTAGCTTTACTTATGTAAAATATTTTAATATTTATTTATAAAAAAATGTATTTTTATCTCTTATTTCCTAGCTGCCATTTTGATTTATTCGAAATGCAATCATTTTGTTAAAAACATTTTAGCTTGAATAAAGTGCAATAATACTACCCCTGGCAAAAATTATGGAATAAGCACACTTTAGAGGATGTTCACCCAGCTTTCTTTTACTTCACAGCAAATAAACAAATCACTGATATGACACAAAACAATTTCTGTTTTAATAGCTTGATAGTCTGGCTTCATGAATATAACCAGGGTCTGATTGGGTCACCAGGAAAAATCCGGGTGGGCTGGTGCTGCCTGACGCATAGTCAGTAAGCTTGTTGTTCTCAAACTGAATTGTCAATCTAGTGGTCTTGTCACTAGACTTAATTTTGTTTGATCTCAATCTTTTTAGCGACAGATGAAAGGACAAAGGTGTTATGAGTACGTATATCAGTAGGCTAATATAGTAGTTCATTGACTACAGTGATGTATTTTGTCTAATTCGTTTCATCTTTACAGTTTGTGTACGGCATAAGTCAAATATATTTCATAGTGGGCCGTCAACAGGGCTGTATTATCAATTAGGAAAAATAAGCACTGTGCCTAGGGCCTACAAAAATTTATAAAAAATATACAAAAAATCTTTTCAAAAGTTATCATTTTCCAAAAAGTAACGGAGGTCTTATTGATTGAAAGCACATGAAATTATATAGGAAAAAAATGTTTAATATGATTTTCGCCATTTAAGAGCTATCAGAATCTTGATCATTTTCATATCAGAATTTTCTACAATCTTTTTTCTTATGAATAACATGAAGTAACTCTGGTTGAAACAAGATCTTTCAACCCATACAAGCAGGAGTAAAAAAAAAAAGAAGATAATTTAAATGATTGTCATTTTTTAGTTTTGCATCAATTTTATTCATCAGAAATTTAAAAAAAACAAAATAACTCAAAAAACACTCCATTATTGATAAAAAAACATGGAATATTGTTTGAACCAACAAAACTTTGTAATCATGTCAAATATTTCAAGATAGCATTCCAAGGGAAATTATGAATCATCACTACCCATATATGATGTGTTGGGGGTGATCAATTAAAACATTTGGAAAAGGGGTGATCAATGAATAAGTTACTTCTCTTGCATTTTGTTGGGCAGTGATCACTAAAAATGTCTGAATGTTGCTGGACACAAACTAAGGGATCAATTTAGGATAAACTTTCATTGCAAATTGAACCCCCCCACTAAAAACCTATTTAGGGAGGGGGGAATTTTCAAAAACGAAAAAAACATTTTTCCTATTCCTTGTGCAAAAATTGAAGTTTCTACTATGAACAGTTGGGGCTGGGAGAAGTCCGGATACATAGATACATAATGTATAATCTATTATGGTGAATATTGTTCACATAAATAAGATTTGTTTTAGGCAAAATTAAAAATATTTGCTATAAATGAAAAATGCAAGGTAATATTTTATTAATGACTAATACACAGAAATAAAAAAGAATATTCATAAAAAGGTCAATTAAATCTGTATTCCGTTATACCAGTGTCCATTAAAATTTGGAATTTACAGTATAGTTTTTTTCAGTGTGTGTTTGCATATGCTTCAACAAACTTACCTTTTGTGCATTTTACAAAAATAGGGTTTCTCTCCAGTGTATGTTCTCATATGTTCCACCAAATGAGAGACTACTGCAAAAAAAAGATCCACGTTACAAAAATATGGTTACTCTCCAGTGTGTGTTCTCATATGTTGCACTAAATTTGATTTGGTTGCAGAAGAATGTCCACACATTTCACAAGAATATGGTTTTTCTCCAGTGTGTGTTCGCATATGTAGAACCAAATATGTTTTTTTTGAAGCAGAATACCCACATGTCTCACAAGAATATGGTTTTTCTCCAGTGTGTGTTCGCATATGTAACACCAAAGTTGACTTGCGTGCAGAAGAAAACCCACAAACTTCACAAGAATATGGCTTTTCTCCAGTATGTGTTCTCTTATGTCTCACCAAAGTTGAATTATCTGCAAAAGTTGATCCACATATTCCACAAGAATATGGTTTTTCTCCAGTGTGTTTTCGCATATGTTGAACCAAATGTGATTTGGTTGTAGCAGAATATCCACAGGTCTCACAAGAATATGGTTTTTCTCCAGTGTGTGATCGCATATGTAGCACCAAAGTTGACTTGCGTGCAGAAGAAAATCCACAAACTTCACAAGAATAAGGTCTCTCTCCAGTGTGTGTTCTTATATGCTTCACCAAACTGGACTTCTGTGCAGTAGAATATCCACATGTTTCACAAGAATATGGTTTTTTTTCAGTATGTGTTCTCAAATGTTGCACCAAAGTTGACTTGCGTGCAGAAGAAAATTCACAAACTTCACATGAATATGGTTTTTCTCCAGTATGTGTTCTCTTATGTCTCACCAAAGTTGACTTTTCTACAAAAGTAGATCCACATATTACACAAGAATATGGTTTTTCCCCAGTGTGTGTTCGCATATGTTTCATCAAATTAAATTTGCTTGCAGAAGAATATCCACATGTTTCACAATATAGTCCCTCTCCAGTGTGTGTTCTTATATGTCGCACCAGATTTGACTTGTTGGCAGACATAAATCCACATGTTTGACAAGAATATTGTTTTCCTCTAGTGTGTGTTTGCATATGGCTCATTAAATCTGAATTGCTTGCAAAAGCAAATTCGCAAACATCACAAGAATATGGTTTCTTTTCAGTATGTGCTTGCATGTCTTTCATGAAATATGACTTGTATGAAAAAGAAGATACTCAAATCTCACAAGGATACAGTTTTTCTCCAGCTCATATATTCCACTAAATATGCTTTCCGTGAGGATAATCTGCATATGGTTATTTCCAGTGCTTGTTTGAATAAGTGCTTTAAGTTGTGATGCGAGGTCAACAACCTTATTTTCATTCATTTAACTTCAAAATGATAAATGATTTTCATGTAAATCACACAATGATTCAGAACATCTGTGAAGAAAATGAAATAAAAGATATATTATTAGAGACTCAGATTACATTGCAATAGATACATGTAGTTTATTGTTCTTTCTCCAGGTGTATTGGTAATCCTTTAACTTCCAAGGACATGAGACAGATTGCAGCTAATTATAACTTTTCAAATAGACTAAAATAAGTTCTTCCTCTTTCTCCACCTTAGTTACGGCTCATTAACTTCCTAAGCTGACATGCCACGTCTGACTTAGCATGGGCAGCCTCAGTCTTGCTCATGATGCCACACATGCGGCTCATCTCCCAAACTATCCTGTTGCTCCTTTGAACTACTTTTTTCAACTGACCAAACTTAAAATTTCTTAAAACCCCCTTTTGCCTCTGGTTGGTCAAACAATGTCATGTGACGAATGCCCATGCAAAATTCGTTTGTTAGATTCAATTAATTCCATGTGTGATCGCTTTGAAGTCCAAAAGTCATAAAAAATAATAAGATTTAAGAGCTGCAGGGGTCCGGTAATATAAAACTAAATATCGTCAGAGGGTCTGAAACCTGAAACCCATAAAATTGATATCTGTCTATCTCTATAAAGGTGAAGTTTCTTGATCTTCCGAGGTCTCCCAATTCCCAAAGTCTGAGAAAACCTACACACTTAATGTAATGTGAGCACCCATACATATATCTGTATCCATTCTAAAGAGAAACTGCTATTTAAATCAGCCTGCATCTTACCAGTTTAAGGTGACAACAAACTGAAATGAAACAAAACCATGTCTAAAACTGTACGTCTACTTAATTATTATTAGTAGTAATATCTTTTGTACATGTCTGGAGGTTGATGAGTGATTAAGGATTGTATGAAGGGGTCTATGTTTTAACAGTTTTGGTGACCCTTGCTTTAGGACTTTGAAATATAAGATTGATTGAGGTAAGCTAACTTTGTTGTAAAAGTATTTTAAATGAATTCTTATATTTGGAGTGTAGTGCAGTATTGCAATGTTTTATAAACAATTTAGGCATTTGGCCATTTTTGGGGCCAGAAACGTCTTCAACTATCTAGTAACCTGGCTCAAAGACCAATAACTAAGTATGAGACACAGAATTTGGGTTCTCCAACTTATTTATTCCTAATTCTGTGTTTTTTAATCGACTAGATGTTTATAAATTGTCAGAAAATGGTCAAAATTGTTGATCACTGTTTTTCAAAGCCCGCAATAACGTCCTCAAATGTCTTGTTTTGTCCACAACCCAAGGATATTCAGTTTACTGTCATAGAGGACTATGTTGGCAATTAATTTAATAGTAAACTAATCAATTGTTGCAGCTCTACAATTTACAGATAACTTTTCAGTTTTGTTAAAACCAAAATAAATATAATCAGAGGCGGCGCATGGGACCCACAGACCCCATAACTGCGAAGCACAATATATCTGAGGGAATCTTAAAAAATCTTTAAAATATTTGCAGGGAGACGCTGTCAGACCTAGCACCAACATTGATATAATTATTTATTTCCTCAACATTTTAATAGTGTTTTTATTATACTACTAATAACTATAGATAATAATAAGAAACAACATTTTGATTTCGGGACAGTGGTGATAAAAGTTAGTTTGGAGCCCTGTCACTTCCATTCAAATGATCCAATACCAATGGTTAAAAACTCCATGTTTGCCTTTATTATTATTTAAATTTATATTTGTAAATATTGTATCATTGTATTATTAAAATTATTATTTCTTTCATATTATCTGTATTTCTGTTGTAATAATATCAATTGTAATTCTTCATTTGTGTTTGTAAATGCCCTCACAACAAGTGCAATAATTTGGGACGGTAAACTACCTGAGCGGCAAGCAGTTGTCAATTAGAACTGTTATCTCCAGGTTACCCAATATTAGAAACTGTCACCCAAAACTGTTAACATAGGTTTCTTCAGTTTTTAAACTGGTCTGGCTGGCTGGCTGGCTGGCTGGCTGGCTATGTACGTATCGTGCATAGAAGCTACACCAATTGAGCTTGGGGGCTGAAAATTTAAACATTTACTCGTTATTATGACTAGAAATATTTTTTTAACCCCACCCCCTAAATAGGTTTTTAGTTCATAATAAAGAAATCTTTTGTAGAGTTTACATGAAAGCCATTTAAATGTAATATATTTGATTTTTAAAAGATTTATTTAATTAATGGAAGAG
>VCCN01001169.1:968508-986439 GCA_006491835.1 Architeuthis dux
AGTTACGAGAAAACAAAAAGTTTCCACAGACTATATATATTATGATTTACCAATAAAAATTTAAAAAAAACAACTGATATTTTAAAGCTATCCAAGTAATAAAAAAAAAACGGGAAAAGGCCAAAAAAGCCAACACGGTTGGATAAACGCCAAATTCATGAAATTTGGCTAAAAAAACCAATCTGGCAACCCTGGCCGGAAACTTGCCGGCCGTGGTTCGGAAGAAAATAAAAAGAATCATCATCATCAATATTCTTTTCTCTAACAAAAGTGTTCGAATAAGTATTTATCATAACGAGTATCAACTGAAGATGCATCTAACAGATGTAGTAGGGTTTGGCATTTAAGGTGTGAGTATTTTAGAAATGTTTATATTTGTGTAATGTGTGGTAGTAAGCTAGTTTCTTTTGTTAGGTTGTTTTTGAACTTGTTAACAGAAACAGAGTTTTCAGTTTACTGTTTCGTTTGAAAGCGAGTCCCAGTGAAAATGTCAAGAATCTGTCTCTAATACTAGGGTGGTGAAGCATTCTACATTTAAAAAAAAATCTTTCAGAATAATATTTCAAATCAAATGTGTAATTTTAATCAGAAACTCCAAATAAGACTCACATCGGGTGTCAGAAAGGCGGGCACAAAGACAGGGGCCAGCTTTACATTATACGTAGATTGTAAATCGATCACGCGCTTTAGAGCCAATTCCCTCCCACCGCTCGGCATTTAATTAGTCTGATCGGATTTTTCTATTCTGTTGGTAAAAATACTCCATTTAATACATTTTTAGTATTTTAGACATCGTAGAAAATATTAAAGGAAAAAGAAAAAGTAACAAAAATTCATAGAATGTAAAATAATAAAATGGATTTGAATAAACTTACGAGTTGGAGACAAGAATAAAGGCGAGTATGTCTCGGAGTGAATGGCAGACGACACCACTTGGTTGTTTTAATTAAAAAGAATATCTCAAGACTGCAGTTGAATAAAACAAAGTTTTTTTTCTCAAGAATTTATTTCTACAATTTTTCTCTGTTTACCAAAGATGTTTTGTTTTTTTAAAAAACAAACAAGATCAGGAATGTATTGAGTGCGCGAGTGAAAACGGTGAAGGGCCAAATTTGTCCCTAGGGCACAAAGACCCATTATCTGAGGGAATAGTTGCTCGTGTTGACAATTTAGACGTTTTTCCATCTAAATTAGATGTTTTTGGTTGCGTGTATATGTCAGAAATTGTTATCTAGATGTTTGTAACCAACAAATTAGCCAGTTACGTTGTTCTCTCTATTCTTCATGAGAACCAGGTCTTATTAATAACATAATTTCCTTCATAAACCTCGACATTGCATTGTGTAAGCAACAAATTAGCCATTATTGTTCCATAAATTATTCAGATGAGTATCCTCATCTTTGTTGTTGTAATCATTTCATTTTAGCTGGTGCATTATCTAATTCTAACTACAATTGAATAAATCTCTTTCTGTGTCTGTGTGCACTGTGATTACTTGACAACTGTCATTGTACGAAGTTGACATCCGCCAGATATATTAATCAGCACACAACGCAGTGCAGAGTCAAGTTTTTTGATTAGTGGTTCGTGAGAAATCTAATAAAAAGATTTATAGATCTTTCTTCATAGTTTCTATAAATTATCTCCCTTGAAATCCTCTCTTTAGAATTATCTAAATTGTCAACACTGAAGAGAAGTAATCAAAATACTTTGAAGCAGTAGTTTCTTTTGACGGACAGAAAATTATTTTACATGACAATTATGGCAGGCTGCAGCACACACCATAAAGCTTGGCCTTTCCAAACATGCACCTTTGGAATGGTCATGGCCCTTCCAAACATTTACCTTTGGAACGGGCACTGCCCTAGTACTTTTTAAAAATGTGAAACAATTAATCACTAAAAAAAATGAATATGAAGTAGAGCCTGATTATTTGGAAAGAGCTCAAAGAAATTAGCAGAAATAATAATTTTAAATTTACTGAAATTAGAAAGATAAGTTTGAGTAACATACACATGGATGAAGTAAAGACCTGGAAGTTAACCCATTAACTGCGGGGGGAGCTCAGTTGCCATGTTCTAAATGCAGCTGTAATTTTGATTATAGAATGTATTAAAATGCGAGTGTCTCACGCAGAATATGCGAGACTTGGAAGATCTGTATTACTCATAGTAGAAGAAGATACAAGTATAGTTCAATTAAAATTGTCAAATTTTCACACACAAAAATGATGATATACATAGTTGCAGCAATGCACATGGTCCAGTTGTGTCTTCAGTGAGCAGTGGAAACATTCAACCATACCGTTGGCTTGTGGATGGTAGGTGGTCGTTCAAACTCTTGCACTGCCCAGGAGGTTGGTCAGTTGTTTGAATAGGTTGGACTCAAACTGTCGTCCTCTGTTGTGATTGCAGATGGGATGCTGAATCTGTCAATCCATCCTGACAAAAGAGTTTGAGCAACTGTCTCTGCAGTGATGTCTGCTGTTGTGTTATTACTAACGTTCATAAGCTTGATAGAGTTATCTTTCCTTTATTCATGAAACTCATTAGAGTTATCTTTAACCAGAACAGTTGGGTTATCAGTTCATGTATTAGATGTTGGACTAAATAAATGTTTCTCTTCACACATGTGAGTCATTGTCCAGTTATTTCTTATATATAGAACCTGAATTCATGACATTCATCTAGGACACATCACAACATCTACCATGGAGAATGCTTCTGGCCAGTGAGTGAATCTGTCAACAAGGTTAGTAAGGATGTCTAACCGTTACTAGGTGGTAATGGGCCTGTGATATCGACATGGTTGTTGGAGAAACGCTCGTCTGGGGCTGCAAAATTGCTGACTGTGCCTGTTGATCTTGGATTTCTGACAAGCTTTTACGCCTTGGTGTGAAATGTTGTGTAATGCGTTTGTGCTGAATGCAAAAAGTTATGAGTAGAACAGAGCAAGGCCTTACCTTAACAGCCGCTGGGTGTGAGAGAGACCGAATTTTGCACTCCTTTGTTTTTATACCATGTGCACATGTTGTCACTAGTTTGTGTGTATGATATGACATCCACTAAACATAATGTGTGTATGCTAGTGTCAGTGTGTGAAGCAGGGGCAGATAACTGAGTTATAACCCAAATTTATAAACAAGCGGCAGCCAAGTACCTACCCATTCTGAAGGAAATTATATCCGAGGATGGATATACTCCCATGCAAGTTTTCAATGTGGGCGAAAGTGCCCTTTTTGCAAAAAATGCTGAATAAGACCATTATTGCTAGAGAAGATGATCTGTAGCTGAAACCCCTCTTGATTAATCAATCAGAAAACCCTAGGGCACTTAAGGGATTTGTGATGGCAAATCTCCCAGTCATTTGGCGATCCAACCAGAAGGCTCTCTTCAAAAACTGGTTCTCCAATTATTTTCACCCTCACAGTGGAAAGATAGTTTCAAGAAGAACATCTCCCATAAAGCATTGTTATTTCTTGACAATGCACTTGATCATCCCGTCAACTTGTCAGATCTCAGTGACCATGTTCGCGTAGAGTTTCTGCCCCAAAACAAATTCATTGATCCAACAAATGGACCAGGGGGTAATCTCTACATTCAAAGCATATTATCTGCGATGCACCTTCAGACAAATGATCCGTGCAGTGGATAGTGATAGAAACCTAAAAGTCTGAGATTTCTGAATCAGAATCTTGGAAATAAATAAAAGAGTCAATCATGAATGCTGTGTGGTTGAAACTATGTCCAGAGTGTGTGAATGATTTGGGGGTGTTTCCTACAACTCAATCTGTCATGCGTGACATTGTGAACCTTGCCCATCAAGTGGGGTTTGAAGAAGTCAATGAGGTTGACGTTAATAAATTGCTTGCTTCACATGCTGAAGAATTAAGCAATGAGAATTTAATGGCTATAGAATAGGAACATGTTGCCAAGGGAGAAGATAATGACAAGGAGGAAACCCCACAAATTAATTTAACAAAAAAAATGCTTTCTGATGCTATATCCTTCTTTGACCAGGGGTTACAGATCCTTGTTAACAATGATTCATATTGAGATTGTAGCATTTGAATGTAATATTGAAGCTGCCCTTACCTACGATAAGGAACTTTACAAAGAGAAACAGTTAAGTGTTAAGCAAATGAAAATAACATCATTTTACACCAAGCTGAAGTCACCCTGACGAAGCTTCTGTTGCATTGACTTCTGCTTTTCCTTGACCCCATCTTCGTTGATTCTCCTTCACCTATTTCACCTGATGATGACAATTCTTCTTGTGATGATGACTTTGAAGGGTTTCCAAGTGATGAAGAGAATCCCAACTCATCTCCAGCTGTTGGTGCCTCATCACCTACCTCAAAGTAACCCCAAACCCCCAGCCACACCATCACCAAATTTCAAGCACACTGTACAGTATTAAATTATTAGTTAATGTTTCTTACCAATTTTAACATATCTTTTGTACTCTTTTATAGCAATAGCATGAATCCACCATTTACTTAAAATATTTTAATAAAAATAATGAATAATAAATCTTATGGTTTCTGTTCTTTTTCTATTATAAATTTGAATTGAACCCTCAGACTGTAAATTATTTGTGTTTCATAGTGAAAATGTGGCTTTTGTAGATTTTTAAAACTTCATTACTTCAAATAACATTTATACAAAATAAAATATTGTCTTTATTACTTTTAACCGAAAAATACAAATTATTTAAAGTTTTCCATATGTATCATATTTATGTATCATGTTTCCATGTATGTATCAAAGTTTTTGGGTGACCAGAGTTAAGTTATTGGAAGCAATAAAGTCTCATAAAAAACACATCGAGAAATATGGTCCTTGAAAAAGAAAACATACTGGTTTAAATTAGAATATCAATGAATTCAAATTAAATTCATCATTACCATTAGTGACATCCTTATTTGGATTTTTCAGAGTTTTAAAAAGTAAACAAAATGGCCACCATTTTGATTGATTTGCTGAAAAAAACCCAGTAAATATTGACTTTAACAGTCATTTCTTGACAAAAATTGGGTCTTTTTCCTTTCTAGCAAAAACAAGAAAAAACTTCAGAACAGTTTTTAAATTTTAAATAAGTTTTTAAAATAGAATGTTAAAGATTTTTCAAAAGTTGTGTAAAAAATCTTGACCATATTTATTTATATGATTCTAAGTTGTTCAGGTATTCTATTTTATTATATTAAGCCTTGGCGGCGATGCATCCCACCCTTTGAGAACCATAGCTCTAACTGATTTCTTATTTAATGTGGTACCAAAAATTAAACTTTAACAAGAATCCAAAGTGAAAGTTCCATAGTAGTCTTTTACGCCACTATATTGGTGTGAAATCATTTGAGGGGTACCCATTATCTCAAAAACTATTTTGCAAATATGAAATTATAATAAATTAGTTTTGATCAGAATGAACAGTAGCGAACCTTATACCTGCCATTCAGTCAGAATGAACAGCAGTGAACCTTATATTTGCCATTCAGTCATGACTTGACTTAATAATGTATTTATTATTAAAGAAAATACAAGACTTAAGCATTATTTACAATTTTAAATAAGTTTTTGCGTCAGTGAACAGTAGTGTATTGCATACTTCAACTTCAGTTATAAATTAACAAGTATAAACAACAGTATATCTCATACCTTCTCCAGTAATACTATGAAGCCGATTGATGCCAAACACCAGTATATATTATTACATCTATACTAACATTTGAACCATCTGTTTGTCCGTGCCTCTTATCCAGTAAAACTACAAAGCCGATTGACCTGATATTTCACATGGAGAATCAATAAATATCGACTTCCAACATGGGCTAACTTTGGAGGTCACTCGAGGTCATTCTCTAGCCAATCTTTGGATCTAAACATCAGAAAAAATTGATTTTTACACCAGGATTTTCATCATTCAGTCTTCTTACGAATGGAACACATACCTCTTACCAAAAAGTTTTCGTGTTTTTGGTGAAAAATTGCTTTTTTGACACAACTTTCATCTATGACAACAACTCTACCTAATTCAACTCTACCTTTTTTCATTGACAAAAATTCAATGTAATTCATTTCATAAGGAAGGGGCCTGAAATTTACAGGCATCCATTTGAATGTTTACCACCTTTCCCATAAACCTGAAACAAGGTCAGTTTTTACACATTGATTTTGTTTCTGTTACATTTTACCTATTTTTTTAATAGTATTTTTTCTTTTTCTTTTTTTCGGGGGGGGGGGGATGCCTATTACTTTTATAAAAACGAGTCGCCAATGAAATTAATTTGGGAAGACCTGTTGTAAACCATTTCTATTTTTGACTACTATTTACCTTCATCTTATTTTTTCATTATGATTCCTTTTACCAGTAAAATCTAATTATGTATTACAAATCCGTTTTCCGATGATTTTTTTTGTGACTTCTATCAATAACACCTCCGTTATCTTTTGTTAAATGAAAGTCGTTAACAATAATTCTTACATTTGTGGGGATGTAACTATAATGCTGAACTGGACACTTATTTTTCTGTCAGTCATATGCCCGTCTGAAATAATTTTTCTAAAACATCAATATTGCAAATCTTTCTGGGTTTGGATGGTTAAACAAATGGTATACAGGCTGTCATTCTACAACATTGACTGAACAGTGTAGATTGGAATTAAACATTAAGCTCTCGGTGTAAATACTCTTTTTTCAATTTGATGTGTTCTCTACGTAGATATATATTCCAGAACCTATTTTACACTGTGTTATCAACGTTGAGTTGCCCTGCTATTTTACTAATAAAGAATACATTAGACTCAAATTCAATTGATATATAATCAAAATACCAGATTCAAGCATTATTTGCCAATTTAAATTAGTTTTAGTGTCACCCAACACCAGTGTATTGCAGCTTCAGTCATAAATTGAATTGATATATAATCAAATTTATTATTAAAGAAAACACTAGACTCATGCACTATTTGTAATTATAAAACCATAATGAATTAGTTTTTGTATCTTTTCCTGTCAGAAGATCAGGTAGATAAATTAAGATGGAAAGTGAGACAGGTTTTGGAGCATGTTACACCAACCAAACCAAATATCTCCTCGGAAATAAAGTTGGCTCTCAGGTCTCTACAAGGAGACAAAAATATCATCATAGTCCTGGCAGATAAAGGAAATGCCATGGTCATACTCGATAAAAAAGTGTACAAGAAAAATTGGCAAGCTTGGGTAGCTTTAAAATGATAAACATCTCACATCGTTTACAGAGAGGGAATTGTTTCAGATCTCGAAAAAGAACAAGGTTGGTTTACACAACTAAAGAATATAGATAATTGATACAAAAGCACAGGAAACTCGGCCATATGTATGGCCTTCCTAAGATATAAAAAACAGACATACCACTAAGACCCATGATATCACCACTTGAGCTGCTTCCTGGCCAATGTTCTAAAACTGTTGTTAGACAAGACACCAATGCATGAGAAGAACTGTTCATTTCATTAGACAACGCAGATAATGCGAACAAAGTTTTTAGCAGACACGTACTCAGATGTCATCCAAAACCAAACTGAAATAGTAAAAGGATATTAAGATGGATTATAATTAAGTACTAGATAGCTTTGCAAGAATAAAGCCTAGACAAAAGAGGCTGTTGTAGTTGCTTCATATATTTTTCATATTGCTTTGTTTTGTTTTCATTTAAAATAATTAGATAACACACGTTTTCTATGTTTTGAATATGTTATAGATTTATGAGCTTACTGTATAATAGGTACCTCTACACACTTTATACAAAAATTCTAAATCGTATTGTAATAATATAAATATCTTCTTTGAAGTTTTAATTATTTTTCAACTGCAAGAAAATAGCATTAAGTTAGTCATAAAAAAATTACTTTTGCATATTTTACATACATTTTAAATGAATATCTGTATCTAATTAAAAAATTGAAATAATTCTATTAAAACTCTCCCCACATTAGATTTTGTAAAACTTTACATGTGTCGATAATTAAAACTCAGTTTTATTTAATAACAACATTTCAGAAGTAATCATGGAGAATAAAAAATTTAAAAACTTTAAGATTAAGTTTGTTTTTTAAAAATTTTTCAAAGTTAATCCTGAGCAAATATTTAATTTTTTTTTTTGCACAACCGCAAAGTCTACAATATATTTTTTCAATAATCCTGGAATAAAAGTCACAGAACAAATGTCACAATGTAGCATTACCATGAGCTACCTAAAAAACATAATAGAAAGAAATGTCACAGGAATCTTTTTTTAATAAAATAATATTAACGTATCCAGTGAGTAATAGTTATGAGTAATATTTTAATTTAACTTATACTAATCAATTTTTCTTTAATTTGAATGAATAAAAGATTTTTTGTGATTTATTTACCAATATATTTTGACACAATGTAGGGAAGGTGGTCCTGATTGTAAATTTTCACACACTCGCTCACTCAGTGTTGAAAACGGTGAACAAATAAAAACGATTTAACAATCTAATTCATTATATTTTAGAGGTGCAGATGCCAATTATCTTTGTCCCTCTGCGCTGAGAACCGTTGCTATGCCACTGCTACCATTGATAACTTCCTGTAATATTATTCATAATCTCTAGGAGAAAATTAAAAGAATCAACTTTTTGGCTAAATGTATTCATTTAAAAAATATGAATCATTCTGATTTCACAGATGAAAGAAATGAGAATTTACGACATTCTATAAAAAATGTGAAAGATTAAAAAAATTGTAAAATATTGATGTTTCATTTTAGAAAGTAAATACTTATCTAAGCCCACTACAAGATTTTGGTTTCTAATCAACATGAGTCTTAAAGATTTTCAAAGTTGAATTGACATAAAGTGTGTAGCTACAAACATCTTGAGAGCAATTATAATTCCAGGGTGTGTTTACATTTGCCTTTTCAAACTTGACATTACTGAAAATGTATGTCCACATTTTCAACTAAATATTGCACTAAATCTGATTTCTATGAAGAATGGAGATCCATGTAATTCACAAAATATGGTTTATATTATGAGTTTAGGAATATGTTGATGTATAGAATTGTCAGAGACTGATGGTTTATAAACATGAGATGAGAGGATTTCTTCTTCTGTGTGTTTACAAGTGCTTTATGACCAAGAAAGTCAACCACATATCCTAGCCGCAATAACCAGGGTTGCCGATTTAGCTATTTTGGAGCTAAATTACTTTGAGGCCCACTGCACTATAACAAACAGATTTTTTCTTCCGTATGTTTACAAATGTTTTACTTCAATGAGAGGAAGATTTACATAATAGAAATATAGTTTATCTCTAGTGTGTATTTACAACGATAAAAAAGATTTATGTTTAAAAAAATATTGTCAATTCTCTTCATGCTCCAATATATTTTACTAAATCAGACTTCATAAAAAAATGGAGATCTACAGATTTCAAAAGAATATACTTCATATTGTTGGTATATAGTTGAATTCCCAGAGAATAAAGATTTACAATGTTGAGAGAACTTTTTCTCCTGTAGGTTCCCAAATGTTTTATAAGATTTGAATTCAATGAGTGGAAGAGTTATACCCAAGAGATATAGTTTCTCCCCAGTGTGAGTTTGCATCTGTTGCACCAAAAAAAAGAAAGATTTACATTATTGAAGATTTACAAATTCCAGATATGGTTTCTCTCCAATGTCTGTTTTGCATCTGATTCACAGACATTGCAAGTATAAAGTTTCTCTTTCGTGTTCTATAGGGAATCAATTGTATTAAAAGGGGGACAACTCTTATATCAGTTTGGATTATCTCACTTACATTCACACACTTTGCAAGTATGTGATTTTGAAAATATATCATACCAATATGAATTCCACGAGAAAGAAGATGGACACATTTCACACTAATGTTTTCTCTCTAATGTGTGTTCACACACAATCCTCGAAATTTGTCTTTGGTGAAAGGATTTACATACACACTTCATATTAATATGGCTTTGTTCTAGCGTGTATTTGCATGTCACACTAAATGTGACTTCTCTGGAAAAGAAAATTCACAAATATTGCATGAATATGGTTTCTCACATTTAAGAATTATATGGTTTCTCTCCAGTATGTGTTTGCATATGTCGCACTAAATGTCCTTTTTGCGAAAAGGAAGATCCACACACTTTGCAAGTATATGGTTTCTCTCCAGTGTGTGTGCGCATATGTTTTAACAGCGCAGAGTTTTGTACAAAAGAAGATCCACACACGTTGCATGAATATGGTTTCTCTCCAGTGTGTGTTCGCATATGTTGTAACAGCGCAGAGTTATGTACAAAAGACGATCCACACACCTGGCATGAACATGGTTTCTCTCCAGTGTGTGTTCTCACATGTAGCATCAATGTGAACTTTGCTGCAAATGAAGAGCCACACGTTTTACAAGAATATGGTTTCTCTCCAGTGTGTGTTCGCATATGGCGAGTTAAATCTGACTTTCTTATGAATGCAAATCCACAAACTTCACACGAAAATGGTTTCTCTCCAGTGTGTGTTCGAATATGTCGCTCTAAATGTGCCTTTTGGGAAAAGGATAATCCACAATATTTGCATGTATATGGTTTCTCTCCAGTGTGTTTACTCTTATGTTGTAACAGTGCCGAGCTTTGTACAAAAGATGATCCACACACTTTACATGAATATGGTTTCTCTCCAGTGTGTGTGCGCATATGTTGCACCAAACTTGACTTCATTGTACAGGAATATCCACATGTTTTGCATGAATATGGTTTCTCTCCAGTGTGTGTTCGCATATGTACCACCAAATTTGACTTCATTGTACAGGAATATCCACATGTTTCGCATGAATATGGTTTCTCACCAGTGTGAGTTCGCATATGTTTTAACAGTGCAGAGTTTTGTACAAAAGATGATCCACACACATTGCACGAACATGGTTTCTCTCCAGTGTGAGTTCTCACATGTAGCATCAATGTGAACTTTGCTGCAAATGAAGAGCCACACGTTTTACAAGAATATGGTTTCTCACCAGTGTGTGTTCGCATATGGCGAGTTAAATCGGACTTTCTTATGAATGCAAATCGGCAAACTTCACACGAAAATGGTTTCTCTCCAGTGTGTGTTCGAGTATGCTGCTCTAAATGTGCCTTTTGGGAAAAGGAAGATCCACACATTTTGCATGAATATGGTTTCTCTCCAGTGTGTTTGCGCATATGTACCACCAACGTTGACTTTATTGCAAAAGAAGATCCACACACTTGGCATGAATATGGTTTCTCTCCAGTGTGGGTTCGCATATGCTGGACTAAATGTGACTTTCCAGAAAAAGAAGAATCACAAACATCACAAGAATACGGTTTCTCTCCAGTATGTGTTCGCATATGTCGCACTAAATGTCCCTTTTGTGAAAAGGAAGATCCACACACTTTGCAAGTATTAGGTTTCTCTCTGGTGTGTGTGCACATATGTACCACCAAACTGGACTTCATTGTACAGGAATATCCACATGTTTCGCATGAATATCTTTTTTCTCTAGTATGTGTTCGCATATGTTTTAACAACGTGGAGTTTTCTAAAAAAGACGATCCACACACTTTGCATGAATATAGTTTCTTTCCAGTGTGTGTTTGCATATGATCCATTAAATATGTAGATTAATACACTTCACATAAATATGGATTCTTTTCAGAGTGTGCATACACATATGTACTACAAAACATGATCTATATGTTTCCCAAAAATATGGGTTCTCACCAGTGTGTGTGTTCACATGTGGTTATAATCATGATGCTTTAGAAAATGGAGAAAGGTTTTAGTATATGTTTCCAAGTTTTTAATGCGAGGTCCACAGTCTTGTCTTTATTTGTTTTGAAGTAAAATGATTTATATCTATATCACACAATGTCTTTTCCAGCCAGAACATCTGTGAATGAAAAGCAAAAAAATGTATGAACTCAGATTACATTCCAATTAATACATGTAGTTATTTCCTAAGGTTAGTTTAGTTGGGCACAGGGCCACAATAATGCAGCATCCAATGAGGATCAAACTCACAACACTAGCTAACAGTCTGTGAGACAGTATCGATTAACCATGGTACTATGACAAATATATAAGCAAAAATAATTATATGGATAAAGGTAATAATGTTCATACTTTATGAACAATTTTATTTCTCTTACATTTCTTTCAATGTCAATACAATTGAAGATGTGTTTGGTGATTTGCTACTAGACACAAGACATTTTGAACTAAGTCAACTGCATCTTATAGAACATTATGTATACAAAATATTGTAACTATCAACATCAAGTAACTATTTACATTATTATTTTAAAGTTTTAATGACTAATTTTACCTTCATCTTAATTTTATTAGTTGCTTTTTATCGCAACTTTTGCCCTGGCCGATTACTCCCTGGCAGTGCTTCCTCTCGGGATATGGGTTTGAATTCTACCTAAGGCTTATTCATATCTATTTCACATCTGATGATTTGCAAATAAGCTTAGGCACTAATGAATTCAAAACTGTTATCAACACATCATCAACGCAAAAGTATTTTTATGATAGATTTGAAGGCAGAACATTTCAAAATAGTTATAGATGTGTAAAAAAAAATGTCATTTTTATGCAACAATGATGAACTTCTTATGAAGACTTAGTTAACATTTGTTTCCTGACTTTATGAAAATTCATTCTGGTCATATTATCCATCAACTCTTAAATTCATGGACCGCTTGTATTGACAGTGGAACTTTTCAATGTATAGAATTAAAAATAATGGAACTCTTCTTTGAATTGAATATGAAATCTTTTTTTTAAATTCACCTAATGGTCAAAGGGGGATAATTTCAATTAGGAGTTGATAAATTTTATGAAATTAAGAGTTAATTTTTTGATGCCTAAAAATGTTAAACTTTGAAAAAAAACTTCAAGAATTTAATATTGTCACCAATTACTTAATATTTGTCATGTTTTAATTTAAGCAAAGGTCTTTTGTCCTACTTTGCATTTTAACTGAGGGGGTTTTGTCCTACTTTGCACTTTTACTGAACAGGTTTTGTCCGAGGGGTTTTAGTCCTTGTTGTCCTACACTTGGTTATACCTAGCTATTTTCTTGAAAAATAATCCAACGAAAATAAAATTTATAACATATTGTATTTTAGCAAATAAAACAAACCATGGCAATATTTGGTTTGACGTTGCCAGAACAGCCATTTTGAATTGCTAAAAGTGGCTAATTTTTTCAATGACTGGCCTTATAGTTAATCCATGTAAAATATCATATCAGATGAATATGTTGTTATCTTTAGATTGAGAGCAACAGCATTATTTGAAGAAGAGTATCTTAGAGCTAGAACAAATTAATGGCTTTTATTTTCATTATTTTCTTAATATCTGATCAATACATTGTATAATTATAGTTTTTTGGAGCATATACAGTTATCTGGAAATAAAATCTAGCTAATCTTAGCCATTTTTAAGACCAGTCATTGAAAAGTCTAGCCACTTTCAGCTATTCAAAATGGCCATTCTCTTCTGGCAGCATCAAACCAAAGATTGCCCAAAGAATAAATAAAAGAGATCGAATTGGACTTCAGTCAATTCTTTTAGAAAGAAAATCCAGAGACGAGCAATTAAGTTAGTACCAGAATTAAAAAGTATGAGTTATGAGGATAGGCTAAAATAGAGCTAGAGTTAACATCGTTAGGAAATAGGAGTGATTGGGGAGACTTAATAGAAATGTTTAAGATTATGAGTGGTTTAGAAGTAGTAAACTCTAATCTACTTTTTACTAGAAGAGGGTACAAAGGACTGAGAGGCCACACGTATCTGGTAGTAGTAAATTGAAGTAGATTGAATATCAGAAAATTCCTTTATAGCAATAGAGTGGTGGGACTTTGGAATAGATTACCAGAATAAGTAGTGCTATTAACAAATGTAAATGATTTTAAGAATAATTATGATGTTTAATACACCCCTGCAAAGGTTTAAGACCCTAGATATTGTGTAAATATGATTATGATGTGTGCTTGTATATATAATTTGTATACTTTTTTTTTCGCACTAAAATAAATGTTAAATGTTTAGAGAGATTCACCAATTCTTTTTATTTTCCTTTCCTAAGCCGAGCCAAATTAAGCCTGTAACAAATGTTATAAAAGGGCCCTAAATCAAGAAAATAAAATATGCATAAATATTAAAACATATACATGTTTTCCAGCATTGTAAAATAATTAAATGTTTTCATTTGCTATACAGCCAGATAATACAACAAATATGTCTGACATGTCTGTAATAGTAGTACTTTGTTTCCGTTTTGATCTTTTTGCAGTGGCTATGACTTCAGTTTCAAATACCTTCCTATTTATGTGTTGTATATATATTACATAGATACCTCACTCCCATTAATTACTGTGTTAAAATAATAGAGGAGATATTTAATAAAATTAATAAAAAAATTTTATTACGTACATACGTGAAGCAGTTAGTAAATATGGGAGACTGGTCTAGAAATAAATTCTTATTACCACACGTGGCTAAAAAAAAGAAAAAAGGAACAATCATACAACAAATTGTTTCATTTTCTGTTGTTGTTGGTCTTTAAAAATCAATCAATCCCCTCTTTATTTAGTTTTATAAAATCTCTATTAAATATCATTTATTTGAGCTCTTCACTAAAATAACAAGAATTTTCTTCTTGCTAGTAATTGTTTTTTTACAGCCCTTAAATCATTCCAGATTGTACCAGAACTAAAATCAACATTCAATAGTAAGTTTTTCTTCTATGTTCATTGTCAGATTGTGATATAACGTGATATTTTATTTGAATTCAATTAGCTTTCCATTTTTGTAAAAGAACTTGCAAAAATTAAAACAAATTTAAACAAAAATTTTAGACTTGTTTCAAAAGTTGATTTTATCATATTCTTTTAGATTTGTGTGCATTTTTATTACTTGTGTTTTAAATGAACCAATTATTACACATTTTCTTAATTATTGTACATTAATGCCCTACTAATAAAAATTCTTATTGAACATTAGATTAACAACAACCTGAAACTAAGATTGTAGGAAAAAAATCATAAAATATCTGACAAGATGAAATTAAACCTGAATCATATTTTTTCACTTTTATGTTGCTGACAACCAGTATTGAACCAAATACAAAAAAGAAAAGTTAATGAGACAAGGCAATAAATAACGACTTGTTTTTGTAAACACAATTCATTGTGTTTACAAAAACAAGTCGTAAGATATGCAAATGCGAACAGAGTAAACTCAAGCTACAGAAAACGGGGCTAGTTTACATTTGCACCCCTAAACAAAAGGTGAGGTAACTCTCGTTTTAGTTTCTTCTTGAAACGAGAGTTAGTTACCCCCACTTTTGTTTAGGGGTGCAAAAATAAACTAGCGCCCAGAAAACACCACCACCACCGGAGGTCAGTCACAAATACCAAATACACCACCACCCTGGTATTAGAGACAGATTTATGACAGCAAGATCCCTTACAATACTGGAAAACAGTAAACTATTTCTATTAACATGTTTAAAAACAAAACAACCTGTCAAAAGAAACTAGATACCCAGGGTTGCAAAATTAGCCATGTTTCGGCTAGATCTAGCTGATTTTTTTCCCAATTTAGCCGATAAAAATCTACGATATACAAAAATCTAGCTTACCACACACACACATAACAATTTCGGTAATCTTTGCTTTAACGTAGCATTTAATTTCATTATTTCGTTAATTTCTGATGAATATGTTGTTTAATTATACTTTTTAATAAAGAATGATACTTCTTGGAGCCTTTGTATGACTTTTTTGAGTCTGTGTATGCTGTTTAAACACCTCCTTAGGTCCATGCACGTCAAAGCAAAGATTACCGAAATTTCTAAAATACTCAGCAGTTACACCTTAAATGCCAACCCCCATAACATTTGTTAGATGTATCTTCAGTTGGTCATTTTTGTGATGTATTTGTCCACTTACCTTTTAGACCAGGAAATGCAACGAAAAAAGGAAAGCAAAAAACGGGAGGATTTCTTCTTTGTCAATCAATGAAATTATTTGAAAGAAAATGTTTCGCCTACAACAACGTAAAGCTATAGAAATCATCAACCGGCGTTAGTCATCATTTCGTCCCTGCGCATAGGTAGCATAGGAATTGTTTTTTTGTTTTTTTCGATAAATGATATTTTTCATTGGTAACTATAGGCAATTTTAGCCATTTTTAAAGCCAGTTTAATGCTATCGTATTTTCAACATTTTTAGCTATAAAGTTAGCTGAGTATAAAAAAAATCAAGCCAATTTTAGCCATTTTAAAGCGAGTCCTATGCTACCCTATTTTAACATTTGTATTGTAATTGTATCCATAAATGAAATTTCTAGCCAGTTTCAAAGCCAGTCTTATGCTACCGTATTTTTTTCAGTTTAGCCATAAACTTAGTTGTAAATCAGTAATCTAGCTTATTTTAGAGCGAGGCTTGTTCGACCGTATTTTAACATCTAGATAATTTTAGCCATTTTCAAAACAATTCCTATGCTACCTATGCGCAGGGACGAAAGGATGACTAACACCGGTTGATGATGTCTATAGCTTTACGTTGTTGTCAGGCGAAACATTTTCTTTCAAATAATTTCATTGATTGACAAAGAAGAAGAAATCCTCCCGTTTTTTGCTTTCTTTTCTCGTTGCATTTCCTGGTCTAAAAGGTAAGTGGACAAATACATCACAAAAATGACCAACTGAACATACATCTAACAAATGTAATGTGGGTTGGCATTTAAGGTGTGACTCTGACCGAGTATTTTAGAAATTTCTTTGCTTTGACGTACATAAACCAACCTATGGGAGTGTTTAAACCATACACAGACTCCAAAAAAGTCATACAAAGGCTCCAAAAAGTATCATTCTTTATTAAAAAGTATAATTGAAATTATTCATCAGAAATTAACGCAATAATGAAATTAAAAGCCTGTCCGTGTCTTTTGTTCTTTGGCACGTCGGATGCATTGTTTGATTCCGTCGTACCTTGAAAATTGCGTAATCTGATAAAGAAGAAAATACAGGCTTTTAATTACGTTATTGCAATTCTTGCGTCAATTTCTGATGAATATGTTGTGTAATTATACCTTTTTAATAAAGAATGATACTTTTTGGAGCCTTTGTATGACTTTTGGACCCTTTATAACCACCGCCATAGGTTTATGTGTCAAAGCAAAGATTACCGAAATTGTTATACTTGTGTGTGTGTGGTAAGCTAGATTTTTGTCTATCGTAGACTTTTATCGGCTAAATTGGGGGAAAAATCAGCCAGATCTAGCCGAAACATGGCTAATTTTGCAACACTGGGTAAGCTAGTTTCTTTTTAGACAGGATGAAAAGCCCAACCATCTAAGCAACTGCCTAACCTTTTAAAGCTGAAATTAGTACTTTAGATCAATTTAAGACCAGACAACAATTCTAAAAATTACCAGGTCACATGATTGATGACATCATCAAAAGGGCCTAAATAGGTATTTCTGCGGGGAATATGGAAAATTGACACCTTGATATAAATAAACGTCAAAATCATATAAAACTTAATTTTTTTGTTGAAAAATGTTAGTGTCATTAGTAAGTTGAAAGATTGGCGAAATATATGAGATAGAAATTATTTGTGTGCACCTTATAAAACAGGAGATATCATTGAATCAAAATAGTGTAAATCTGCACGAAAAACGATAAAAAAAACCCCTAGATTTTAATAATTTATTATACAGCAACTACCGATTCGATTTTAATCAAATTTTCAATACTTATCAAATAAAGGATGCATTTTTTAAAAAATCAGTTTTTATTCCAAATTTCGGGAAACAAATATTTTTTCATTGTCATTAAAACACGCTCATCTTAAAAATTTGATTTATTTTCACAAGATCTGTCCGA